>CM055127.1:195927845-196054219 GCA_029206835.1 Rana muscosa
CATACACACTATGGTCTCACCTTATACCCCCCCCCATACACACTATGGTCTCACCTTATACCCCCCCCCCATACACACTATGGTCTCACCTTATACCACCCCCCCATACACACTATGGTCTCACCTTATACCACCCCCCCCATACACACTATGGTCTCACCTTATACCACCCCCCCCCATACACACTATGGTCTCACCTTATACCACCCCCCCCCCATACACACTATGGTCTCACCTTATACCCCCCCCATACACACTATGGTCTCACCTTATACCACCCCCCCCCCATACACACTATGGTCTCACCTTATACCACCCCCCCATACACACTATGGTCTCACCTTATACCCCCCACATACACACTATGGTCTCACCTTATACCCCCCCATACACACTATGGTCTCACCTTATACCACCCCCCCATACACACTATGGTCTCACCTTATACCCCCCCCCATACACACTATGGTCTCACCTTATACCCCCCCATACACACTATGGTCTCACCTTATACCACCCCCCATACACACTATGGTCTCACCTTATACCACCCCCCCCCCATACACACTATGGTCTCACCTTATACCCCCCCCCCATACACACTATGGTCTCACCTTATACCACCCCCCCCCATACACACTATGGTCTCACCTTATACCACCCCCCCCCATACACACTATGGTCTCACCTTATACCACCCCCCCCATACACACTATGGTCTCACCTTATACCACCCCCCCCATACACACTATGGTCTCACCTTATACCCCCCCCCCCATACACACTATGGTCTCACCTTATACCACCCCCCCCCATACACACTATGGTCTCACCTTATACCCCCCCCCATACACACTATGGTCTCACCTTATACCACCCCCCCATACACACTATGGTCTCACCTTATACCACCCCCCCCCATACACACTATGGTCTCACCTTATACCCCCCCCCCCATACACACTATGGTCTCACCTTATACCCCCCCCCATACACACTATGGTCTCACCTTATACCCCACCCCCCCCCCCCATACACACTATGGTCTCACCTTATACCACCCCCCCCCATACACACTATGGTCTCACCTTATACCACCCCCCCACACACACTATATGGTCTCACCTTATACCACCCCCCCCATACACACTATGGTCTCACCTTATACCACCCCCCCCATACACACTATGGTCTCACCTTATACCACCCCCCCCATACACACTATGGTCTCACCTTATACCACCCCCCCCATACACACTATGGTCTCACCTTATACCCCCCCCCATACACACTATGGTCTCACCTTATACCACCCCCCCCCCCATACCACACTATGGTCTCACCTTATACCACCCCCCCCCCCATACACACTATGGTCTCACCTTATACCCCCCCATACACACTATGGTCTCACCTTATACCCCCCCCCATACACACTATGGTCTCACCTTATACCACCCCCCCCATACACACTATGGTCTCACCTTATACCCCCCCCCCATACACACTATGGTCTCACCTTATACCACCCCCCCCCACATACACACTATGGTCTCACCTTATACCACCCCCCCATACACACTATGGTCTCACCTTATACCCCCCCCCATACACACTATGGTCTCACCTTATACCCCCCCCCCCCATACACACTATGGTCTCACCTTATACCACCCCCCCATACACACTATGGTCTCACCTTATACCCCCCCCCCATACACACTATGGTCTCACCTTATACCACCCCCCCATACACACTATGGTCTCACCTTATACCCCCCCCCCCATACACACTATGGTCTCACCTTATACCACCCCCCCATACACACTATGGTCTCACCTTATACCCCCCCCCCATACACACTATGGTCTCACCTTATACCACCCCCCCCATACACACTATGGTCTCACCTTATACCACCCCCCCCCCATACACACTATGGTCTCACCTTATACCACCCCCCCCATACACACTATGGTCTCACCTTATACCACCCCCCCATACACACTATGGTCTCACCTTATACCACCCCCCCCCATTACACACTATGGTCTCACCTTATACCCCCCCCCCCCATACACACTATGGTCTCACCTTATACCCCCCCCCATACACACTATGGTCTCACCTTATACCACCCCCCATACACACTATGGTCTCACCTTATACCCCCCCCATACACACTATGGTCTCACCTTATACCACCCCCCATACACACTATGGTCTCACCTTATACCCCCCCCCCATACACACTATGGTCTCACCCTTATACCCCCCACATACACACTATGGTCTCACCTTATACCACCCCCCCATACACACTATGGTCTCACCTTATACCACCCCCCATACACACTATGGTCTCACCTTATACCACCCCCCCATACACACTATGGTCTCACCCTTATACCCCCCCCCCCATACACACTATGGTCTCACCTTATACCCCCCCCATACACACTATGGTCTCACCTTATACCCCCCCCCCCATACACACTATGGTCTCACCTTATACCACCCCCCCCATACACACTATGGTCTCACCTTATACCCCCCCCCATACACACTATGGTCTCACCTTATACCACCCCCCCCCACACACACTATGGTCTCACCTTATACCACCCCCCATACACACTATGGTCTCACCTTATACCCCCCCCCCATACACACTATGGTCTCACCTTATAGCACCCCCCCCCATACACACTATGGTCTCACCTTATACCCCCCACCCATACACACTATGGTCTCACCTTATACCACCCCCCCCATACACACTATGGTCCCCCCTTTACCCCCCCCCATACACACTATGGTCTCACCTTATACCCCCCCCCATACACACTATGGTCTCACCTTATACCACCCCCCCCATACACACTATGGTCTCACCTTATACCCCCCCCATACACACTATGGTCTCACCTTATACCCCCCCCCATACACACTATGGTCTCACCTTATACCCACCCCCCCATACACACTATGGTCTCACCTTATACCACCCCCCCCCCATACACACTATGGTCTCACCTTATACCCCCCCCCCATACACACTATGGTCTCACCTTATACCACCCCCCCCATACACACTATGGTCTCACCTTATACCACCCCCCCCCATACACACTATGGTCTCACCTTATACCCCCCCCCCCATACACACTATGGTCTCACCTTATACCCCCCCCCATACACACTATGGTCTCACCTTATACCACCCCCCATACACACTATGGTCTCACCTTATACCACCCCCCCCCATACACACTATGGTCTCACCTTATACCCCCCCCCCCATACACACTATGGTCTCACCTTATACCACCCCCCCCCCATACACACTATGGTCTCACCTTATACCACCCCCCCCCATACACACTATGGTCTCACCTTATACCCCCCCCCCATACACACTATGGTCTCACCTTATACCACCCCCCCCCCCCATACACACTATGGTCTCACCTTATACCTCCCCCCCCCCATACACACTATGGTCTCACCTTATACCCCCCCCCCCATACACACTATGGTCTCACCTTATACCCCCCCCCCCCCATACACACTATGGTCTCACCTTATACCACCCCCCCCATACACACTATGGTCTCACCTTATACCCCCCCCCCATACACACTATGGTCTCACCTTATACCACCCCCCATACACACTATGGTCTCACCTTATACCACCCCCCCCATACACACTATGGTCTCACCTTATACCACCCCCCCCCATACACACTATGGTCTCACCTTATACCACCCCCCCCCATACACACTATGGTCCCCCCCTTTACCCCCCATACACACTATGGTCTCACCTTATACCCCCCCCCATACACACTATGGTCTCACCTTATACCACCCCCCCCCCCATACACACTATGGTCTCACCTTATACCCCCCCATACACACTATGGTCTCACCTTATACCCCCCCCATACACACTATGGTCTCACCTTATACCCCCCCATACACACTATGGTCTCACCTTATACCCCCCCATACACACTATGGTCTCACCTTATACCCCCCCCCATACACACTATGGTCTCACCTTATACCACCCCCCCATACACACTATGGTCTCACCTTATACCCCCCCCCATACACACTATGGTCTCACCTTATACCACCCCCCCATACACACTATGGTCTCACCTTATACCACCCCCCCATACACACTATGGTCTCACCTTATACCCCCCCCATACACACTATGGTCTCACCTTATACCCCCCCCATACACACTATGGTCTCACCTTATACCACCCCCCCATACACACTATGGTCTCACCTTATACCCCCCCCCATACACACTATGGTCTCACCTTATACCCCCCCCCATACACACTATGGTCTCACCTTATACCCCCCCCATACACACTATGGTCTCACCTTATACCCCCCCCATACACACTATGGTCTCACCTTATACCCCCCCATACACACTATGGTCCCCCCCTTTACCCCCCCATACACACTATGGTCTCACCTTATACTACCCCCCCCCATACACACTATGGTCTCACCTTATACCAACCCCCCCCCCCATACACACTATGGTCTCACCTTATACCACCCCCCCCACACACACTATGGTCTCACCTTATACCACCCCCCCCATACACACTATGGTCTCACCTTATACCCCCCCATACACACTATGGTCTCACCTTATACCCCCCCCATACACACTATGGTCTCACCTTATACCACCCCCCCATACACACTATGGTCTCACCTTATACCCCCCCCCCATACACACTATGGTCTCACCTTATACCACCCCCCCCCCACATACACACTATGGTCTCACCTTATACCCCCCCCATACACACTATGGTCTCACCTTATACCCCCCCCCCCATACACACTATGGTCTCACCTTATACCCCCCCCATACACACTATGGTCTCACCTTATACCCCCCCCCCATACACACTATGGTCTCACCTTATACCCCCCCCATACACACTATGGTCTCACCTTATACCACCCCCCCCATACACACTATGGTCTCACCTTATACCCCCCCCCCATACACACTATGGTCTCACCTTATACCACCCCCCCATACACACTATGGTCTCACCTTATACCCCCCCCCCATACACACTATGGTCTCACCTTATACCACCCCCCCATACACACTATGGTCTCACCTTATACCACCCCCCCCCCATACACACTATGGTCTCACCTTATACCCCCCCCCCCCCATACACACTATGGTCTCACCTTATACCACCCCCATACACACTATGGTCTCACCTTATACCACCCCCCCATTACACACTATGGTCTCACCTTATACCCCCCCCCCCATACACACTATGGTCTCACCTTATACCCCCCCCATACACACTATGGTCTCAACCTTATACCACCCCCCCCATACACACTATGGTCTCACCTTATACCCCCCCATACACACTATGGTCTCACCTTATACCACCCCCCCATACACACTATGGTCTCACCTTATACCCCCCCCCATACACACTATGGTCTCAACCCTTTACCCCCCACATACACACTATGGTCTCACCTTATACCACCCCCCATACACACTATGGTCTCACCTTATACCACCCCCCATACACACTATGGTCTCACCTTATACCCCCCCCCCCCATACACACTATGGTCTCACCTTATACCCCCCATACACACTATGGTCTCACCTTATACCCCCCCCCCCCATACACACTATGGTCTCACCTTATACCACCCCCCCCATACACACTATGGTCTCACCTTATACCCCCCCCATACACACTATGGTCTCACCTTATACCACCCCCCCCCCCACACACACTATGGTCTCACCTTATACCACCCCCCATACACACTATGGTCTCACCTTATACCCCCCCCATACACACTATGGTCTCACCTTATACCACCCCCCCCCCCATACACACTATGGTCTCACCTTATACCCCCCCCCATACACACTATGGTCTCACCTTATACCACCCCCCCATACACACTATGGTCCCCCCCTTTACCCCCCCCATACACACTATGGTCTCACCTTATACCCCCCCCATACACACTATGGTCTCACCTTATACCACCCCCCCATACACACTATGGTCTCACCTTATACCCCCCCCATACACACTATGGTCTCACCTTATACCCCCCCCATACACACTATGGTCTCACCTTATACCACCCCCCCATACACACTATGGTCTCACCTTATACCACCCCCCCCATACACACTATGGTCTCACCTTATACCCCCCCCCATACACACTATGGTCTCACCTTATACCACCCCCCCCCCATACACACTATGGTCTCACCTTATACCCCCCCCCCCCCATACACACTATGGTCTCACCTTATACCACCCCCCATACACACTATGGTCTCACCTTATACCACCCCCCCCATACACACTATGGTCTCACCTTATACCCCCCCCCCCATACACACTATGGTCTCACCTTATACCACCCCCCCCCATACACACTATGGTCTCACCTTATACCACCCCCCCCCATACACACTATGGTCTCACCTTATACCCCCCCCCCCATACACACTATGGTCTCACCTTATACCACCCCCCCCCCCATACACACTATGGTCTCACCTTATACCCTCCCCCCATACACACTATGGTCTCACCTTATACCCCCCCCCCCATACACACTATGGTCTCACCTTATACCACCCCCCCATACACACTATGGTCTCACCTTATACCACCCCCCCCATACACACTATGGTCTCACCTTACCACCCCCCCCATACACACTATGGTCTCACCTTATACCCCCCCCCCCATACACACTATGGTCTCACCTTATACCACCCCCCCCATACACACTATGGTCTCACCTTATACCCCCCCCCCCCCATACACACTATGGTCTCACCTTATACCACCCCCCCATACACACTATGGTCTCACCTTATACCCCCCCCCCCCCCATACACACTATGGTCTCACCTTATACCACCCCCCATACACACTATGGTCTCACCTTATACCACCCCCCCCCATACACACTATGGTCTCACCTTATACCACCCCCCCCCCCATACACACTATGGTCTCACCTTATACCACCCCCCCCCATACACACTATGGTCCCCCCCTTTACCCCCCCATACACACTATGGTCTCACCTTATACCCCCCCCATACACACTATGGTCTCACCTTATACCACCCCCCCCCATACACACTATGGTCTCACCTTATACCCCCCCCATACACACTATGGTCTCACCTTATACCCCCCCCATACACACTATGGTCTCACCTTATACCCCCCCCATACACACTATGGTCTCACCTTATACCCCCCCATACACACTATGGTCTCACCTTATACCCCCCCCCCCATACACACTATGGTCTCACCTTATACCACCCCCCCCATACACACTATGGTCTCACCTTATACCCCCCCATACACACTATGGTCTCACCTTATACCCCCCCCATACACACTATGGTCTCACCTTATACCACCCCCCATACACACTATGGTCTCACCTTATACCCCCCCCATACACACTATGGTCTCACCTTATACCCCCCCCATACACACTATGGTCTCACCTTATACCCCCCCCCATACACACTATGGTCTCACCTTATACCACCCCCCCATACACACTATGGTCTCACCTTATACCCCCCCCCATACACACTATGGTCTCACCTTATACCACCCCCCCATACACACTATGGTCTCACCTTATACCCCCCCCCCCCATACACACTATGGTCTCACCTTATACCCCCCCCCATACACACTATGGTCTCACCTTATACCCCCCCCCATACACACTATGGTCTCACCTTATACCACCCCCCCCATACACACTATGGTCTCACCTTATACCACCCCCCCCCCCATACACACTATGGTCTCACCTTATACCACCCCCCCCCATACACACTATGGTCTCACCTTATACCCCCCCCCATACACACTATGGTCCCCCCCTTTACCCCCCACAATACACACTATGGTCTCACCTTATACCACCCCCCCCCATACACACTATGGTCTCACCTTATACCCCCCCCATACACACTATGGTCCCCCCCTTTACCCCCCACATACACACTATGGTCTCACCTTATACCACCCCCCCCATACACACTATGGTCTCACCTTATACCACCCCCCCCATACACACTATGGTCCCCCCCTTTACCCCCCCCCATACACACTATGGTCTCACCTTATACCCCCCCCCATACACACTATGGTCTCACCTTATACCCCCCCCATACACACTATGGTCTCACCTTATACCACACCCCCCCATACACACTATGGTCTCACCTTATACCCCCCCCATACACACTATAGTCTCACCTTATACCACCCCCCATACACACTATGGTCTCACCTTATACCCCCCACATACACACTATGGTCTCACCTTATACCCCCCCCCCCATACACACTATGGTCTCACCTTATACCACCCCCCATACACACTATGGTCTCACCTTATACCACCCCCCCATACACACTATGGTCTCACCTTATACCACCCCCCCCATACACACTATGGTCTCACCTTATACCCCCCCCCCCATACACACTATGGTCTCACCTTATACCACCCCCCCCCCCATACACACTATGGTCTCACTTTATACCCCCCCCATACACACTATGGTCCCCCCCTTTACCTCCCACATACACACTATGGTCTCACCTTATACCACCCCCCCCCATACACACTATGGTCTCACCTTATACCCCCCCCATACACACTATGGTCCCCCCCTTTACCCCCCACATACACACTATGGTCTCACCTTATACCACCCCCCCATACACACTATGGTCTCACCTTATACCACCCCCCCCCATACACACTATGGTCTCACCTTATACCCCCCCCCCCATACACACTATGGTCTCACCTTATACCACCCCCCCATACACACTATGGTCTCACCTTATACCACCCCCCCCATACACACTATGGTCTCACCTTATACCCCCCCCCCATACACACTATGGTCTCACCTTATACCACCCCCCCCCCCATACACACTATGGTCTCACCTTATACCACCCCCCCCCATACACACTATGGTCTCACCTTATACCACCCCCCCCCCCACATACACACTATGGTCTCACCTTATACCACCCCCCATACACACTATGGTCTCACCTTATACCCACCCCCCCCATACACACTATGGTCTCACCTTATACCACCCCCCCATACACACTATGGTCTCACCTTATACCCCCCCCCCATACACACTATGGTCTCACCTTATACCACCCCCCCCATACACACTATGGTCTCACCTTATACCCCCCCCATACACACTATGGTCTCACCTTATACCACCCCCCCATACACACTATGGTCTCACCTTATACCACCCCCCCCCATACACACTATGGTCTCACCTTATACCCCCTCCCCATACACACTATGGTCTCACCTTATACCCCCCCCCATACACACTATGGTCTCACCTTATACCCCCCCATACACACTATGGTCCCCCCCTTTACCCCCCCCATACACACTATGGTCTCACCTTATACTACCCCCCCCCCCCATACACACTATGGTCTCACCTTATACCACCCCCCCCATACACACTATGGTCTCACCTTATACCACCCCCCCCATACACACTATGGTCTCACCTTATACCCCCCCCATACACACTATGGTCTCACCTTATACCCCCCCACCATACACACTATGGTCTCACCTTATACCACCCCCCCATACACACTATGGTCTCACCTTATACCCCCCCCCCCATACACACTATGGTCTCACCTTATACCACCCCCCCCCCCACATACACACTATGGTCTCACCTTATACCACCCCCCCATACACACTATGGTCTCACCTTATACCCCCCCCCCATACACACTATGGTCTCACCTTATACCACCCCCCCCATACACACTATGGTCTCACCTTATACCACCCCCCCATACACACTATGGTCTCACCTTATACCCCCCCCCCCCCCATACACACTATGGTCTCACCTTATACCACCCCCCCCATACACACTATGGTCTCACCTTATACCCCCCCCCCATACACACTATGGTCTCACCTTATACCACCCCCCCATACACACTATGGTCTCACCTTATACCCCCCCCCCATACACACTATGGTCTCACCTTATACCACCCCCCCATACACACTATGGTCTCACCTTATACCCCCCCCCCATACACACTATGGTCTCACCTTATACCACCCCCCCCATACACACTATGGTCTCACCTTATACCACCCCCCCCCCCATACACACTATGGTCTCACCTTATACCACCCCCCCATACACACTATGGTCTCACCTTATACCACCCCCCCCATACACACTATGGTCTCACCTTATACCACCCCCCCCATACACACTATGGTCTCACCTTATACCCCCCCATACACACTATGGTCTCACCTTATACCACCCCCCCCCATACACACTATGGTCTCACCTTATACCCCCCCCCATACACACTATGGTCTCACCTTATACCCCCCCCCATACACACTATGGTCTCACCTTATACCACCCCCCCATACACACTATGGTCTCACCTTATACCACCCCCCCCATACACACTATGGTCTCACCTTATACCACCCCCCCCATACACACTATGGTCTCACCTTATACCACCCATACACACTATGGTCTCACCTTATACCCCCCCCCCATACACACTATGGTCTCACCTTATACCACCCCCCCATACACACTATGGTCTCACCTTATACCCCCCCCCCATACACACTATGGTCTCACCTTATACCACCCCCCCCATACACACTATGGTCTCACCTTATACCACCCCCCCCCCATACACACTATGGTCTCACCTTATACCCCCCCATACACACTATGGTCTCACCTTATACCCCCCCATACACACTATGGTCTCACCTTATACCCCCCCATACACACTATGGTCCCCCCCTTTACCCCCCCCATACACACTATGGTCTCACCTTATACTACCCCCCCCCCATACACACTATGGTCTCACCTTATACCACCCCCCCATACACACTATGGTCTCACCTTATACCACCCCCCCACACACACTATGGTCTCACCTTATACCACCCCCCCCCATACACACTATGGTCTCACCTTATACCCCCCCATACACACTATGGTCTCACCTTATACCCCCCCCCCATACACACTATGGTCTCACCTTATACCACCCCCCCCATACACACTATGGTCTCACCTTATACCCCCCCCCCCATACACACTATGGTCTCACCTTATACCACCCCCCCCCACATACACACTATGGTCTCACCTTATACCACCCCCCCATACACACTATGGTCTCACCTTATACCACCCCCCCCCATACACACTATGGTCTCACCTTATACCACCCCCCCATACACACTATGGTCTCACCTTATACCCCCCCCCATACACACTATGGTCTCACCTTATACCACCCCCCCATACACACTATGGTCTCACCTTATACCCCCCCCCCATACACACTATGGTCTCACCTTATACCCCCCATACACACTATGGTCTCACCTTATACCCCCCCCCCATACACACTATGGTCTCACCTTATACCACCCCCCCCATACACACTATGGTCTCACCTTATACCCCCCCCCCCATACACACTATGGTCTCACCTTATACCACCCCCCCCCATACACACTATGGTCTCACCTTATACCCCCCACATACACACTATGGTCTCACCTTATACCCCCCCCATACACACTATGGTCTCACCTTATACCACCCCCCCCCCCCCCCATACACACTATGGTCTCACCTTATACCACCCCCCCATACACACTATGGTCTCACCTTATACCACCCCCCCCCCATACACACTATGGTCTCACCTTATACCACCCCCCCATACACACTATGGTCTCACCTTATACCACCCCCCCCCATACACACTATGGTCTCACCTTATACCACCCCCCCATACACACTATGGTCTCACCTTATACCCCCCCCATACACACTATGGTCTCACCTTATACCACCCCCCCCCCATACACACTATGGTCTCACCTTATACCCCCCCCCCCATACACACTATGGTCTCACCTTATACCCCCCCATACACACTATGGTCTCACCTTATACCACCCCCCCATACACACTATGGTCTCACCTTATACCACCCCCCCCCCCATACACACTATGGTCTCACCTTATACCACCCCCCCCATACACACTATGGTCTCACCTTATACCACCCCCCATACACACTATGGTCTCACCTTATACCACCCCCCATACACACTATGGTCTCACCTTATACCACCCCCCCATACACACTATGGTCTCACCTTATACCCCCCCCCCATACACACTATGGTCTCACCTTATACTACCCCCCCCATACACACTATGGTCTCACCTTATACCACCCCCCCCATACACACTATGGTCTCACCTTATACCACCCCCCCATACACACTATGGTCTCACCTTATACCCCCCCATACACACTATGGTCTCACCTTATACCACCCCCCACCCATACACACTATGGTCTCACCTTATACCACCCCCCCCCATACACACTATGGTCTCACCTTATACCACCCCCTATACACACTATGGTCTCACCTTATACCACCCCCTATACACACTATGGTCTCACCTTAAACCACCCCCCCCATACACACTATGGTCTCACCTTATACCCCCCCCCCATACACACTATGGTCTCACCTTATACCCCCCCATACACACTATGGTCTCACCTTATACCACCCCCCCCCCCATACACACTATGGTCTCACCTTATACCCCCCCCCATACACACTATGGTCTCACCTTATACCCCCCCCATACACACTATGGTCTCACCTTATACCACCCCCCCCCATACACACTATGGTCTCACCTTATACCCCCCCCCCCCCCATACACACTATGGTCTCACCTTATACCACCCCCCCATACACACTATGGTCTCACCTTATACCCCCCACATACACACTATGGTCTCACCTTATACCACCCCCCATACACACTATGGTCTCACCTTATACCCCCCCCCCCATACACACTATGGTCTCACCTTATACCACCCCCCGCCCATACACACTATGGTCCCACCTGATACCAGCCCCCCCCCCCATACACACTATGGTCTCACCTTATACCCCCCCCCCCCATACACACTATGGTCTCACCTTATACCCCCCCCCATACACACTATGGTCTCACTTTATACCCCCCCCATACACACTATGGTCTCACCTTATACCACCCCCCCCCATACACACTATGGTCTCACCTTATACCCCCCCCCCATACACACTATGGTCTCACCTTATACCACCCCCCCCATACACACTATGGTCTCACCTTATACCCCCCCCCATACACACTATGGTCTCACCTTATACCACCCCCCCCATACACACTATGGTCTCACCTTATACCACCCCCCCCCATACACACTATGGTCTCACCTTATACCCCCCCCCATACACACTATGGTCTCACCTTATACCCCCCCCCATACACACTATGGTCTCACCTTATACCCCCCCCATACACACTATGGTCCCCCCCTTTACCCCCCCATACACACTATGGTCTCACCTTATACTACCCCCCCCCCATACACACTATGGTCTCACCTTATACCACCCCCCCCCATACACACTATGGTCTCACCTTATACCCCCCCCCCATACACACTATGGTCTCACCTTATACCACCCCCCCCCACATACACACTATGGTCTCACCTTATACCACCCCCCCATACACACTATGGTCTCACCTTATACCCCCCCCCCATACACACTATGGTCTCACCTTATACCCCCCCCCCCATACACACTATGGTCTCACCTTATACCACCCCCCCATACACACTATGGTCTCACCTTATACCCCCCCCCCCATACACACTATGGTCTCACCTTATACCACCCCCCCATACACACTATGGTCTCACCTTATACCCCCCCCCCCATACACACTATGGTCTCACCTTATACCACCCCCCCATACACACTATGGTCTCACCTTATACCCCCCCCCATACACACTATGGTCTCACCTTATACCCCCCCATACACACTATGGTCTCACCTTATACCCCCCCCCATACACACTATGGTCTCACCTTATACCACCCCCCCATACACACTATGGTCTCACCTTATACCACCCCCCCCATACACACTATGGTCTCACCTTATACCACCCCCCCCCCATACACACTATGGTCACCACCCCCCCCCCATACACACTATGGTCTCACCTTATACCACCCCCCCATACACACTATGGTCTCACCTTATACCACCCCCCCATACACACTATGGTCTCACCTTATACCACCCCCCCATACACACTATGGTCTCACCTTATACCCCGCCATACACACTATGGTCTCACCTTATACCCCCCCCCCCCATACACACTATGGTCTCACCTTATACCACCCCCCCATACACACTATGGTCTCACCTTATACCACCCCCCCCCATACACACTATGGTCTCACCTTATACCACCCCCCCATACACACTATGGTCTCACCTTATACCACCCCCCATACACACTATGGTCTCACCTTATACCACCCCCCATACACACTATGGTCTCACCTTATACCACCCCCCCATACACACTATGGTCTCACCTTATACCACCCCCCCATACACACTATGGTCTCACCTTATACTACCCCCCCCATACACACTATGGTCTCACCTTATACCACCCCCCCCATACACACTATGGTCTCACCTTATACCACCCCCCCATACACACTATGGTCTCACCTTAAACCACCCCCCCATACACACTATGGTCTCACCTTATACCACCCCCCCATACACACTATGGTCTCACCTTAAACCACCCCCCCATACACACTATGGTCTCACCTTATACCCCCCCCCATACACACTATGGTCTCACCTTATACCCCCCCATACACACTATGGTCTCACCTTATACCACCCCCCCATACACACTATGGTCTCACCTTATACCCCCCCCCATACACACTATGGTCTCACCTTATACCCCCCCATACACACTATGGTCTCACCTTATACCACCCCCCCCCATACACACTATGGTCTCACCTTATACCCCCCCCCCCATACACACTATGGTCTCACCTTATACCACCCCCCCCATACACACTATGGTCTCACCTTATACCCCCCACATACACACTATGGTCTCACCTTATACCACCCCCCATACACACTATGGTCTCACCTTATACCCCCCCCCCCATACACACTATGGTCTCACCTTATACCACCCCCCATACACACTATGGTCTCACCTTATACCCCCCCCCCCATACACACTATGGTCTCACCTTATACCACCCCCCGCCCATACACACTATGGTCCCACCTGATACCAGCCCCCCCCCCATACACACTATGGTCTCACCTTATACCCCCCCCCCCATACACACTATGGTCTCACCTTATACCCCCCCCATACACACTATGGTCTCACTTTATACCACCCCCCCCATACACACTATGGTCTCACCTTATACCACCCCCCCATACACACTATGGTCTCACCTTATACCACCCCCCGCCCATACACACTATGGTCCCACCTGATACCAGCCCCCCCCCCATACACACTATGGTCTCACCTTATACCCCCCCCCCCCCCATACACACTATGGTCTCACCTTATACCCCCCCCATACACACTATGGTCCCACCTTATACCACCCCCCCCATACACACTATGGTCTCACCTTATACCACCCCCCCATACACACTATGGTCTCACCTTATACCACCCCCCCATACACACTATGGTCTCACCTTATACCCCCCCCATACACACTATGGTCTCACCTTATACCACCCCCCCCCCCATACACACTATGGTCTCACCTTATACCCCCCCCCCATACACACTATGGTCTCACCTTATACCACCCCCCCATACACACTATGGTCTCACCTTATACCACCCCCCCATACACACTATGGTCTCACCTTATACCCCCCCATACACACTATGGTCTCACCTTATACCCCCCCCATACACACTATGGTCTCACCTTATACCACCCCCCCATACACACTATGGTCTCACCTTATACTACCCCCCCATACACACTATGGTCTCACCTCATACCCCCCCCCCATACACACTATGGTCTCACCTTATACCCCCCCCCATACACACTATGGTCTCACCTTATACCCCCCCCATACACACTATGGTCTCACCTTATACCCCCCCCCCATACACACTATGGTCTCACCTTATACCACCCCCCCCATACACACTATGGTCTCACCTTATACCACCCCCCCATACACACTATGGTCTCACCTTATACCCCCCCATACACACTATGGTCCCCCCCTTTACCCCCCACATACACACTATGGTCTCACCTTATACCACCCCCCCATACACACTATGGTCTCACCTTATACCCCCCCCCCATACACACTATGGTCTCACCTTATACCCCCCCCATACACACTATGGTCTCACCTTATACCACCCCCCCATACACACTATGGTCTCACCTTATACCACCCCCCCATACACACTATGGTCTCACCTTATACCCCCCCATACACACTATGGTCCCATCTGATACCCCCCATACAAACTATGGTCTCACCTTATACCCCCCCATACACACTATGGTCTCACCTTATACCCCCCCCATACACACTATGGTCTCACCTTATACCCCCCCCCATACACACTATAGTCTCACCTTATACCCCCCCCATACACACTATGGTCTCACCTTATACCCCCCCATACACACTATGGTCTCACCTTATACCCCCCCCATACACACTATGGTCTCACCTTATACCACCCCCCCCATACACACTATGGTCTCACCTTATACCACCCCCCCCATACACACTATGGTCTCACCTTATACCACCCCCCCATACACACTATGGTCTCACCTTATACCACCCCCCCCCATACACACTATGGTCTCACCTTATACCACCCCCCCATACACACTATGGTCCCACCTTATACCACCCCCCATACACACTATGGTCTCACCTTATACCCCCCCCCCATACACACTATGGTCTCACCTTATACCACCCCCCTATACACACTATGGTCCCACCTTATACCCCCCCCCCCATACACACTATGGTCTCACCTTATACCACCCCCCCATACACACTATGGTCTCACCTTATACCACCCCCCCCCCCATACACACTATGGTCCCACCTTATACCACCCCCCCCATACACACTATGGTCTCACCTCATACCCCCCCCCATACACACTATGGTCTCACCTTATACCCCCCCACACACACTATGGTCTCACCTTATACCACCCCCCATACACACTATGGTCTCACCTTATACCACCCCCCCATACACACTATGGTCTCACCTTATACCACCCCCCGCCCATACACACTATGGTCTCACCTTATACCACCCCCCTATACACACTATGGTCCCACCTTATACCCCCCCCATACACACTATGGTCTCACCTCATACCCCCCCATACACACTATGGTCTCACCTTATACCCCCCCCCCCACACACACTATGGTCCCACCTTATACCACCCCCCCATACACACTATGGTCTCACCTTATACCACCCCCATACACACTATGGTCTCACCTTATACCACCCCCCATACACACTATGGTCTCACCTTATACCACCCCCCCATACACACTATGGTCTCACCTTATACCCCCCCCCATACACACTATGGTCTCACCTTATACTACCCCCCCATACACACTATGGTCTCACCTTATACCACCCCCCCCATACACACTATGGTCTCACCTTATACCACCCCCCCATACACACTATGGTCTCACCTTAAACCACCCCCCCATACACACTATGGTCTCACCTTATACCACCCCCCCATACACACTATGGTCTCACCTTAAACCACCCCCCCATACACACTATGGTCTCACCTTATACCCCCCCCCCATACACACTATGGTCTCACCTTATACCCCCCCATACACACTATGGTCTCACCTTATACCACCCCCCCATACACACTATGGTCTCACCTTATACCCCCCCCCCATACACACTATGGTCTCACCTTATACCCCCCCATACACACTATGGTCTCACCTTATACCACCCCCCCCCCATACACACTATGGTCTCACCTTATACCCCCCCCCCCATACACACTATGGTCTCACCTTATACCACCCCCCCATACACACTATGGTCTCACCTTATACCCCCCACATACACACTATGGTCTCACCTTATACCACCCCCCATACACACTATGGTCTCACCTTATACCCCCCCCCATACACACTATGGTCTCACCTTATACCACCCCCCGCCCATACACACTATGGTCCCACCTGATACCAGCCCCCCCCCATACACACTATGGTCTCACCTTATACCCCCCCCCCCCCCATACACACTATGGTCTCACCTTATACCCCCCCCATACACACTATGGTCTCACTTTATACCCCCCCCATACACACTATGGTCCCACCTTATACCACCCCCCCCCATACACACTATGGTCTCACCTTATACCACCCCCCCCATACACACTATGGTCTCACCTTATACCACCCCCCCATACACACTATGGTCTCACCTTATACCCCCCCCCCATACACACTATGGTCTCACCTTATACCACCCCCCCCCATACACACTATGGTCTCACCTTATACCCCCCCCCCATACACACTATGGTCTCACCTTATACCACCCCCCATACACACTATGGTCTCACCTTATACCACCCCCCCATACACACTATGGTCTCACCTTATACCCCCCCCATACACACTATGGTCTCACCTTATACCCCCCCATACACACTATGGTCTCACCTTATACCACCCCCCCCCATACACACTATGGTCTCACCTTATACCACCCCCCCATACACACTATGGTCTCACCTTATACCCCCCCATACACACTATGGTCCCCCCCTTTACCCCCCACATACACACTATGGTCTCACCTTATACCACCCCCCCATACACACTATGGTCTCACCTTATACCCCCCCCCCATACACACTATGGTCTCACCTTATACCCCCCCCATACACACTATGGTCTCACCTTATACCACCCCCCCATACACACTATGGTCTCACCTTATACCACCCCCCCATACACACTATGGTCTCACCTTATACCCCCCCATACACACTATGGTCCCATCTGATACCCCCCATACACACTATGGTCTCACCTTATACCCCCCCATACACACTATGGTCTCACCTTATACCACCCCCCATACACACTATGGTCTCACCTTATACCCCCCCCCATACACACTATGGTCTCACCTTATACCCCCCCCCATACACACTATAGTCTCACCTTATACCCCCCCCATACACACTATGGTCTCACCTTATACCCCCCCATACACACTATGGTCTCACCTTATACCCCCCCCATACACACTATGGTCTCACCTTATACCACCCCCCCATACACACTATGGTCTCACCTTATACCACCCCCCCCATACACACTATGGTCTCACCTTATACCCCCCCATACACACTATGGTCTCACCTTATACCCCCCCCCATACACACTATGGTCTCACCTTATACCCCCCCCATACACACTATGGTCTCACCTTATACCCCCCCCCCATACACACTATGGTCTCACCTTATACCACCCCCCCATACACACTATGGTCTCACCTTATACCACCCCCCCCCATACACACTATGGTCTCACCTTATACCACCCCCCCCATACACACTATGGTCTCACCTTATACCACCCCCCCCATACACACTATGGTCTCACCTTATACCACCCCCCCCATACACACTATGGTCTCACCTTATACCACCCCCCCCCCATACACACTATGGTCTCACCTTATACCACCCCCCCATACACACTATGGTCCCACCTTATACCACCCCCCATACACACTATGGTCTCACCTTATACCCCCCCCCCATACACACTATGGTCTCACCTTATACCACCCCCCTATACACACTATGGTCCCACCTTATACCCCCCCCCCCCATACACACTATGGTCTCACCTTATACCACCCCCCCATACACACTATGGTCTCACCTTATACCACCCCCCCCCCATACACACTATGGTCCCACCTTATACCACCCCCCCCATACACACTATGGTCTCACCTCATACCCCCCCCCCATACACACTATGGTCTCACCTTATACCCCCCCACACACACTATGGTCTCACCTTATACCACCCCCCATACACACTATGGTCTCACCTTATACCACCCCCCTATACACACTATGGTCCCACCTTATACCACCCCCCCCATACACACTATGGTCTCACCTCATACCCCCCCATACACACTATGGTCTCACCTTATACCCCCCCCCCCACACACACTATGGTCCCACCTTATACCACCCCCCCATACACACTATGGTCTCACCTTATACCACCCCCCATACACACTATGGTCTCACCTCATACCCCCCCATACACACTATGGTCCCACCTTATACCACCCCCCCCATACACACTATGGTCTCACCTTATACCACCCCCCATACACACTATGGTCTCACCTCATACCCCCCCATACACACTATGGTCTCACCTTATACCCCCCCCCCACACACACACTATGGTCCCACCTTATACCACCCCCCCCATACACACTATGGTCTCACCTTATACCACCCCCCTATACACACTATGGTCTCACCTTATACCACCCCCCCCCCCATACACACTATGGTCCCACCTTATACCACCCCCTATACACACTATGGTCTCACCTTATTACCCCCCATACACACTATGGTCTCACCTTATACCCCCCCCCCCCATACACACTATGGTCTCACCTTATACCACCCCCCTATACACACTATGGTCTCACCTTATACCACCCCCCTATACACACTATGGTCTCACCTTATACCACCCCCCCATACACACTATGGTCCCACCTTATACCACCCCCCATACACACTATGGTCTCACCTCATACCCCCCCCCCCATACACACTATGGTCTCACCTTATACCCCCCCCCCCCCACACACACTATGGTCTCACCTTATACCACCCCCCCGATACACACTATGGTCTCACCTTATACCACCCCCCCCATACACACTATAGTCTCACCTTATACCCCCCCCATACACACTATGGTCTCACCTTATACCCCCCCCCCATACACACTATGGTCTCACCTTATACCACCCCCCCCCATACACATTATGGTCTCACCTTATACCCCCCCCCCATACACACTATGGTCTCACCTTATACCACCCCCCCATACACACTATGGTCTCACCTTATACCACCCCCCCATACACACTATGGTCTCACCTTATACCACCCCCCCATACACACTATGGTCTCACCTTATACCACCCCCCCCCCATACACACTATGGTCTCACCTTATACCCCCCCCCATACACACTATGGTCTCACCTTATACCCCCCCCCATTACACACTATGGTCTCACCTTATACCACCCCCCCATACACACTATGGTCTCACCTTATACCCCCCCCCCATACACACTATGGTCCCACCTGATACCCCCCATACACACTATAGTCTCACCTTATACCACCCCCCTCATACACACTATGGTCCCACCTGATACCACCCCCCATACACACTACGGTCTCAACTGATCCCCCCTCCATACACACTATGGTCTCACCTTATACCACCCCCCCATACACACTATGGTCCCACCTGAAACCCCCCATACACACTATGGTCTTACCTTATACCACCCCCCATACACACTATGGTCCCACCTGAAACCCCCCCATACACACTATAGTCTCACCTGAAACCCCCCATACACACTATGGTCCCACCAGAAACCCCCCATACACACTATGGTCTCACCTGATACCCCCCCATACACACTATGGTCTCACCTGATACCACCCCCCCTCCATACACACTATGGTCCCACCTGAAACCCCCCATACACACTATAGTCTCACCTTATACCACCCCCCCATACACACTATGGTCCCACCTGATACCACCCCCCCATACACACTACGGTCTCAACTGATCCCCCCTCCATACACACTATGGTCTCACCTTATACCACCCCCCCATACACACTATGGTCCCACCTGATATCACCCCCCCCATACACACTATGGTCCCACCTGATACCACCCCCCCATATACACTACGGTTTCAGCTGATCCCCCCTCCATACACACTATGGTCTCACCTCATACCACCCCCCATACACACTATGGTCCCACCTGATACCCCCCCCCCATACACACTATGGTCCCATCTGAAACCCCCCCCATACACACTATGGTCTCATCTCACCTGATATCCTCTGTGACAGGAGTGACTTTGGGTGGGGGGTTGGTGCGGCTCGGCTTACCCTGGAGAGTTCTGGAGGCTCCTTGTCCAGCTTCCCCGACCCTCTTATGTGTAGATCACCCTGTGTCTCTAATAGGGGCACATGAATGAGAACCCCACTATGATCTGTGCTAGAAGGACTCAATGCTCTATACATTGTATATATTGTGTGCTGTGCCATGCTGTTGGACTATTTGCTCTGATGGTTTGGGGTGTGACTATTCTATTGTGGCTTGCTCAACTATTATGGGATGTGTAAGTGTCTTGCTGTGAGGAAAGAGGGAGGGGGGATTCATCCAACCCCCCTGCTCATAAGACTGTTTACTGATGAGAAGTTTGAACACACCTGGACCTGTGTGTCCATTGTCATTGGACAGTTTAACCCGCCCTGTTTTCCAAGGGTGGGAGGGAAGTGTTTTGAAGTGAGATATCTGTTGTGTCCATGTGTGATAATAAAATCAGTTTGTTGTTTGCCACTCTACACTGAGGTGTTGTCTGGTGACTGGGGGGGGGGGGGGGGGCTGGAGAGTCTTGGATGGTGCTGGTTCTGGACAGAGGAAGCATTGACGGCGGACCTAGATCTGTTTGAGGACAGAGGGTTCGTCACACCCCCCATACACACTATGGTCTCACCTGATACTCCCCCACCATACACACTATGGTCTCATTGACGGCGGACCTAGATCTGTTTGAGGACAGAGGGTTTGTCACAACTGGTGGCAGCAGCGGGATTGTGCTTCCTCGCTGTGAAGACCACCACCGGGATCCAAGATCGGATAGCAGCCTTCACCCGCCCAGCGGAGATATGGATCTGGCATCAGAGTTCCCCGGGATGCTGCAGATCGTCCTTTCAGCATACTCCAGGTCTGTGTCTGCGGATGAATACCTGGAGATCAGGCAGCAGATTCGGGTAAGGCACTGGATTAGATGCCTCCAAGTTGCTGGTATGCAACAAGGCAAGTGCTTTCCAACCCCAGAGCTGCAGGCCAGTGAACAAAGGAAGTTACAGATGCAATTCCTGGGAGAGCGGCCCCAGGAGCAATGGGTGACTGAGTTGGACAGGCTGGTCCAGCAGGAGATAGAGCTGGACAATCGGTATCGGGCTTCTGCAATGGCACGCGGAGGAGAAATAGTTAGGGGAGACAACAGAATGCTCTCCGCAGGGATATAACCCTAAGGCGGCCCTGGATTGCTGTGGGAGATCCTTACAGATTGTTTTGTGTTTGGTGATGAAGGGGAACCTACCCTTGAGGACCTGCAAGAATACAGAGAGGCTATGCTCGGTCTTGCAGGGGTCTCAGAGCTTAAACATGATCTAGACTATTTGCTAAGGAAGGAACAGCATTTGGAAAGGGCATACAGGAAACCGCTAGAATGCGTTCAGCAGCATGCCAGAGAATCGTCAGTAGAAACTCCGGAGATTACCATCCCCAAAGCTGAAGTGCTGACAACAGGGCAGAGCGCTGCTACCCTCTGTCCAACAGCAGCTTCAGCCTCCCTGAGAGAAGAGGTAGGAGAAGAAATTGTCTGGACAGCCGCACTCCAAAAACATAGCCTTCCTGGTTGCTGTGGCTTGTAGTGCTTGTTCCCGTTTTTACAAATAAAGGCTACGTTTTTGGAGTGCGGCTGTCCAGACAGTTTCTTCTCCTACCTGCTATAGGCATTGCCTGCACCCGTGGTTCCTGAGTGGAAGATAATTGCCAATTGGACCTGCCTGGAACGGCAATTCTTTTGTTCCCTGAGAGAAGAGGTAGTCGGCCTTTCTCCCACAATACTGCCAGAGACCTGGGATTTTCTGCCAGCAGCATCAGCGGAGTTACCAGAATCTTCTCCAGCTGAAGCGCTGGCAACCGAACAGAGGGTCCAAGACCTCTGCCCTACACATGCGGCGGTTCCGGAGGCCCCATGTGAGAAGGAGATGGTCACTTCCCAACAAGGATTCATGCACCTGGAAGACAGTGACAGAGAAATGTCATCCCAGCAGTCAGATGAGGGAACCAATCGCAGCTACACCATTTGGGAGTGGAGGAAGCCAGCCTCCTGCCACAACGGTTAACTGGAGCGGATGATGTGGAGTCCCCAGCAGAAGTGCTGGCAACAGGGCAGAGTGCTACCAACCTCTGCCCAGCACCGGCAACAACTGTGAAGTTCCAGGGAGCCGGGGCAGTTGGCCCCTCTCTCCAGTGACAAGCTGATGTAGTAAAGCTTTTACTCCCAGCTGAATCTCACTGGCAGCAGGGCAGAATGCTACTGGCCTCTGCACACAACTGCAGCTTGAGCTGATATCGGGGGATGGGACTGCGGTCTCCACTCACAACAACCCAGCAGAAGAGCTGGCTACAGAGCAGAGTGCTGCTGGTCTCTGACCTCAACTAACAGAAGAGGGAGTTCCTGTGGTAGTGGATGAGACTTTGGTCTTCACTGACACAACCCCAGAAAATGGTGTGACACTGAGACAGGAGGATGTCAGCCTTGCTTTGCAAGCACGGGGGAATTTTTACCTACCACAAGTGGATGGGACTTCAGTCCCCACTTGTATACCCCAGGGATGCTGGGCAGTTGGCCCAGATCCCCAACAGCATGACGGACTGAGCCCAGTCACCCTGTCTTCTCTCCAGCGGCTGAAAGGACTCCAGGGAGAAGGGCCAGTCCAGGTCTCTCCCCAGCGGCAGGTATGTTCTCTGAGAGAGGCAGAGGTTGGCTGGGTGAGTAATGCTATGTTTGGGACAATTTATTTGGGGTACTGTGTGGATACCGGCATTGGGGGACTGGAACTACTGACTAACTTCAGAGTCAACCCGTCTGGAGTCTCCTCCTGCGTTAGTCTCCTGCCGAAAGGGGAGATGTGTGACAGGAGTGACTTTGGGTCGGGGGTTGGTGCGGCTCAGCTTGCCCTGGAGAGCTCCTTGTCCAGCTTTCCCAGGCCCTCTTATATGTAGATCACCCTGTGTCTCTAATAGGGGCACAGGGTGAATGAGAACCCCAGTCTGATCTGTGCTAGTCAGATTCAATGCTGTATATATGTATATATAATGTGTGTTGTCTCATGCTGTTGGACTATTTGCTGTGATGGTTTGGGGTGGGACTGTATTCTATTGTCTATTGTGTCTGCCTCAACTATTATGGGATGTGTAAATGTCTTGCTGTGAGGAAAGAGGGAGGGGGGATTCCTCCAGCAGCCCCCTGCTGATGAGACTGTTTACTGATGAGATGTTTGAATACACCTGACCTGTGTGGCCATTGTCATTGGACAGTTTAACCCGCCCTGTTTTCCAAGGGTGGGAGAGAAGTGTTTTGAAGTGAGATATCTGTTGTGTCCATGTGTGATAATAAAGTCAGTTTGTTGTTTGCCACTCTACACTGAGGTGTTGTCTGTTGACTGGGGGGCTGGAGAGTCTTGGATGGTGCTGGTTCTGGACAGAGGAAGCATTGACTGCGGATCTAGTTCTGTTTGAGGACAGAGGGTTCGTCACCCCCCCCATACACACTATGGTCTCAGCTGATACCCCCCATACACACTATGGTCTCACCTGATACCCCCCATACACACTCCACCCTTAACTGATACCCCTCTCATAAACACTCCACCTTCACCCAATACCCCAAATACACACTCCACCTTCAGCAGATACACCCCCCCCCATACACACTTCACCCTTACCTGATATTCATGGGTCACATCGCTCTGATCCTCTTTTTTGATGAACCGAAGATACTTTGTTGAGTTTTCCACCCTGTGAGGTGACAACATGTATAGAACATGAAGAACACAGCCCATTGTAGACCTCATCAGAATACATGGGGGACATGTATGTACAAAATCCCCCCGACACGCACACAGATCACATGACCTATGAACACGGGTGAACAGACCTGCGACTGATGATGTTGATCGGATACAGGACGGGGATGTCTCGGGTCACCTTATTTGTCATGCTGGTCTTATTCCCATCATTCTCACTGTCCAGAAAAGAATATATTAGCAAGTCAAACTTCTCTGTTCTTTTGTCCCCCATCCATTGAAAATCAGTTCTGACCAATCACAGGACTGAATATATCTCCCCGACCTCCTGTGAGCCCGAACCAGTTGGACAGTTACAGGAAGACAATGGGATACCTGCAGACAACAAACTAGGGCTTCTTCCACTCTCACCTGGTGACCTGAAAAGTTAGCTGGACCCGATCCGGCCAGGAGACATTGGTGACAATTCCAAACATGATGTGGATGTCGGCCTGTAAAACAGAATCACCATTAAGTTCTGTTCTTCATACCTGGAGCTCATCATTAACCATCCTCTTCTATTCCATGACTCCCTCTGTCTTCTCTAAAGTCATTTCCATCCTTTCCAGGATGTTCATCTTCTTTCTCTCATGTCTTTCAGAATCTATATTTGCTGCATTGATGTCATCTGTCCTTTCGTGTCCTCCAAACATCTCCTCTATACATGTTCTCCATAAATCTCATCCAAACATCTCCTCTATAAATGTTCTCTATACATCTCATCCAAACATCTCCTCCATACATCTCATCCAAACATCTCCTCCATACATCTCCTCCCAACAGTCCCTCAATGCATGTTCTCCATACATCTCATCCAAACATCTCATCCCAACAGTTCCTCCATGCATGTCCTCCAAACATCTGCTCCATACATCTTATCCCAACAGTTCCTCCAAACATCTCCTCTATACATGTTCTCCATACATCTCATCCCAACATCTCCTCTATACATGTTACATCTGCCAAACATGGGCTGTGAAGTATGAGATAATTTATGTGTCCATTGTATGAAATATCCTGTCATAAGGTGTAGGCTGAAAAAGGATATTTCCCTCTTTCCTGCTAAAACGTCAGAATAAAGGTTGAAATTATACACATGATCAGGACGTTACGAGCAGGAAAGGGGAAGGTTTAAGGGTTATAAAAGCAGAATGTAAATCTATGACAGGCAGAAAATGGATCTCTGAAGCCGCAAATATACTTTAACCATTTTCTCTGCATATGCAATAAAAAAATCTTGACTTGTAACGAGAGTCGGTCCGAAATTTCTGTGACATTTTGGTCCTTCGGACCGGAAGTCCAAATTCCTGGAAAGCACTAGCCAACAACCCAGTGAACCGATGTCCGTACAGCAAAAAACTGTAAGTCCTCCGTCTTAAATTTGACGTTAACAGAGGCCGGCTCACTGAACTAGTGCCTCCCGGGCAGCGACTTACTGGATCAGCACAAGAGACCGCTCTCGGGGCAAGGTAAGATATTTTCATTTATTATATTATACCTTTAGGCCTAAATGTGATTAGGGATTTAATGAATTAAGGGATTTTTGATAAACATTCAATTCATCTCTATATTATATGTATTTATCTGTTGTGTATATGTTTTGCTTTATCCGAGTTGAGGGAATATAAGTAGATACGTCCGTAGTTTAAATCCCTTTGATATAGGAGTATGGTCCCATTCTAATACCCGGGTGCAGATAAAGGAAATTTGTCGACAAAGGACCTAGGTCCTGACAGCCTTGTAAACTGCAGGAATTCCCGTGGGGGACACATAAATATTCCTACATCAAAAACATGAACCCCTGTTGATACAAAGGTATGGCCTGATAGATTTCCAGGTAACAAATAGAGGTAATTTGACGAGCCCTTGCGCTCAGCCAGCCTCGTATGTTGTGTAAAAAACCTGTACAGGCATTTATAAATACCGTTGAATTAACAAATATTAATGTTTTGATAAAGTGTGGGAACAACAGTCGAGAGAAATTAAGTCTCCTTGTAATTCTGTTCATGCTACCTACAGTTTACTGAAATATTAATGTTTTGATCAGGGGGGGTTGACCAGTCAGGTGAATTTACGTTCGCCTTGTAATTCTGTTCATTCTCCCTATAAATGAATAAAACATTAAGTAAGAAGACAAGACACCAGTATTATAGCAGCACACAAGATCAATAATCTAGAAGTGATATGTCACGACTAGAAAGTTTGTGAGTAGCTGCAGAAGTGATAAGATACTGTGTGCAGGTATTGTGTCAGTGTGAGAAGACCTTACAAAAAAAAAACTCTGTGTGCACGTTAAAATGGGTGTGATCCATGGAAAATCTGTTGGTTTGAATGAAGATGCAAAGTATATGTGTAGTCTAGACAAAGAGAATGTGAAATTTCTTAAGATGTGGGAAACAAAATATGATTTTGATACTTCCTTAAATAAGGATGGTTGTGTAATGCTGTGTAGAAAGCTTAAAAATAAGACCGGCCTGAAAAAAAAAAAGGAAACAGAAGAAATTAGGTCTTCCCCAGGCAAAAAAATGGCTTGAGGAGGCTAATCGTAGGTTAAATTCAAAAAACCATAAAAAAAACTATGTTTTTAGACAAAGAGGAGGACAATAATATGACCGTCCTCCGAAGCTTAGTTCAGCAAGTATTGACTGAACAAAACTCAACAAATCAAATGCACCCAACAGCCCCCACACACCGTTTAGAAGATACCCCAAACCCACTGACAGTTGCCGCTCCCCCTTTAACCACAACTCCCACTCCCAAATCCCTATACCCTATTGCAGACTTACATTCCCCACCACCATACGGGACAGAGGCATGCAATAGGCCACCTCGACTGACCCCCCGACTATCGGCAAACAACCCTTTTTCCATGCAATGTGACCCCCCACTGTTTGCTGTCCCTTCGTGGTCACCTGGGTCACCCCCAGATGCAACCGTTTCTCCTACGGCTGCAGCAAAACCCCCTCTCAAAATGACCCTTGCTGTCCAGAGAAGTCCACAAGGGACCCCCCTTACAGCAACGGTTACAAAACTCGTCGGCCACCTGCTCAATAAATTAATATCCCCCGCTGCTGGGGAACAAACAGAATTTGGGGAAGAAGAGTTCCCATTAATTGAAGTTCCCAACCCTAGGGCAGGACAAGATGTAGGAGGTGTACCAGCCCCCAACACTATGATGGTCTATCGCCCCTGGACCCCCGAGGATGTTAAGAAAGCTATTGAAGAGATACCACATCCCAAAGTTAACATAGCTCAATTCAGGGATGGTATCATGGGAATGGTTGCTAGCTATCATCTCAATGGGAGGGAAATAGAGCAGGTCATCCGACAGGTACTGGGACCTGACTGGCATCATGTAGTGGGAGATTGGAGTGGATTAAACAACCAGGGAAGGGTGTTGCCTCATGATGATGCACCACTCGAAGTCAGGAGAAATGCTCTTATAGCAAGGATAGAAAATAGATGGGTACGTCGGGCCGACTGGTCCATTATAAATCAGTGTATGCAAGGAGAAGAGGAAACAGTGGATAATTTCATTGTTAGGATGAGGGAGATTTTCAATAACCACTCTGGGATAGAAATCCCAGCAGACCAAGTGAACGATAGCCCATATGAGCAACAGCTAAAGAATGCAATCCTGAAGGGGCTGATAGCCCCTATATCAAGTTTTGTTACCAAACACATGATTAACCATAGGATTTGCAGACTTCAGGAGCTAATTGAGTATGCAAGGCATGCTGAAAGGCACTTCCAATCAAAAAAGAAAGTAAAAAAAAGGGAAGGTGTTTATGATGGGTGAAAGTAATGATGTGTATGTTGTTGAGAATCGGAACAAAAGATTGGGGAACACTCGAACAAGGCCCCGCATTCAGGATTATGAGGGGAAAAAGAAGAGGGGGGAGTGTTTCCTGTGTGGTAAAAGAGGTCACTTAGCGAGAGCATGTGAGTCAAACAGAGAGGAAGAAGCATGACTAGAAAATGTTGGTATGTCCACAGAGAGAGATACAGAGGGAAATGAGGAGAAAGAGTCTGAGATCTTGGATGTGTGTAATGTTGAAGCTTGTTTGCATGCTGAAGTCAAGCCAGAAATAACATTGATTGTAAAGGGTAGTTGGGTAACATTTCTCTGTGACACCGGGGCTTGCAGGACCCTAATACACCCACTGGATATGCCACCAGGGGTAAAGAAAACAGGTGTAGTATATGTAAAGTCTGCAAATGGGTTAATGCACCAGGAGGCCGTGTCTGAAAGCCTTACTGTGGAAGATCCACAGACAGGTAAAAAGGCTCAGTGTAAAATTGTAATTTCAACTAAATGTCCTGTTAATTTGTTGGGTAGAGACATGTTGCATGCTCTCGATATTTCTGTCATACCAGTGAAGGGGGGCCTCAAAGCCCATTGGCTGTGTGAAAAACGAATCACAGCCGTGGATAATGAGCCCCGATACTGGTATAGCTTGGATTTGCAAACTGAGGGGTTAAAGATGCCCAAAACCCTGACAGAAATAGTTGAAGAAGAGCCTGTGAGGAGCGGGTACAAGGTCCAGACGAACCTCTATTGCACTATTTACTACAAAAAGACCTCAGGGCCTGATAAGTCTTATGAGAAACAGTTAATGAGTCTCACTAACACTGAAGTGCTCTTAAGATACCTGTACTGTGATAAGGAAGGAAATAGTGTGGCTACTTGTCTCCTACCACAACCAATTCTGCAAATATACAGGCAGGATACTGTACCTCATGTTTCGGTCACCCGGAACCCTGGGGTATCATGGTATGAGCTGGGAGAACTTATCACAGACTGGGTTCTACTAACAGATGAGGAACTAGAATCCAAAGGGATTCGGAGGTGCAGATTAGCATGGTTTGTTGAATGTACACCCAGAATCCACATGATTGAAGTTTGTGACAAAAGACAGTGACTGACACTTTTTGACCCAAGAAGAAGAGGATGCCTTAAAAGACGTCCCCGATTTCTTGTGGTCAAAAGTAAAAACAGACGTTGGACTAATTAAAACAGCCAGTGAGGTCCAAATAACCCCTAAAAGTACAATGAGGCCTCATCAAAAACAATATCCACTAAGGAAAGATGCCGAAGAGGGAGCAGACCACTTGATAATGGAATTACTAAAAAATGGTGTCATCATTGAATGTCGGGATTCACCATGTAACACGCCCCTGTTCCCAGTCAGGAAGCAGAAGGGAGGGGAAGATGGGTGGAGACTTGTACAGGATTTACAGGCGGTCAATAGGGCCGTATTACTGAGGGCCCCGGTGGTCCCAGACCCTCATGTACTTCTGAACGACCTTCACCCAGATAACAAGGTATTTTCTGTCATTGATATCAGTAATGCTTTCTTTTCTATTGCCTTACACAAAGACAGTCAGTTCTGGTTCGCTTTTACACATAAAAAGAAAAAATACACATACACCAGGTTACCCCGGGGATATTGTGAAAGTCCAACTATTTTCTCACAAGAAATGTCCAATAATTTGTCTCGGTTTATACCTCCCTGTGGGAGTCAAATTCTCTTGTATGTGGATGACATTTTGGTAGCAGCTCCTTCGGAGCAACAATGCAAACTTGACACCTTGGCTCTGATGCATTTCCTCGCAGAACAAGGTCACAAGGTCAGCAAGCATAAACTATAACTATGGAAAGAAAAGGTGACATACTTGGGTTATATTTTGTCTTAAGAAGGCAGACATCTGGATGAGATCCGAAAAGAGGCCATCCTTCAAGTCCCCAAACCACGCACCAAAAAAGAAATGATGTCATTTCTTGGTATGGCAAATTTTTGTAGAGCATGGATAGCTAATTATGCTACGGAGGTGGCGCCTCTTTCTGATCTCATCTATGGTACACAAATGTCTGCGAAAGATTGCATCCAGTGGAATGTACAAGCAGAGGATGCATTTACAAAAGTGAAGCACCTCATTGTGGGTTCCTCTGTGCTCAGCTTACCCAATTACAGTAAAATATTTCATCAGACTGTAGACTGTAAAGAGGGGTACATGACTTCTGTTCTCACTCAGGTTTATGGGGACAAACACAAACCAATTGCATTTTACTCAACTAAATTAGATCCAGTGGCACGGAGTTTGCCCCACTGTGTACAAGCTGTAGTAGCAGCCTCATTGGCCATACGGTCCTCTGCATTGATAGTATTGTTCCATCCCCTGGTACTTAAGGTCCCACATGCCATCTCAGTGATCTTACTACAAGACAAGATCTCCTATTTATCTCCAGCCAGACATTTATCATGCATGACTACACTTCTGGGACAGCCACACCTTACAATTGAGAGGTGCACTACATTGAATCCCGCTACACTAATGCCAACACCTGGTGACGGGGATCCACATGATTGTATAGCTCAAATTGATGAACGGGTACTCCCTAGGAAGGATCTCACTGATGTTCCCTTTCTAGATGCTGACATTACCTTCTTTGTTGATGGGTCGTGTAGAAAAAACGATAAAGGGATAAATCAAACAGCTTATGCTATAGTGACACATGACCAGGTCATTGAAGCCAGATCCCTTCCCAATTCCTATTCTGCACAACAAGCTGAAATTATAGCCCTGTCTAGGGCTTGCAGTCTAGGGGAAGGGAAAAAAATAAATATTTATACTGACAGCCAATACGCTTTCTCCACTATACCCATATTTGCCCAGCAATGGAAAAATAGGGGTATGATTACGTCCACAGGTAAACCAATCACACATAGAGATCTCATTCTTGCCCTTCTAGAAAATGTACAAAAACCAGCACAAGTGGCTATTTGTAAATGTGCAGCACATAGAAAGGGAACAGATCCAATTACCCTAGGGAATGCACTAGCAGACAAGACAGCAAAAGCAGCTGCTGAAGGACAGCAAATAACGTACATATGTTATACAAATCTCCAAGTAAATGGTGAGGTACGGAAAGCTATTGATGAAACATGGTTATCAGAAATGCAGAAGGCATCACCGGAAGGTGAAAAACAAAAGTGGTTATCAAAAGGGGCAACACTGGTCAATGATGTATATACAAGTACAGATGGTAAACCCATCTTACCTACATCATTATTTAGGTATGCTGCATTATTGAGCCATGGGCAAGCCCATACCTCAAAAGGAGGGATGGTACAGGTGATCAACAAGGTATTCACAACATATGGATTTACGAACTACTCAAAAAAAATTTGTCTCACATGTCCGATTTGTAACAGATACCATGCACAAGGTGCCCTACGACCCTTACGAGGTCATTTCCCACAACCCCCTTATCCCTTTCACACAATATGCATGGATTTTATTGAATTGAACAAATGTGAGAATAAAAAGTACTGTCTGGTTATTGTTGATATGTTTACAAAGTGGGTGGAAGCTTTTCCTATGACACACCCGGATGGGCAGTCAGTAGCCAAAGTACTAATCAAAGAGGTGATTCCACGACAAGGGATCCCCTCGGTAATTTACAGTGACAATGGCTCCCATTTTGTGAACCGAACAATACAACAGATTGGTAAATGGTATAATATTGACCTGAAAAACCACTGCGTCTACCACCCACAATCTGCAGGCACAGTGGAAAGACATAATGGTACCTTAAAGAGTAAACTAAGAAAATTGATGGAGGAAACAGGAAAAAACTGGGTTCAGTGTTTGCCAATGGCATTGTTAAGTACAAGAATTACCCCTACTGCTAAGGGCCTAACACCGTATGAAATGTTGTATAGTAAACCTTATTATATTCCACAACTCAGAGCATTCGCTCGAGATGATGAGGAAATGGACTATGAACTGGCAAATTATATGAGAAAGTTGCTAACAACTAAAGAACTCCTATGCCCAAATTCTCTTACGGGTCAAGAGACTAAAACAGAACAAGAAGATCTTGTACAACCTGGAGATTGGGTCTGGATAAAAATAATAAAGAGAAAGACTTGGTCTGACCCCAAGTGGGAAGGACCCTATCAAGTACTGTTGTCTACACCCACCGCAGTGAAAATTGTGGAGCGAATACCTTGGATACACCTCACCCACTGCAAGAAGGCACATCATTTAAATAAAAAATCTGAATAACTGCCACACCACAGGAGAAGGGAATGGTACATTATGGACTCATAGGGGTGGAGGGAGGACCCAGAGAGAGACTAATGTTTGAACCAGGGTATTTTACTAAAACATGGACAGGGAGAATCCTTTTGATCACATTGATAGTAGGGGGCATAGTTGTGGGGATTTATATGCTTTTTGACCTCATTCCAATACTGAACATAATGGGTCATAGAGGGGAAAGACAGATAATGAAGGGGCCAGATGGTGTCACCATAAATGTTATACAGGGTAAGACCACCACAATACAATTTGATCTAAGTCAAGTCATAGACATTGGGTATCAAAGATATGTTTTTACGGGCAAATACTTATGTTCTACTCCAGAATGCAGTGCGTGGGCTGATGTGTGGTGGTCAACAGATGATAATGGTTGGCTTGCTAGTTCTGCCGTGATCCCTAAACAAAGGAAGGATCAGGTAGAACGTATATCTATATACAGTCGAAGAGGGTGGACTGGTGATTGCCAGTCCCGTGATTGGCTTACACCTAATAAATGTAATCCCATCTCCTTGACAATAAAAAACCCGCAGGTATCAGATGCTGGAGTTTATGGTCTAGGAGTATATAGGCCCAGCCTGAGTGATCTACTAGGAAGAATTACTATTAAGGTTGTAATCCCTGGTCAGAACACCCCAGTCCCAGAGCCCACTCAGTTTCAACTTAATCCCTCCTTGTTTAAAACAGATTTTACCTACAAGGAACAATTAAGTATAGAAACAGGATTTGGATTCGTATTACGCCCCAAATAAACGTCCTGAAGCTTTTCTATCACATCTTTTCCAACTAATCGAATCACATAAATTTGGAACAATAATATTATGTGGCGACTCCAATACTACCATTTATCCTTTCTTGGATAAATCCCCGTCATCTCCTAACTCTCCTACCCATAAACGGTCCTTCCAATCCCTACTTACTTCTTTTAATTTTGTTGATACCTGGCGGGAACTTAACCCAACTTCCAGAAATTTTACACATTATTCTTACCCACACAAATCCTTCTCACGAATAGACCATATTTTCCTCCCCTCTAGTATGCTCCCTGAAGTAATATCCTCTAATATAATCCCATTTCCTTGGACAGACCATTGTGCGGTCACTGCTACAATTACCTCTCCTATACCTAGGTCACATGACACCACTTGGTGTATTAACGACTCCATCCTAACTCACCCCTCACACCGTTCAGATATTGAACTGGCTCTTAATGATTATATCTCATTTAATGACACTACTGATGTCTCTGCCCTTACATTATGGGAAGCCCATAAAGCTGTTATTCGGGGCAGCTTGATACAAAAGGCGAGATCTATTAAAAGAGATCGCAAGATTCTGTTCACCAAACTTGAAGCAAATTTTAACGCTTGTCATTTGGCTCATCAAGCTGCCCCGAATGCAAACACTAACACTAAATTGGAAAGGGCCCGGCTTGAGTTGGATCTTTTTCTGACAGATTCGGCAGACAAACTCTTACGCAAGCGGCAACATACCCTATACCGCAAAGCCAATAAGCCCGATACCCCAATGGCCCGCAGTCTCAAGTCTATTGATCGTTCACAAGCTGCATTCCGACTTCGAACCTCTAGAGATGCATACACTAGTAACCCATTAAAGATCTTGGACATCTTTCAATCTAAATTAGCTAAGCTCTATGACCCTGGCTTAATCTTTGATAAAAACAAAGCAGACACTTTGTTCTCAGATGTTACACTTCCCACAATGACACCGGAACAGTGTGAATATTTGGAGAGTCCCATAACGGCCTTGGAAGTTAAAGCTGCTATTAAAGAATTGAAGCCTCACAAGAGACCGGGCCCCGATGGGTTTTCTGCACTATACTACAAACAATTTGACTCGATTTTAACGCCTCTATTGACTAGAGCCTTCAATTCTTTGTTAGCTGGTCATTCGTTTAAAACCGAAACACTAACTTCCATCATAGCAATGATTCCCAAACCTAAATCTGACACTACCTCTTGGTCTAATTACCGCCCCATATCTCTTTTAAATCTAGACATTAAGTTACTAGCTAAGATCTTGGCAACTAGATTGAATAGCATTATAGGTAAGCTTATCCATCGTGACCAAACTGGCTTCATGCCCTTGCGTCAAGCGGGGGATAATGTCAGAAGAGCACTTTTATTAATTCATGCCGCCAAAAAAAGACGTATCCCAACTTGCCTTATATCATTAGATATTAGGAAGGCGTTTGACTCAATCAGCTGGCCATATCTACAATATACTCTTCAAAAATGGGGTTTTGGGGAAAATTTCTTAACTTGGGTCTCCTCACTATACAGCACTCCGAAAGCTTATATTAAATATATGGGCTACAAATCAGCTATGATAGATATTAGGAGAGGTACTAGACAGGGTTGCCCCCTATCCCCTTTACTTTTTGCCCTACTTATTGAACCCTTAGCATGTATTATTAGAAATAATCCTAATATCAAAGGTGTAGAATTAGGTGGACATCACCACAAATTGAGTCTTTTTGCAGATGACATTCTGATTTTTTATCCCATCCCCATGTGTCAGCCCCAAATCTAGTAAATACTTTGGACAAATTTGCAAAGATTTCTGGATTGTGTGTTAATCATGCCAAATCTAATGCCCTTAATATTTCCCTTTCGCCATCTGAGTTACAACAAGCTCAAACGTCTTTACCTTTTAATTGGGAAGTGCACCATATTTCATATCTCGGAGTCCAACTCACTTCTTCTATATCCGACTTATTTTCAGCTAACTACTTACCCTTATTGAAGTCAACTACTAATCTGATGAAACAATGGTCTTCTCTTCCTTTATCTTGGATTGGGAGGATTAATGCTACTAAGATGTCAATCTTACCAAAGTTCCTTTACCTATTCCGAGTTCTCCCCATACATATACCTCCTTACTTCTTGAGGCTCACTCAAAAGAGAGTGATGGCTTTTATATGGGGCTCTACAAAGCCCCGTATACCTAGATCGACTCTTTATCTTGATAAATTGAAAGGTGGTCTGGGAATTCCTAACTTTTCCTCATACTACTTTGCTGCTCAGCTAGCACAACTCCCCAAATACCATTCTACAATAGAATCCCCTCTATGGGTAGCGATTGAATCAGTGGATATTGACCCCATTTCTGTGAATAATTTGCTCTGGTTAGCTCCTAAAGATAGACTAAACTTATCTAACCCTGTAACCAAACATTCTATAGCTATCTGGGACAAATATAGATCCAAAAAAAGCCTACAATCCACTCATAACCCTCTACTCTCTTTTCTTCGAAATCCCTCATTTTACCCCGCCTGGAAATTTCCCCTATCATTTGCAGCTTGGTCCAGAAGAAACCTACTTCAATTCCATAATCTAGTTTCCTCCAATGATATTCTTACGTTCCCAACATTATGTGATTTATACAAACTCCCCATGAAGGAGCTCTTCCGCTATCTACAAATTAAGAACTTTTATACACCCCTCGTTGATACGGGATCCCCTCTCACCCAAATGACTCAATTTGAACGTATCTGTAACAGTGATCCCCATACTAGAGGATTAATATCACTTTTGTATAAACGCATCAATTCCACATCCGACGATACTTTACCATCCTATACGACTAAATGGGCACACGACATGGATAGAACATTCAGTAAAAGTGACTGGGATATTATATGGTCAGCTACTAAGCATTCCTCGCCAAACTGTTTTGCGTTGGAAACAAATTATAAGGTCCTTTCTCGATGGTACCTGGTTCCGGCCAGGATTGCCAAATTTGCCCCCTCGTACCCAAATCTATGTTTCAGAGGCTGTTCTGAACCGGGCACGCAGTTCCATATTTGGTGGCAATGTCCAATCGTTCAATCCTTCTGGAGTAAAATATTTCACATGGCCTCTACGGCCTTGGAAATACCAATCCCGCCAGACCCGGCACTGGCTCTCCTCAACCTCAAACCTCCTAATTTGAATAAGTCACAATTCAAATTACTACTACATCTCACCACGGTGGCTAAACAATCTATAGCCAAGGCCTGGAAAACCCAAACTTTGGTTGTAGCTGAAACTAAACATAGAATTAACAGAGCCCTTATCTTTTCCAAAATGTCTGCTATTGAAGATGACAACATTGCAACATATAATAAAATATGGAAACCATGGATTAAACACTTCTTACCCCCAGATTTTGATCAACTATTGTTGATGCCTCTTTGAAATACTTTAATGTTTATCTATTAATATAATATTTAAACGGGGCCTTGATCTGACTGGACCGCCACCCGGGGAGACAACCTTCACCTTTTTCTCTATTTTCCTATACCCATACCTTCTTTTCTATAAATTTTACTTTTCTCCCATATTTCTTCTTCTTCTCTCTTACTTCTTCTGTCTTTCTGTTCTGGTTAGTTTTGTTACTTGTGTAATACAGATTTTTTACTGATGTGATGTTCATTACATGACTTATATATATAACTTTAAAGTTTCACTTTATCAATCACTAATATCTTTGTGTTTTAAAGATTTGTTAGGAAAGTCTCCACTAAACAATTGAGGTATGACAACGTTCATCTGGTGTATCCTTCTGGATAGCCCAACATATTCTCTCATACTTAATCGAGCCCCCATCTGCTCACGGCTTGCTCCCTTCGGGGGTGAGTGGTTGGTCTGGAGACGTGATATTCTATCCTGAATATTGCTTATCTTCATTGTTCTAATCTTTTATACCTCTATTTGTATTGATATAATTGTTACTGAGGTTTATCCTCTACTGCCTTTCTTTCAATATGTATTTTTAGTGATTACTGTATTTATTTACAATTCTATTCTTGATCAGAATGTAATGTTCAGTATATTTGCTATTTACTTGTAAAATCTAATAAAAATATTAAACAAGAAACAGGATTTGGAGACAAAAATGAGTGGATAGAATGGGTCAGATACACAACTCAATCTAAGGGGTTAAGTGATTGTATTTCTTGTGCAAACCCAAGACCACAACTAGCTACCATTCCTCTCCCTGAAGAGGAAACAGATTTAGCTTGCATAATAAGACTGTTTTCAGAAAATATTACTGGGTCTGAATGTGCAAATGAGAAAAAGAGATACCCTAAAACTAAAATGCGAAGTATACCCCCTTCAGTACAAGCATTACCAGGAAATTTTTCTTGTTTCTCTAACATAGACAAGGATGGTTCAAAGGTTGGCACTCTATCTCCTGAATACTGTGCGACCACAACATCAACTACAGACATTAAGTACCAACTAAAATGGTTTCAGGAACAGAAACAGCAACTGGCTGATGTTTGGTGGCTGTGTGGGGACATGAAACTAAGACCCAGACTGCCACCTAGATGGGAGGGTAGTTGTGCCCTTACCCGCCTGTTGCTTCCCTTTTATATTGTTCCTATGACTAACAAATTGATGAAACTACCAGGTAAACACCATTTTAAACGGTTTAAGCGAGAAACACCCGAAGGATCCTTTGACAACCGGGTTTATATAGACTCAATAGGTGTTCCACGAGGAGTTCCGGATGAATTTAAAGCACAGAATCAAGTAACAGCAGGACTCACCTCACTCTTCCTATGGGTACAGCCCAATAAGAATGTCGACTGGATAAACTACATTTACTACAACCAGCAGAGGTTTGTGAATTACACCAGAGATGCTATCAAAGGTATAGCAGCACAATTGGACGCCACCTCTTTGACAGCGTGGCAGAACCGTATAGCATTGGATATGTTGCTGGCAGAAAGGGGCGGGGTATGCAAAATGTTCGGCACCTTCTGCTGCACTTTTATTCCAAATAAAACGGCACCTGATGGAAGTATCACCAAGGCTTTGCAAGGCCTACAAATGTTATCCCAGGAACTAACTGAGAACTCTGGTGTAGAGAACCCCTTAACAGGACTCTTTGAAAAATGGTTTGGTAAATGGGGTGATCTTGCAAAAGGTTTGCTCATCTCTGTTGTCATGGCAGCCACGGTCCTTACGCTGTGTGGATGTTGCTGCATTCCTTGTATTAGAGGAATTCTTCAAAGACTGATTGACACATCACTAACAAAGACTATGTTTTTCCAGAACAACACTGAACTATACCCGGAACCTGATGAAGATGAACTTGCAGTCCTTTCAAAAGACCTATTTGTCTAAATGATAATACCTGGTAAAATAAAGAACCTGGATATTTGAAGTATTGACATTATAAGTATAATAAGGAGGGAATGTTAAATAAATTTAAAATTATACTTTATATGTCAACTATCAAGATGCATATTAATCTTCTAAAGTTAAAATGTTTGTTTTATATAACTCTATTATACATAAATATGCTGAATAGCTCTAATAGTCCTAATTACTGGAATAAGTCATATGACCATATTCTATTTGTGCAAAAGATGTGCTGACTTATAGTAAAACTGTATTTTGCTTACATCTGCCAAACATGGGCTGTGAAGTATGAGATAATTTATGTGTCCATTGTATGAAATATCCTGTCATAAGGTGTTGGCTGAAAAAGGATATTTCCCCCTTTCCTGCTAAAACGTCAGAATAAAGGTTGAAATTATACACATGATCAGGACGTTACGAGCAGGAAAGGGGAAGGTTTAAGGGTTATAAAAGCAGAATGTAAATCTATGACAGGCAGAAAATGGATCTCTGAAGCCGCAAATATACTTTAACCATTTTCTCTGCATATGCAATAAAAAATCTTGACTTGTAACGAGAGTCGGTCCGAAATTTCTGTGACACTCATCCAAACATCTCCTTCATACATCTCATCCAAACATCTTCTTCATACATCTCCTCCAAACATCTCCTCCAAACATCTCCTCCAAACATCTCCTCCAAACATCTCCTCCAAACATCTCCTCCAAACATCTCCTCCAAACATCTCCTCCAAACATCTCCTCCAAAAATCTCCTCCAAACATCTCCTCCAAACATCTCCTCCAAACATCTCATCCAAACAGTTCCTCCATGCATGTTCTCCATACATCTCCTCTAAACATCTCATCCAAACAGTTCCTCCATGCATGTTCTCCATACATCTCCTCCAAACCGTTCCTCCATGCATGTTCTCCATACACCTCCTCCATACATCTCCTCCATACATCTCCTCCATACATCTCCTCCATACATCTCCTCCAAACATCTCCTCCAAACATCTCCTCCAAACATCTCCTCCAAACATCTCCTCCAAACCTCTTCTCTATACATGTCCTCCATACATCTCCCCCAAACATCTCCTCCATACATCTCCTCTATACATGTTGTGACAGCAGGAAGGTAAAGTCACCTGGTTGCATCCAGGGGGTAGATATATTTCGCCCAGATTCAGGCTTTACGCCGACTTATACAACTAGGTGGAGAGTTGTATAAGCCCAGCTGAGGCTAGTGGGCTCATGGATGACTCATACCTCTAGGGAGAGTGCTGGGCGTCGTGCAGACAGGGAGTTGATGAGACCAGCTGAAGCTTGTCAGCTCATTTAAGGCCTTTATAAAAACTCCCAGATTCATTAGGTGTTAGCTCATGCCTGGACCCAGACCTGTGTGGACTGTCTAGGGAGAGTGAACCCCTGTGCGGTGAGACAAAGCCTGTGTGGCTATTTGCTTGGACATTTAAAACCAGGGACTTAGGGACTAGGACAGCACTAGGCTGATCCCAGTTGTTAGTTAGGAAACCTGTATGTTTAGTCAGAGGTCAAGTTGACCAGGATTTATTTTGTTTATGTTTCTTTTGCTTTGCTGTGTTTTGTCACTGTAAATAGAAAATAAACCGTACCTTTTTGATTTTGAAAACCACAACCTCCGTTTGCTGGGCCTGTTTTTGTGTGGGGAGCCCATCTCGGGGGTCACACACACCCGCTGCCGAGCTAACCCCCTCACAGTTGGTGGAGAACCAGTGGCAGTTTTTTTTAAGCCAGCATGGAGGAGATACTGAAGCAGCTGGCTCTAGCAAATGCCAATCAACAGCAGACAAATGCAGGTTTGCAAAAGAGCCTTGCAGCTCAACAACAGAACTTCGCAGCCCAGCAGCAAGCTCATCAACAGAGCCTTGCAGCCCAGCAGCAGACAAACGCAACTTTGCAACAGAGTCTGGAGGCTCAGCAACAAGCCCAGCAGCAATCTGAGGCCCGCTTCATAGACCTGTTGCAGAAGCAAGAGCAGAGACTACAACAACAGATGGAAGCAGCAATGCAGCAACGTCCGCAGACCAGTGAGGAAAGCCGTCCCACTAATACCGCGTCCTTTGGGGTGAGTCGTTTATTGACAAAAATGACTGGAGAGGATGATCCAGAGGTATTTTTGACCACATTTGAAAGGACCGCTGAAAGAGAAAAGTGGCCTGACGAGCAGTGGGCTGGACTGGTGGCTCCTCTGTTAACTGGTGAATCGCAGAAAGCTTACTATGACCTAGAGCCTAACCAAGCAAAAGACTATGCGATGCTAAAAGCTGAAATATTGGCAAGGCTGGGTGTCACCCAGGCTGTCCGGGCTCAGCGTGTGCATAACTGGACTTTCCAGCTTGGAAAACCCCCCAGGTCTCAAATGTATGATCTCATTCACCTGAGCAGAAAGTGGCTACAGCCAGAGACTTTGTCCGCACCAAAGATTGTGGAACGTGTTGTAATGGATCGGTTTTTGAGAGCTCTTCCTACTGCCATCCAAAAGTGGGTAAGCCATGGAGACCCAGAGACGGCCGATGGTCTTGTGGATCGTGTGGAGAAATACTTGGCTACAGAGAACCTGACGGCCTCTTCCAGAGACACTCGGACTTTCCACCCTAAGACCAGACCATCCCCAGGGGCGGATAAGAGGATTCCAAGGGGTGAGGGTGGAGAGAGTGAGAGGGTGGGAGCTCTACCCCAAGTTTGGCGAGAACAGCCTGGGAAATCAGCGGCTCAAGAGGCCGCAAGAAGGATCGTTTGCTACCGCTGCCGGCAAGCGGGACATATTGCAGCCAATTGCCCGGTTGTGGAGGAACCCATGCAGTGTGACTTTCTGACGGGCAGACGTCAGTCGCTGTGTGTGACAGTCGCATGCACTGCCATTCGAGGAACTGAGAAACATTTATGCAAAATGTGTGTTAATGGTAGAAATGTTGTGGTATTGCTGGATTCAGGTAGCCTTGTGACCCTGATAAAGGCTGAGTTAGTTAAAACAGAGGTCTCTGGGAATAGCAAGGTAGCTGTTATTTGTGTGCATGGGGACACCCGAGAGTATCCAGTGACTACAGTGTGGTTCGAGACCCCCAAAGGTACCCTCTCTCATCCAGTGGGCTTAGTATCTCAGTTACCGCATGACGCCATTGTGGGAAGGGATTTTCCGAAGTTCTGGGAACTGTGGGATGATCCTGAGCCCCCCACTGGTGCCCCTATGTACCAGGAATGTGATAGCCAGAACTCCCCTGAGAGTGGTGAGGACTCTCCGGAATTTCCCTTATCAGTATTGGCAGGGGAGACTCAAGAAACTGGAGAGGAGCCCACCTCCTCAGACGAAAACCTACCGTCTGTGGAGTTTTCTGATCTTGAGGTTCACAGGGAAAACTTTGCCACAGAACAGTTGAAAGACCCCGCCCTAATAAAGGCACGGGAAAACGTAGTGGAAATAGATGGCGAGTTAGTGAACCCAGATAATACCTGCACTTACCCATACTTCAGCGTAGAGAAGGACCTACTGTATCGGGTGGCAAAAAGGGCAGAAGAAACCGTTGAGCAGCTTGTGGTGCCCAAACCTTACAGGAAGTTGGTGTTGGAGTTGGCCCATGGGCACATTCTTGGAGGTCATCTGGGGACAGAGAAAACCCGAGAGAGGGTATTACAGAGATTCTATTGGCCGGGGGTGATGAAGGACATAGAAAATTATTGTTCCTCCTGCCCTGTGTGTCAGAGGTCGGCCCCGATGCCACATTTCCGTAGCCCGCTGGTCCCTCTACCCATCATTGAGGTCCCGTTTGAGAGGATCGCCATGGATTTGGTAGGTCCTATAATCAAGTCCGCTAGGGGGCACCAGTACATATTAGTTATAATGGACTATGCCACCCGTTATCCAGAAGCGATCCCTCTCCGAAATACCTCGGCCAAAACCATAGCCAAAGAGCTATCTCTTGTGTTTAGCCGGGTGGGTATTTGTAAAGAACTGCTTACGGACCAAGGTACACCCTTTATGTCCCGGGTTATGAAGGAGCTGTGTAAATTGTTCAAAGTGACGCAATTACGTACATCTGTGTATCACCCCCAAACCGATGGGCTGGTTGAAAGGTTCAACAAAACCCTAAAACAAATGTTGAAGAAAGTGGTGGATAGAGATGGAAAGGATTGGGACTGTCTACTTCCTTATCTGATGTTTGCTATTAGGGAGGTGCCCCAATCCTCTACGGGATTCTCCCCCTTTGAGTTACTGTATGGGAGACACCCAAGAGGGCTGTTGGATATTGCCAAGGAAACTTGGGAAAGTGAGAGTTCTCCCCACAGGAGTGTGATTGAGCATGTCGCCCTGATGCAAGACCGAATTGCACAGGTAATGCCCATCGTGAAGGAACATTTGGCCCAAGCGCAGTTAGCACAGCAGAGAGTGTACAACCGTGGAGCCAAGACCCGTACCTTTTCCCCGGGGGATAGGATACTGGTACTTGTCCCTACGGTTGAAAGTAAATTCCTTGCCAAATGGCAAGGCCCCTACGAGATAATGGAAAAAGTGAGCGAAGTGAATTACAAGGTCAGACAACCAGGAAGGCGAAAGCCCGAACAGATCTATCACGTTAATCTGTTGAAAGCCTGGAGGGATAGAGAGTCCCTAGTCGCAGACACTTGGTCACCAGCTCAAACTGGTTGCGTGATTCCTGAGGTTGGAATAGCAGCCACCTTGTCACAACCCCAACAACAGGAGGTTAAGGAGTTTGTGCTTCGCAACAAGGAGGTATTCTCTGAGCTGCCGGGACAAACATCTGGGGTAGAGCATGACATCATTACCCCGCCCGGTGAAAGGGTGAAGTTAAAACCCTATCGGATCCCAGAGGCCCGACGGGAGGCAATACGGGAGGAAGTACAGAAAATGCTGAACTTAGGGGTGATAGAGGAGTCCCAAAGTGATTGGTCTAGTCCCATTGTGTTGGTGCCTAAACCGGATGGGAGCTGGCGATTTTGTAACGATTTTCGTCAGTTGAACAAAGTTACAAAATTTGACACCTACCCCATGCCACGTATAGATGAGTTGATCGACCGGCTGGGAACAGCCCGATACATGACGACTCTTGACCTCACAAAAGGGTATTGGCAAATCCCCCTGGCCAAGTCGGCCAAAGAGAAAACCGCATTTGTAACCCCAGACGGGGCGTTCCAATATAAAAGAATGCCGTTCGGGTTACAGAATGCGCCGGCCACATTCCAGCGGAAAATGGACCAGATGCTGAGGCCCCATCGGAAGTATGCTGCGGCTTACCTGGATGACATAATTGTCCATAGCACAGATTGGGCCTCACATCTGCCAAAAGTGCAAGCAGTCCTGGACTCTGTTCGGGAAGCGGGGTTTACGGCTAACCCCAAGAAGTGTACCATTGGGCAGGAGGAGGCCAAATATCTTGGGTACACCATTGGGAGGGGAGTAATAAAACCCCAACTCAACAAAGTCGAGGCCATCCAGAGTTGGCCACGTCCCAACAGCAAGAAGCAGGTACGAGCCTTTCTGGGAATCGCTGGGTATTATCGGCGATTCATTCCCCACTTTGCTTCTAAGGCTGTGCCCCTAACCAACCTGACGAAGGGGAAAGGGTCGGTCATGATTAAATGGACCCCCGAGGCTGAGGCAGCATTCCAATTCTTGAAACAAGCCTTATGTAGCCAGCCAGTGTTGTACTCACCCGACTTCTCTAAAGACTTTGTCGTACAAAGTGATGCTTCAGATGTGGGGTTAGGAGCAGTATTGTCCCAGGTCTGGAACGGGGAAGAGCACCCAGTCATTTACCTCAGCAGGAAGTTGAAGTCCCATGAGGTAAATTACGCCACCGTTGAAAAGGAGTGTTTAGCGGTGAAGTGGGCTCTAGATTCCCTTCGGTACTACCTGCTAGGTAGGCACTTTGACATGGTTACGGATCACGCTCCGTTAAAGTGGATGGCTCAAAACAAGGAAACAAATAGAAGAGTGAATAGGTGGTTCCTGGCCCTCCAGGAATTCAACTTCACAGTAAAGCATCGCCCTGGCGTTCAAATGGGGAATGTGGATGCTTTGTCTCGAGTACATGAATGCCTGATTGCTGGTGTTCCAACCCCGAGGTTAAAACAAGAGGGGGGGGTATGTGACAGCAGGAAGGTAAAGTCACCTGGTTGCATCCAGGGGGGTAGATATATTTCGCCCAGATTCAGGCTTTACGCCGACTTATACAACTAGGTGGAGAGTTGTATAAGCCCAGCTGAGGCTAGTGGGCTCATGGATGACTCATACCTCTAGGGAGAGTGCTGGGCGTCGTGCAGACAGGGAGTTGATGAGACCAGCTGAAGCTTGTCAGCTCATTTAAGGCCTTTATAAAAACTCCCAGATTCATTAGGTGTTAGCTCATGCCTGGAACCAGACCTGTGTGGACTGTCTAGGGAGAGTGAACCCCTGTGCGGTGAGACAAAGCCTGTGTGGCTATTTGCTTGGACATTTAAAACCAGGGACTTAGGGACTAGGACAGCACTAGGCTGATCCCAGTTGTTAGTTAGGAAACCTGTATGTTTAGTCAGAGGTCAAGTTGACCAGGATTTATTTTGTTTATGTTTCTTTTGCTTTGCTGTGTTTTGTCACTGTAAATAGAAAATAAACCGCACCTTTTTGATTTTGAAAACTACAACCTCCGTTTGCTGGGCCTGTTTTTGTGTGGGGAGCCCATCTCGGGGGTCACACACACCCGCTGCCGAGCTAACCCCCTCACAATGTCCTCCATACATCTCCTTCATACATGTCCTCCATACATGTCCTCCATACATCTCATCCAAACATCTCCTCCAAACATCTCCTCCAAGCATCTCCTTCATACATCTCATCCAAACCTCTCCTCTATACATGTCCTCCATACATCTCCTTCATACATGTCCTCCATACATCTCCTCCAAACATCTCCTTCCTACATCTCATCCAAACCTCTCCTCTATACATGTCCTCCATACATCTCCTTCATACAGTACATGTCCTCCATACATCTCCTCCCAACAGTTCCTCCATGCATCTCCTCCATACATCTCCTTCATACATCTCCTCCCAACAGTTCCTCCATACATCTCCTCCATACATCTCCTCCATACATCTCCTCCATACATGTCCTCCATACATCTCCTTCATACAGTTCCTCCATACATCTCCTCCATACATCTCCTCCATACATCTCCTCCATACATCTCCTCCATACATCTCCTTCATACATCTCCTTCATACATCTCCTCCATACATCTCCTCCATACATCTCCTCCATACATTCCATGCATGTTCTCCAAACATCTCATCCAAACATCTCATCCAAACATCTCCTTCATACATCTCCTCCCAACAGTTCCTCCATACATCTCCTCCATACATCTCCTCCAAACCTCTCCTCTATACATGTCCTCCATACATCTGCTTCATACAGTTTCTCCATACATCTCCTCCAAACATCCCCTCCATACATCTCCTCCATACATCTCCTCCATACATCTCCTCCATACATCTCCTCCATACATCTCCTCCATACATCTCCTCCATACATCTCATCCAAACATCTCCTCTATACATGTCCTCCATACATCTCCTTCATACATGTCCTCCATACATCTCCTCCATACATTCCATGCATGTTCTCCAAACATCTCATCCAAACATCTCATCCAAACATAACCCTATCCCAACAGTCCCTCCAAACATCTCCTCTATACATCTCCTCCAAACATCTCCTCTATACATGTTCTCCATACATCCCCTCCAAACATCTCCTCCAAACATCTCCTTCATACATTTCCTCCCAACAGTTCCTCCATGCATGTTCCTCCATACATCTCATCCAAACATCTCCTCCATACATGTCCTCCAAATATCTCCTCCAAACATCTCCTCCATACATCTCCTCCCAACAGTTCCTCCATGCATGTTCTCCATACATATCCTCCAAACATCTCATCCAAACAGTTCCTCCATGCATGTTCTCCATACATCTCCTCTAAACATCTCATCCAAACAGTTCCTCCATGCATGTTCTCCATACATCTCCTCCAAACCGTTCCTCCATGCATGTTCTCCATACACCTCCTCCATACATCTCCTCCATACATCTCTTTCAAACATCTCCTTCATACATCTCATCCAAACCTCTCCTCTATACATGTCCTCCATACATCTCCTTCATACAGTTCCTCCATACATCTCCTCCATACATCTCCTCCATACATCTCCTCCATACATCTCCTCCATACATCTCCTCCATACATCTCCTCCAAACATCTCCTCCAAACATCTCCTCCAAACCTCTCCTCTATACATGTCCTCCATACATGTCCTCCATACATCTCCTTCATACATCTCCTCCAAACATCTCCTCCAAACATCTCCTCCAAACCTCTCCTCTATACATGTCCTCCATACATGTCCTCCATACATCTCCTTCATACATCTCCTCCAAACATCTCCTCCAAACATCTCCTCCAAACCTCTCCTCTATACATGTCCTCCATACATGTCCTCCATACATCTCCTTCATACATCTCCTCCCAACAGTTCCTCCAAACATCTCCTCCAAACATCTCCTCCATACATCTCCTTCATACATCTCATCCAAACCTCTCCTCTATACATGTCCTCCATACATCTCCTCCCAACAGTTCCTCCAAACATCTCCTCCAAACATCTCCTCCATACATCTCCTCCATACATCTCCTCCATACATCTCATCCAAACCTCTCCTCTATACATGTCCTTCATACATCTCCTCCCAACAGTTCCTCCATACATCTCCTCCAAACATCTCCTCCAAACATCTCCTCCATACATCTCATCCATACATTCCATGCATGTTCTCCAAACATCTCATCCAAACATCTCATCCAAACATCTCATCCAAACATCTCATCCAAACATCTCATCCAAACATCTCCTTGATACAAGTTCTCCAAACATCTCATCCAAACATCTCCTTCATACATCTCCTTGATACAAGTTCTCCAAACATCTCATCCCAACAGTTCCTCCATGTATGTCCTCCAAACATCTCATCCAAACATCTTCTTCATACATGTCCTCCAAACATCTCATCCCAACAGTTCCTCCATGCATGTCCTCCAAATAGGGATGAGCCGAACACCCTCCGGTTCGGTTCGCACCAGAACATGCGAACAGGCAAAAAGTTTGTTCTAACACGCGAACACCATTAAAGTCTATGGGACACAAACATGAAAAATCAAAAGTGCTCATTTTAAAGGTTAATATGCAAGTTATTGTCATAAAAAGTGTTTGGGGACCCGGGTCCTGCCCCAGGGGACATGTATCAATGCAAAAAAAAGTTTTAAAAATGGCTGTTACCAATTCACATAGGGGGGGGGACCGGAATCTGGGGGTCCCCTTTGTTAAAGGGGGCTTCCAGATTCCGATAAGCCCCCAGCCCGCAGACCCACAACCACCGGGCAAGGGTTGTGGGGATGAGGCCCTTGTCCCCATCAACATGTTGAGGGCATGTGGCCTGGTACGGTTCAGGAGGGGGGGGCGCTCTCTCGTCCCCCCTCTTTTCCTGCGGCCTGCCAGGTTGCGTACATTACCCGCAAAGGGCCTGGTAATGTACTGGGGGGGGGGATTCCTGCCGTTTTTTTCAATGACTTTTCTCTGTATTGCCGGGGATTCATTATAGCCGCGAGTAGTTTTAAATGACTTTTTTTCCTTCAGAAATTACACTTTGTGCAGGGACAGTTCTAAGCACAGGAAACATGCGCTAATTTACAGGCATACTATACACACCCCCCAGGTACAAGATTTAAAGGAATATTTCACTTTTATTGTTTCACTTTAAACATTATTAAAATCACTGCTCCCGAAAAAACTGCAGTTTTTAAAACTTTTTTTTGCATTGATACATGTCCCCTGGGGCAGGACCCGGGTCCCCAAACACTTTTTATGACAATAACTTGCATATTAACCTTTATAATTAGCACTTTAGATTTCTCCCATAGACTTTTAAAGGGTGTTCTGCGGCTTTTCGAATTTGCCGCTAACACCCCAAATTGTTCGCTGTTCGCCGAACGGGCAAACAGGCAATGTTCGAGTCGAACTCATGTTCGACTCGAACATAAAGCTCATCCCTACCTCCAAACATCTTCTCCATAAATATCCTCAATACATGTCCTCCAAATATCTCCTCCACACATCTTTTCCAAACATATCCTCCATACATTGTATCCATACATCTCCGAACAAAAAATCTCCTGCGCTCCGGTGTTTCGCTAGACACGGGTAGTGTAATCCCCTCTTCGGATTAAGGCAAAGTCTAGAGTCTTGCAGCCCTCCTCAGAACAATGGGTATTCATTTAACTAAAGAGAAAACATTAAATCCTGCTTGCAGGTGCCAAGAGACTCAGTTTGACTGTTAGAAAAGCTTTTACCTAAGCTCGTTTGTGAGTTGTACCATTGCTTTTACTTTTACTTTTACTAAAACTTTTATATCGGTAATACACTAGGTCGGTGCGCCCTCCATACGTTGCATCCAAACATCTCCTCCATACATATCCTTCATATGTCCTTCATATATCCTCCATACATATCCTCCATATATCCTCCATATATCCTTCATATATCCTTCATATATCCTCCATACATATCCTCCATACATATCCTCCATACATATCCTCCATACATATCCTCCATACATATCCTCCATACATATCCTCCATATATCCTTCATATATCCTCCATATATCCTTCATATATCCTCTACATATCCTCCATATATCCTTCATATATCCTCCATATATCCTCCATATATCCTCCATATATCCTTCATATATCCTCCATATATCCTTCATATATCCTCCATACATATCCTCCATATATCCTCTACATATCCTCCATATATCCTTCATATATCCTCCATATATCCTCCATATATCCTCCATATATCCTTCATATATCCTCCATACATATCCTCCATATATCCTCCATATATCCTCCATACATATCCTCCATATATCCTCCATACATATCCTCCATATATCCTCCATACATATCCTCCATATATCCTTCATATATCCTCTACATATCCTCCATATATCCTTCATATATCCTTCATATATCCTCCATACATATCCTCCATATATCCTCCATACATATCCTTCATATATCCTCTACATATCCTTCATATATCCTCCATATATCCTTCATATATCCTCCATATATCCTCCATATATCCTCCATACATATCCTCCATACATATCCTCCATATATCCTCCATATATCCTTCATATATCCTTCATATATCCTTCATATATCCTCCATATATCCTCCATATATCCTTCATATATCCTCCATATATCCTTCCTATATCCTTCCTATATCCTCCATATATCCTCCATATATCCTCCATATATCCTCCATATATCCTTCATATATCCTTCATATATCCTTCATATATCCTCCATATATCCTTCATATATCCTCCATATATCCTTCATATATCCTCCATATATCCTCCATACATATCCTTCATATATCCTCCATATATCCTCCATATATCCTCCATATATCCTCTTCCTCACACCATCCAATGTCTCTCCTCTACCTGTCTTCCCATACTTTCTTCCTCATCTAACAGAAATTCTCTTCCATTTCCTTCCGTGAACCTCTCTTCTCCACACCTTCCCTTCTCATTGTAGACTCACCCAGGATGCCCGTCTCATGATAGGGTGACTGATATTACACAAGAGACTTTGGGTCTCCAAATCTTCACACAATAGTGAGATCCTCCTTGATGCCTTCAAAGACCAATAAATTATGATTATTCCTCAAGAATAATGCACAGTAAGAGAATTACTTATCTGACCCCCCACCCTCGTCACATGACCTCACTCAGTACCTCTGTGATATTAATTTTGCGGAAAGACAGTCCAGTTGAGTAGTTGACCCGAAGATTAACCCTTTGGGCGTTTTCTCCCTTGTTGTGAAGTTTGAGGAACACAGAGAAGGAGGCTCCCTCCTCCACAACCAAATTTTCCATCCTGAAACAGACAATGTATGTGATCAAGAAGAAAAGTCTCTCCTACATGGACATAAAGTCACAGAAATAGCGAAGACTTTCAGGTCAAATGTGAGTTCAGCCCAAACCCAGCCTGTTCACAGTTTGAGGAACCCCTCAACAAATTGACCAGTTCGCCTGCCTGAATCCCCAACTGCTGTATGTAGGCAAACTGGCCATGGATCCCCAATGATGTCATTGACCAATTAGGGGCATGACCATATGTTGTAAATGGAGTTACCCAGGATCCCTGGGGCTGGTGTGTACTTTATAGCTGTCCCGGGATTCTGCAATTTAACGGTTGTAGTGCGGTGGGGCAATATGGTGCTGAGGAAACATACTCAGGAGGCAGGTCGTTGCGAATTATCTCCTCCAAGCATGTTATTTAAAGCATTTGCAGAAACAACACCCTTCCACACATCCCCTCACTGTACAGTATGGTATTTACCAACAGTCAGCCTATGGCAGTGCCCAACACCCCATGCCCTTTTTTTTTACCAACAGATTGTGTATTAGCCCGTAGACTTCAAAAGGTTTCACTGCTAAGTTCATTGTTAGGAGACTTCCTGCTGGTTTCACTGAACTCCCCGACCCCTGCCCCCCCCCTGCCGTGAATGGAACCCAGCCTGATTTACTCACCTCTACGCTCATTCACTGTAGAGTATGATCTGGGGCTCAGAGTACTGGAATATCTGGATGGACACTGACTACACCATAAGGGCTGGAGACTCAATCTGTTGCCTAAATCTCCTCCACAGAGACTCTGACGGCAGTCCTGGAGCAGATGTAAGACCGTTTTTAAACCTCTGGGTGAAAATTTGGTACTTACGATAGAAGTAGGTGAAAGTCGGGCTCACAGCTTCCTCCACTGCCACAGAGCTGGAAGGGAATCTACAGGGGGGGGCAAAAAAAGTGTCATGTGATATATGGGTTACATACACCCAGTGCCCACTTTATTGGGTAATGCCAGGACATTTTTACAGCAGGAACTCCAGCACTGATTGTATGGAATGCCAAGTGGTGTTGGGGTGTGATGGAGGATCAGTAGCGGCCCGTCCATTAGGGGTGCGTGGGCACCTCCCCCCTATCCATGCTTCCGGGGCCCCTGATCTACATACAGGGTGCCAAACCATGAATTCCAATGGGGGGGGGGGGGGTTTGAAGCACGTGCGTGATTGGCTTCAAAAAAGAGTGTGGTCGGGGCGCAGTGCATTGCTCTCCGAGCCCACCCAGTTGTGTGACATAGCGAATGGATATTTACTATTGCCACGCTGATCATCCTCCCGGCCAAATAGGAAGCAGTTCCCCCGTCACCCGAATGGCTGAAAGGACAGGCGATCCTATTGGATGCCTAGGAGGAGGGAGGAGGATTACGCTAGGACACGCTGCCATCGCTTGTAGAACACACTGCCTGCCCCCTACCTAGATGGGGTAAGTGCCGGGCTTACCCTGTCTGTCCGACCGGGGGGGGGGGGGGTCTGGGGTGCCGCCAGGGGAGTTGTGGTTGTTTGACGCCCCCACCCAAAAAAAAAAACACCAGCTGCCACTGATGGAGGTTCTACTGATGCTGGCTGTTGGGGGATTTATTGTTGCTGGAGGGGATCTAGTTTTGTGTGGTGGCCTATTGTTGCAGGTGGGGGATCTATTGTTACTGAGGGAGCTTATATTGTTAAGGGGGGGGGGGGGTGAATTGTCAACAGTGGGTCGCCTATGTTAATTCCCTTCTACTTAGAGAACAATTAGCTTATCGCCATTGAAAAGTGGTAACAAATTTAAGCTTATCTGGCAAAGTTGGCTTGATAACCCAAGTCTCGCCCCACCACAATTAGTGATGGATAGGTTAGTTACTACAATTATAAGACCACCTAGAGTTATCATAGTTATGGCCCGAGTTTGGGAATTTCTCCGCTACACATCCGAGAGTAGACAAAGGAGACCTCTGAGAAAAAACGTCCCACAATTAACTCGGGCTGTTTTGTTTTATTTTGTTTTGATCTTTTTTTCTATTTTTACTGTATGCCTGCTGAGCCCATTGATCCATCCTGTCTGGTATCAGTGGTTCAGGCAGGTGATAGGATAATAGTTTGGTACGGTTTTCTGTGTTGGTCCAATGGGAGTGTCAGCCAGTGACCACAAGTGGCTCCACACATACCTGGGCGCTGTCTTTAAGACTGCTGGATGGAGAGAGGAGCCAGCGAGAGACATTTGGGATCTGAGAGGCCATAACAGACACCATCACAGGAGAGCTGTCTTCCAGAAAACAGTCCTGAAGGAGACAAAGACGTCAATCACAACACAGGAAAATAAATCTATTTTGTGAACCCCCAAATCCCATAATATGAGATTCTGTATGTGACGAACCCAGGACTATGTCTGCCGTCAATGCTTCCTCTGTCCAGAACCAGCACTATCCAAGACTCTTTAGCCCCCCCAGTCACCAGCCGTAACACAGTGTAAGGTAAAAACCAGCAGACTACTTTATTCAAGCACATGTTACACAGATATCCCACTTCAAAACACTTCCCTCCCACCCTTGGAAAACATGGAAAACAGGGCGGGTTAAACTGTCCAATGACAAAAGACACACAGGTCAGGTGTGTTCCAACTTCTCATCAGTAAACAGTCTTATCAGCAGGGGGGCTGCTGGAGGAATCCCCCTCCCCTTTCCTCACAGCAAGACACTTACACATCCCATAATATTTGAGGCAGACAGCCACAATAGAACAAAGTCACACCCCAAACGATCAACAGCATGAGACAGCACACAATATATACATATATACAGCATTGAGTGTGACTAGCACAGATCATAGTGGGGTTCTCATTCACCCTTTGCCCCTATTAGAGACACAGGGTGATTTACACATAAGAGGCGTCGGGGAAGCTTGACAAGGAGTCTCCAGAACTCTCCAAGGTAAGCTGAGCCGCACAAACCCCCTACCCAAAGTGACTCCTGTCAAACTGTACAATACCCCAACTATCGTAATGCCCCCCATCAGAGGGACAGGGATAGTGTGACCACATCTCTTACCAGAAGGGAAATGTTGTGATTCCGGCACACAGGCTGCTCCACCTCCAGCATGATGGTCTTTATTATCTTCTTCTGACTGTTTGCGAAGGACATTCGACTGACAGATCGCTCAAAGTCCAGAATGACAGTGTACTGGAGTGGGACGTTCAGGGGCCCTAAAAGAGAGGAAATAACGTGACTAGGGGCCAGGGGGACTGGAGACTTCGATAATGGGGCCTATTAGAGAGTTCAGAGAGAAATCTTCAGGCATCCTTAGAGGAAGAGCAATGGGGGATCTCAGAGAGATGAAAGGAGAGTATTTGGGGATCTAAGAGAGAGGAACGAGGGCAATGAGGTATTGAGGTCTTTAGGAAAAGAAAAGGGGAGTAATGAGGGGGGCCTTAGAAAAAGGAAACAAGAGTAAAGGGGGGGGGGCGATAAAGAAAGGAAACAAGAGTAAGGAGGGGGGGATAAAGAGAGGAAAGAAGAGTAATAAAGGGAGAGGAGAGTAATTGAGTAATTGGAAGGGATAGGGTCAGGCATTCTTAGAAAGAAGAATGAGTTGTAATTGGGGGGGGGGCCTTAGAGAGGAAAGGAAAGTGATGGGGGGTGTAACGAGCCCCTTTGCTCGCTCGGCTCCACTCTCCCGACACTCCTCTGCTCTATTGGATCATCCGGTGCTCCAGGATTCCAACTACAGCTATGTGCCTTTCGAATCCATTTGTGGTCGGTCAGAACAAACACCAGGCAGGCTGTATCTAAGTTCAACCAAGAGAGACTTTATTAGAACCAAAAATCAAGTCTTATATACAGTAACAGAGGGAGTAACCAAAACATAATTAACATGAGCTAATTAACTAAATCCTTTAGCCAGCCAAGGTGACTCATAGATATGACCGTTCAGGGTAGACATCCCGGCTCCTACCTGTCTCACCTGCTATACAATACACATTCCTAAGTGTAAACATCACACATTTTAACACAGAGGACAGACAGATGGCTGGAGGTGATTGCATTCGCATATCCTTAGAGTGAATGTGTGAATGTCCCAACAGTATGACTCAGTCACTCTAATATGGCATATACAGGGTCCCCAGAGTCTGTGTGTCTTGGGGGGACATGGACCTGAATCCAAAGTAACACCCCCTCAAGGGTCCCCAGGCATACAGCTCACAAAGAGCACCGTTCCCCCAAATGCCAGGGCCCATGGTCGCAGGGCAAGAGGCTTGCATTCAGTCCCCTCCAAAAGCCCCTGTCCCGGCCAGGTCCGTCACACATCTCCCCTTTCGGCAGGAAACTAACATACGAGGAGACCCCAAACGGGTTGACTCCGAAGTTAGTCCATAGTTCCATTCCCCCAATGCCGGCATCCACACAGTACCCCAAACAAATTGCTCCAAACAGAGCATTACTTACCCAGCCAACCTCTGCCTCTCTCAGAGAACATGCCCGCCGCTGGGGAGAGGCCTGGACTGGCCCTTCTCCCTGGAGTCCTTTCAGCCGCTGGAGAGAAGACAGGGTGACTGGGCTCAGTCCATCATGCTGTTGGGGATCTGGGTCGACTGCCCGGCATCCCTGGGGTATACAAGTGGAGACTGAAGTCCCATCCACTTGTGGTAGGTGAAAATCCCCCAGTGCTTGCAAAGCAAGGCTGACATCCTCCTGTCTCAGTGTCACACCATTTTCTGGGGTTGTGTCAGTGAGGACTGAAGTCCCATCCAGTACCACAGGACCTCCCGGCCAGGTCCGTCACAGGGGGGCTCTTAGAAAAAGGAAAGGGTAGTAATGGGAGTTGGGGAAGGGGGATTTGGAACGAGGAAGGACATGGGGGATCTTAGCAAGAGGAAAGGAGGGGGGGGAGGGGACATCCTTAGAAAGAAGGGGTTAGGGTTAGGGTCAGGGTCAGGGTCAGGGTTTAGGGTTAGAGGGTTAGGGTTTTCCCTTTAAGAACAAGGCTAGGACCCAGGCTCTTGAACAGGGACCTCCTCCAGAGGTCAAAGGTCAGAGGGCGGGTCCCCAGAGGTCAAAGGTCACTGGGCATGGCTGACCCCCACCAAAGTGTACCGCCTACCCCAACTAAGTTGGGGAATGAACAAGTCGGGGAAAGCATGGATCTTTGGAGAAAAGAAAATAGACTAATGGGGAAGGGGGGTGAAGGGAGAGAAACAATTACAGTAATGGGGGGGGGGAGGAGAGTAAATTGGGGATCCCCAGACAAGAAAGGAGAGTAATGGGGGCGGGAGTCCTTAGAGAGAGAACATTCTAGTAGTGGGGGGGGGGGACTCTTAGAGAGAGAAAAAGAGAGTAGTAGGGGGTTCTTAGAGATGGGAGACTAATGAGGGGTCATTACAGAGAGAAAAGGAGTATAGAGTAATGGGAAGGAGGTTCTTAGAGAAAGCTAAGGAGAGTAATTGGGGGGGGGGGGGTGCTTAGAGATTGCAAAGGAGAGTCATTTTGGGTCCCTAGAGAAAGGAAATGAGAGTAATGGAGGTATGGGGGCCCTTACAGAGAGGAAAGAGAGTAATTGGGGTGTGCTTAGAGAGAGGAAAGGAGAGTAATGGGGGGGTGTCTTTAGAGAGAGGAAAGGAGAGTAATGGGGGGGTGTCTTTAGAGAGAGGAAAGGATAGTAATGGGGGGGTGTCTTTAGAGAGAGGAAAGGATAGTAATGGGGGGGTGTCTTTAGAGAGAGGAAAGGAGAGTAATGGGGGGGGTCTTTAGAGAGAGGGAATAACCATAATGAGGGGGGTGTCTGAGAGAGAACAAAGAAGAGTAACTGGGGGATCCATAGAGAAAGAAAAGGAGAGTAATATGGGGGGGTCCTTAGAGAGAAAAAAGAATAGTAGTGGGGGGATAGCGGCTCTTAGAGAGGGGAAAGGAGAGTAATAGGGGGGGGGCAGAGGGTCCTTAGATAGAAGAAAATAGAGTAATTGGGAGTAGGAGCCTTAGAGAGAGGAAAAGATGGGGGTCTTGGAGCGAGGAAAGGAGAATAATGTGGGGGGTGTCCTTGGAGAGAGGAAAGGAGAGTAATGTGGGGGGTGTCCTTGGAGAGAGGAAAGGAGAGTAATGTGGGGGATGTCCTTGGAGAGAGGAAAGGAGAGTAATGTGGAGGATGTCCACGGAGAGAGGAAAGGAGAGTAATGTGGGGGATGTCCTTGGAGAGAGGAAAGGAGAGTAATGTGGGGGATGTCCACGGAGAGAGGAAAGGAGAGTAATGTGGGGGGGTGTCCTTGGAGAGAGGAAAGGAGAGTAATGTGGGGGATGTCCCTGGAGAGAGGAAAGGAGAGTAATGTGGGGGATGTCCTTGAAGAGAGAAAAGGAGAGTAATGTGGGGGATGGGGGTCCTGGAGAGAGGAAAGGGGAGTAATGTGGGGGATGTCCATGGAGAGAGGAAAGGAGAGTAATGTGGGGGATGGGGGTCTTGGAGAGAGGAAAGGAGAGTAATGTGGGGGATGTCATTGGAGAGAGGAAAGGAGAGTAATGTGGGGGATGGGGGTCTTGGAGAGAGGAAAGGAGAGTAATGTGGTGGATGTCCTTGGAGAGAGGAAAGGAGAGTAATGTGGGGGATGTCCATGGAGAGAGGAAAGGAGAGTAATGTGGGGGATGGGGGTCTTGGAGAGAGGAAAGGAGAGTAATGTGGTGGATGTCCTTGGAGAGAGGAAAGGAGAGTAATGTGGGGGATATCCATGGAGAGAGGAAAGGAGAGTAATGTGGGGGATGTCCATGGAGAGAGGAAAGGAGAGTAATGTGGGGGATGTCCTTGGAGAGAGGAAAGGAGAGTAATGTGGGGGATGTCCATGGAGAGAGGAACGGAGAGTAATGTGGGGGATGTCCATGGAGAGAGGAACGGAGAGTAATGTGGGGGATGTCCTTGGAGAGAGGAAAGGAGAGTAATGTGGGGGATGTCCATGGAGAGAGGAAAGGAGAGTAATGTGGGGGATGGGGGTCTTGGAGAGAGGAAAGGAGAGTAATGTGGGGGATGTCCATAGAGAGAGGAAAGGAGAGTAATGTGGGGGATGTCCTTGGAGAGAGGAAAGGAGAGTATTGTGGGGGATGTCCATGGAGGGAGGAAAGGAGAGTAATGTGGGGGATGTCCATGGAGAGAGGAAAGGAGAGTAATGTGGGGGATGTCCTTGGGGAGAGGAAAGGAGAGTAATGTGGGGGATGTCCTTGGAGAGAGGAACAGAGAGTAATGTGGGGGATGTCCACGGAGAGAGGAAAGGAGAGTAATGTGGGGGATGTCCTTGGAGAGAGGAAAGGAGAGTAATGTGGGGGATAGCCTTGGAGAGAGGAAAGGAGAGTAATGTGGGGGATGTCCACGGAGAGAGGAAAGGAGAGTAATGTGGGGGATGGGGGTCTTGGAGAGAGGAAAGGAGAGTAATGTGGGGGATGTCCTTGGAGAGAGGAAAGGAGAGTAATGTGGGGGGTGGGGGTCTTGGAGAGAGGAAAGGAGAGTAATGTGGGGGATGTCCTTGGAGAGAGGAACGGAGAGTAATGTGGGGGATGTCCATGGAGAGAGGAAAGGAGAGTAATGTGGGGGATGTCCTTGGAGAGAGGAAAGGAGAGTAATGTGGGGGATGTCCTTGGAGAGAGGAAAGGAGAGTAATGTGGGGGATGTCCTTGGAGAGAGGAAAGGAGAGTAATGTGGGGGATGTCCTTGGAGAGAGGAAAGGAGAGTAATGTGGGGGATGTCCTTGGAGAGAGGAAAGGAGAGTAATGTGGGGGATGGGGGTCTTGGAGAGAGGAAAGGGGAGTAATGTGGGGGGATGTCCATGAAGAGAGGAAAGGAGAGTAATGTGGGGGATGTCCATAGAGAGAGGAAAGGAGAGTAATGTGGGGGATGTCCATAGAGAGAGGAAAGGAGAGTAATGTGGGGGATGTCCTTGGAGAGAGGAAAGGAGAGTAATGTGGGGGATGTCCATGGAGAGAGGAAAGAAGAGTAATGTGGGGGATGTCCACGGAGAGAGGAAAGGAGAGTAATGTGGGGGATGTCCACGGAGAGAGGAAAGGAGAGTAATGTGGGGGATGTCCTTGGAGAGAGGAACGGAGAGTAATGTGGGGGATGTCCATGGAGAGAGGAAAGGAGAGTAATGTGGGGGATGTCCTTGGAGAGAGGAAAGGAGAGTAATGTGGAGGATGTCCTTGGAGAGAGGAAAGCAGAGTAATGTGGGTGATGTCCTTGGAGAGAGGAAAGGAGAGTAATGTGGGGGATGTCCTTGGAGAGAGGAAAGGAGAGTAATGTGGGGGATGTCCTTGGAAAGGAGAAAGGGGAGTAATGTGGGGGATGTCCTTGGAGAGAGGAAAGGAGAGTAATGTGGGGGATGTCCTTGGAGAGAGGAAAGAAGAGTAATGTGGGGGATGTCCTTGGAGAGAGGAAAGAAGAGTAATGTGGGGGATGTCCTTGGAGAGAGGAAAGAAGAGTAATGTGGGGGATGTCCTTGGAGAGAGGAAAGGAGAGTAATGTGGGGGATGTCCTTGGAGAGAGGAAAGGAGAGTAATGTGGGGGATGTCCTTGGAGAGAGGAAAGGAGAGTAATGTGGGGGATGTCCTTGGAGAGAGGAAAGGAGAGTAATGTGGGGGATGTCCTTGGAGAGAGGAAAGGAGAGTAATGTGGGGGATGTCCTTGGAGAGAGGAAAGGAGAGTAATGTGGGGGATGTCCTTGGAGAGAGGAAAGGAGAGTAATGTGGAGGATGTCCTTGGAGAGAGGAAAGGAGAGTAATGTGGGGGATATCCATGGAGAGAGGAAAGGAGAGTAATGTGGGGGATATCCATGGAGAGAGGAAAGGAGAGTAATGTGGGGGATATCCATGGAGAGAGGAAAGGAGAGTAATGTGGGGGATGTCCATGGAGAGAGGAAAGGAGAGTAATGTGGGGGATGGGGGTCTTGGAGAGAGGAAAGGGGAGTAATGTGGGGGATGTCCATGGAGAGAGGAAAGGAGAGTAATGTGGGGGATGTTCATAGAGAGAGGAAAGGAGAGTAATGTGGAGGATGTCCTTGGAGAGAGGAAAGGAGAGTAATGTGGGGGATGTCCTTGGAGAGAGGAAAGGAGAGTAATGTGGGGGATGTCCATGGAGAGAGGAAAGGAGAGTAATGTGGGGGATGGGGGTCTTGGAGAGAGGAAAGGGGAGTAATGTGGGGGATGTCCATGGAGAGAGGAAAGGAGAGTAATGTGGAGGATGTCCTTGGAGAGAGGAAAGGAGAGTAATGTGGGGGATGTCCTTGGAGAGAGGAAAGGAGAGTAATGTGGGGGATGTCCTTGGACAGAGGAAAGGAGAGTAATGTGGGGGATGTCCTTGGAGAGAGGAAAGGAGAGTAATGTGGAGGATGTCCTTGGAGAGAGGAAAGGAGAGTAATGTGGGGGATGGGGGTCTTGGAGAGAGGAAAGGAGAGTAATGTGGGGGATATCCTTGGAGAGAGGAAAGGAGAGTAATGTGGGGGATGTCCATGGAGAAAGGAAAGGAGAGTAATGGTGGAGGGGATCCTTAGAGAGAGGAAAGGCGAGTAGCGGGGAGAACCTTAGAGGAACAGAAAAGGGAGTAATTGGTGGGGCGGGGGGGGGGAGTCATAAAAAGAGGAGAGGAGTGTCATGGGGTGGTCCTTCTAGAGAAAAGAATAGAAGAGATCTCTCAGTTGGAATGACACAATATGGAGGACCTCTGATGGTCTCTTCACCTTTATATTGGGTGGTCAGGATTTTGGGCTCCACACATATCTGTAGGATGACTTCGATCCCACAGCTGGCGCCCTCCATGGTGGGGATCGGAATCTCCGGCGGGATGGAGCTCAGGGTTACACTGACATTCAGCAGAGGTTGTGACCTGTAAAGGGGACACCAGGGGGGGGTTATTAAAAATTCTGAATAAAACAAATCTAAAATAGCAAAGAGGAAAAGAACCTGAAGAGGGTGACACTGCCCGCCGCTCCCACCGCAAGGTCCATCAGTCCGTCCCCCGTCATGTCCATCACTCCATCAACTGACAGCCCAAAACCAGAACTCCGAGCCGGAGCCGTCAGACGCTGAGAAGAGGGGAAAAGAGCTCAATGTCCAGAGGAGGCGCCACTCAGCCCTCCCGAGACTCCTTCATACAACCCATTTCCATCTTCTTACCTGGCTGTATTCGGAGTTCACCCCTCCGGCCCCTCCTCCGAATATGTACAGCGCTCCTCGCCCCTCCATCTCATATGGAGCTCCAACAGCCACATCACTGAATCCGTCTCCATCCAGATCACCGAGAGACGAGACCGCCGCTCCAAACTGAGAGTGATGGTGACCCGACTCACCATGGAGAGACCCCCGAAACTCGAGACTTCCCTGGGGGAGGGAGAGAACCAAGAAATACTTCAGAAAGGTATAGAGATAGAGGAGGAGGAAGGAAAGGAGAGATAGAGGAGGAGGAGGGGGAGGAGTGATAGAGGAGGAAGGAAAGGAGAGGTAGAGGAGGAGGAGGGGGAGGAGTGATAGAGGAGGAAGGAAAGGAGAGAGAGAGAGAGAGAGAGAGAGAGAGGAGGGAGGGAGAGATAGAGCAGGAGTGAAGGAGAGAGAGATAGGAGGGAGGGAAGGAGTGATAGAGGAGGAGGAAGGGGTGATAGAGGAGGAGGAAGGGAAGGAGAGCTAGAAGAGGAGGAAGGGAAGGAGAGCTAGAAGAAGAGGAAGGGAAGGAGAGGGAGGAAGGGAAAGCAAAGAAAAGAGGAAGGAAGGAACGGAGTTAAGATATACAGATGAAAGGAAATGGGAAGGAAGGAAGAGAGAGGGAGGATGATGGGAGAGATCGGGGAGGAGGTGTAGAGATGAAGAGGAGAGGCAGGACGGATCTGGTCTCACCTGAATATAATGATATACAGACACCTGTCCAGACCTTCGAACATCAGAGAAATGAGGAGCCGCAATCAGCACCACATCTGAGAGACCATCCTGGTCAATGTCACAGACCTCAATCTCTGCGCCAAAGTACGAGCCGACCTGACACAGCATGGAGGAGATACAAATCCAATGACTCCATCTATACATATCTATACTGTCCTCTCTGTGCAGTCTCTGTACTCTCTGTGTAGTCTCTCCCTGTCTATAGTATAATAGGATGGTCTATTGTATGGAGCAGTCTCTCCCTGTCTATAGTATAATAGGACGGTCTATTGTATGGAGCAGTCTCTCCCTGTCTGTAATATAATAGAAGGGTCTCTTGTATGGAGCAGTCTCTGTGTAGTCTCTCCCTGTCTATAGTATAATAGGAGGGTCTCTTGTATGGAGCAGTCTCTGTGTAGTCTCTCCCTGTCTATAGTATAATTGAACGGTCTAATGTATGGAGCAGTCTCTCCCTGTCTATAGTATAATAGGACGGTCTATTGTATGGAGCAGTCTCTCCCTGTCTGTAATATAATAGAAGGGTCTCTTGTATGGAGCAGTCTCTGTGTAGTCTCTCCCTGTCTATAGTATAATAGGAGGGTCTCTTGTATGGAGCAGTCTCTGTGTAGTCTCTCCCTGTCTATAGTATAATTGAACGGTCTAATGTATGGAGCAGTCTCTCCCTGTCTATAGTATAATAGGACGGTCTATTGTATGGAGCAGTCTCTCCCTGTCTGTAATATAATAGAAGGGTCTCTTGTATGGAGCAGTCTCTGTGTAGTCTCTCCCTGTCTATAGTATAATAGGAGGGTCTCTTGTATGGAGCAGTCTCTGTGTAGTCTCTCTCTGTCTATAGTATAATAGGAGGGTCTCTTGTATGGGGCAGTTTCTGTGTAGTCTCTCCCTGTCTATAGTATAATAGGAGGGTCTCTTGTATGGAGCAGTCTCTGTGTAGTCTCTCCCTGTCTATAGTATAATAGGAGGGTCTCTTGTATGGAGCAGTCTCTTCTCTCTCTGTCAGTCTCTCATACAGAACTCTTGTGTTGCAGATCACTCTATTCCCCACCTGCTCTCCTGAGATGTTCCGGATCCACTCTGTGCCATCTGGTGTCTCTCGGAAGACAGTCACAATCCCGACATATTGATGTCTTGGGGCTCCGGCCACATAGAAGGTCCCCTCCGAGACCTGCAGAACTTCTACAGAGTATCCTGCAGATTGTCAGAGACTATTAGAGAACACGGCCTGAGGTCACAAGTCTCAGAAGTGTTTTGTGTGATGTGAGAAGAGTTATCTGCTAGAGGAGTATACAGCTGTATATCTGGAGGATCGCACATGCTATAAATTCTGCCAGCAGACTCCTGTGCAGAAAATAGTGAGTGTGATTGGACAGGAAGTGGGTGACAGGCTGACCTCAGAAGATTACATTCCACTAACCTACACAGAGTTTTCTCTGTCAGTCCCTTCATTACACAAATGAAATCCATTACACATCGAATATCACTCACCCAGATATCCGTATTTGTCATCCTCCTGGAAAGATATGTTAATCAGCTTCTCTGGCTCAGAGATATCGAGCATTCCACCCGCCCAATCAAAGATACCGGGGTCTCCCAGGATCTGCCGCTCCTGCAATGGAAAGAATTCACTGATATACACCATCAGATCTGTAACAACATATTCCTACCAGACCTTAATCTGTAATAGCTAAGAGGATCGTCAGATACACAGCAACTAAGGGGACACAATCCAAGATCTACAGTGACTGAGAGGACACAATCCAACCAGACCAAGATCTACAATGATTGAGAGGACCCAATCCAACCAGACAAGATCTACAATGACTGAGAGGACACAATCCAACCAGACAAGATCTACAATGACGGAGAGGATACAATCCAACCAGACAAGATCTACAATGACTGAGAGGACACAATCCAACCAGACAAGATCTACAATGACTGAGAGGACACAATCCAACCAGACAAGATCTACAATGACTGAGAGGATACAATCCAACCAGACAAGATCTACAATGACGGAGAGGACACAATCCAACCAGACAAGATCTACAATGACGGAGAGGACACAATCCAACCAGACAAGATCTACAATGACTGAGAGGACAGAATCCAACCATACAAGATCTACAATGACTGAGAGGATACAATCCAACCAGACAAGATCTACAATGACGGAGAGGACACAATCCAACCAGACAAGATCTACAATGACGAAGAGGACACAATCCAACCAGACAAGATCTACAATGACGGAGAGGACACAATCCAACCAGACAAGATCTACAATGACGGAGAGGACCCAATCCAACCAGACAAGATCTACAATGACGGAGAGGACCCAATCCAACCAGACAAGATCTACAATGACTGAGAGGATACAATCCAACCAGACAAGATCTACAATGACGGAGAGGACACAATCCAACCAGACAAGATCTACAATGACGGAGAGGACTCAATCCAACCAGACAAGATCTACAATGACTGAGAGGACAGAATCCAACCAGACAAGATCTACAATGACTGAGAGAATACAATCCAACCAGACAAGATCTACAAAGATGCAGAGGACACAATCCAACCAGACAAGATCTACAATGACGGAGAGGACACAATCCAACCAGACAAGATCTACAATGATGGAGAGGACACAATCCAAACAGACAAGATCTACAATGACGGAGAGGACTCAATCCAACCAGACAAGATCTACAATGATGGAGAGGACACAATCCAACCAGACCAGATCTACAATGATGGAGAGGACCCAATCCAACCAGACAAGATCTACAATGATGGAGAGGACAGAATCCCACCAGACAAGATCTACAATGACTGAGAGGACAGAATCCAACCAGACAAGATCTACAATGACTGAGAGAATACAATCCAACCAGACAAGATCTACAAAGATGCAGAGGACACAATCCAACCAGACAGGATCTACAATGACGGAGAGGACACAATCCAACCAGACAAGATCTACAATGATGGAGAGGACACAATCCAAACAGACAAGATCTACAATGACTGAGAGGACAGAATCCAACCAGACAAGATCTACAATGACTGAGAGGATACAATCCAACCAGACAAGATCTACAATGATGGAGAGGACACAATCCAACCAGACAAGATCTACAATGACTGAGAGGACAGAATCCAACCAGACAAGATCTACAATGACTGAGAGGACAGAATCCAACCAGACAAGATCTACAATGATGGAGAGGACACAATCCAACCAGACAAGATCTACAATGATAGAGAGGACAGAATCCAACCAGACAAGATCTACAATGACTGAGAGAATACAATCCAACCAGACAAGATCTACAAAGATGCAGAGGACACAATCCAACCAGACAAGATCTACAATGACGGAGAGGACACAATCCAACCAGACAAGATCTACAATGATGGAGAGGACACAATCCAACCAGACAAGATCTACAATGACTGAGAGGAGAGAATCCAACCAGACAAGATCTACAATGGCTGAGAGGATACAATCCAACCAGACAAGATCTACAATGATGGAGAGGACACAATCCAACCAGACAAGATCTACAATGCTGGGGAGGACACAATCCAACCAGACAAGATCTACAATGATGGAGAGGACCCAATCCAACCAGACAAGATCTACAATGATGGAGAGGACACAATCCAACCAGACAAGATCTACAATGATAGAGAGGACAGAATCCAACCAGACAAGATCTACAATGACAGAGGACAGAATCCAACCAGACAAGATCGTGGAGGCGCTAGACCACGATCTGACGACACTTCCGGTCCCGCTGGTCCATCGTTTGCCATAGGTGGAACGCACGCCGGCTCACCTTTCCATGAGACATCAGCCACATCAGCCCACGCTCTTCAGCCTCAGTGCCGGGCTCAAGGCACCAACCAAGTAAGGGGGCATTTGGCTATTTTAATTTGATGTATTTTAAATAAACGGGATTACACTATTTTCCGTTTTATTTATTTCTTGCGGCCCGCACTGCTCCATCTGAGCCTCCGTGAGGCAGGGATCCTTCATGCCTGCTCTTTTGACACCATTATCCATACCAGCAAGTGGTACTTGCACAAAGCGTATTTGACTTCTTTTTTAATTAAAAGAGTCAACATTATCTGGTAAGCAGCCAATTTTTCAACACAAGCACTATCGGGTGTTTTGCACTAAGGTGGTGAAGGTTATCACTTCAAGCAATTTCCTTCAATCTATTTCTCCTTTTGAATGCAGATATCATCCAGGATTAAATTCATTGGTTTCACTATATGGACTATTTTTTGTTCTCTTTGATTATATTCATTTAAATCTTGGGACATTCCACTACCATTATCACTGCATGTTACTAGTATTGTTGTCATTCAATATTTTTACTTTCACGTGTATTATAATCTAGTTGGCAGCTAGGGGCTGTCAGCCATATTATATACTAAGGGTACGGTTTCCAGGCTGTTTACTATCTTTGGATAGACTAAGACTATTGTTTGTGGTCCGTCCAGGCAGGCTGGTGTCCAACATATTTTTCACTTACTACTAAATACAATTTAATATAAACTAAATATTATTAGTATTGTTTAGCGCCCCCACCATATTTGCTCATTCAGCACATATAATCACTTCCACTTACGGTTTCAATGTTTTGAAATTTTGGGGTTTGCAGCTTAATTATTCATTAATTTAATTAATTCTATAAGGCGCGAGATCATCACTATACACAATGACTGAGAAGACACAATCCAACCAGACAAGATCTACAATGACGGAGAGGACCCAATCCAACCAGACAAGATCTACAATGACGGAGAGGACACAATCCAACCAGACAAGATCTACAATGACTGAGAGGACAGAATCCAACCAGACAAGATCTACAATGACTGAGAGGATACAATCCAACCAGACAAGATCTACAATGATGGAGAGGACACAATCCAACCAGACAAGATCTACAATGATGGAGAGGACCCAATCCAACCAGACAAGATCTACAATGATGGAGAGGACCCAATCCAACCAGACAAGATCTACAATGATGGAGAGGACAGAATCCAACCAGACAAGATCTACAATGATGGAGAGGACACAATCCAACCAGACAAGATCTACAATAATGGAGAGGACAGAATCCAACCAGACAAGATCTACAATGACTGAGAGGACAGAATCCAACCAGACAAGATCTACAATGACTGAGAGAATACGATCCAACCAGACAAGATCTACAAAGATGGAGAGGACAGAATCCAACCAGACAAGATCTACAATGACGGAGAGGACACAATCCAACCAGACAAGATCTACAATGATGGAGAGGACACAATCCAACCAGACAAGATCTACAATGACTGAGAGGACAGAATCCAACCAGACAAAATCTACAATGGCTGAGAGGATACAATCCAACCAGACAAGATCTACAATGATGGAGAGGACACAATCCAACCAGACAAGATCTACAATGCTGGGGAGGACACAATCCAACCAGACAAGATCTACAATGATGGAGAGGACCCAATCCAACCAGACAAGATCTACAATGATGGAGAGGACACAATCCAACCAGACAAGATCTACAATGATAGAGAGGACAGAATCCAACCAGACAAGATCTACAATGACTGAGAGGACAGAATCCAACCAGACAAGATCTACAATGACTGAGAGGATACAATCCAACCAGACAAGATCTACAAAGATGGAGAGGACACAATCCAACCAGACAAGATCTACAATGACAGAGAGGACACAATCCAACCAGACAAGATCTACAATGACTGAGAGGACACAATCCAACCAGACAAAATCTACAATGACTGAGAGGACACAATCCAACCAGACAAGATCTACAATGTCGGAGAGGACACAATCCAACCAGACAAGATCTACAATGATGGAGAGGACACAATCCAACCAGACAAAATCTACAATGATGGAGAGGACAATCCAACCAGACAAGATCTACAATGATGAGAGGACACAATCCAACCATGCAAGATCTACAATGATGAGAGGACACAATCCAACCAGACAAGATCTACAATGATGGAGAGGACACAATCCAACCAGACAAGATCTACAATGATGGGAGGACACAATCTAACCAGACAAGATCTACAATGATGGAGAGGACACAATCCAACCAGACAAGATCTACAATGATGGGAGGACACAATCCAACCGGACAAGATCTACAATGACTGAGAAGACACAATCCAACCAGACAAGATCTACAATGACAGAGAGGACCCAATTCAACCAGACAAGATCTACAATGATGGGAGGACACAATCAAACCAGACAAGATCTACAATGATGGAGAGGACACAATCCAACCAGACAAGATCTACAATGACAGAGAGGACACAATCCAACCGGACAAGATCTACAATGATGGGAGGACACAATCCAACCAGACAAGATCTACAATGATGGGAGGACACAATCCAACCAGACAAGATCTACAATGATGGAGAGGACACAATCCAACCAGACAAGATCTACAATGATGGAGAGGACACAATCCAACCAGACAAGATCTACAATGACAGAGAGGACACAATCCAACCGGACAAGATCTACAATGATGGGAGGACACAATCCAACCAGACAAGATCTACAATGATGGAGAGGACACAATCCAACCAGACAAGATCTACAATGATGGGAGGACACAATCCAACCAGAGTCAGAATATCTATTAGATTTCCCATGTGTACGGAGCAGTGTTTCTCAAACGTTTTTGTCTTGTGGCGCACCAAAAAGATCCAAAAAATTTCACGGCACATCTGAAAAGATTTATCAATTTTTTTGGCGAGGAACTTATTCATTTTTACATATATATTTAATTTTAAATTAAATGTGAAGGATGTGCCTGCTTTCAGATTGAAGCCATTGTAATCTTCCTTGTTCTTTCGCTCGCTTTCTTGCTTTTCATTTAACAGTTTCTCTTTCCGAGTTCCAGACACGATTAATTATTTCTCCATCGCTAAACAATGAACAAACTTTATTTATAAGCATCAAAGTTGGACTGGAATGTTCTCTATTATTATAATATAATTAGAGCGATCGAGTTCTCCCGGGATCTCGCACAAGTCTTGCGTTTCGAAAGGAACCAATAAATAGACTGACAGAGATTGTGTTTTTATATATGTTACTTTTTTAACTTTTGCAACATTGATTTACCAGTAAATTTTTGTTCAAGGTTTCAAAACGTTTGCAATTTTAAATATTTTTCAAAACTCCCACGGCACCTGAAAATCTCACATTGTACACAGTTTGAGAATCACGGGTACAGAGGCTGCAGCGTTGCAAAAAACAATTTCCTCAACCAAAATTGGCCACCCGATACCAGCCCACATAATGGAAACCCAAGCAGCATTTCTTTCAACCCACCTGTGTCAGGGCCATGCTGAGACCTGCAGATGAAAGTTCTCGGGAGAAACTGGTTCCCTGAGCTGATCCTGGGGAAATAAAACAGGTAACAATATCAGCTCTCTAACCACATGGAGTCATACCGTCCTAGTGCTTCTTCACAGCTTCCATCGGGGCACTCAAACAGTTCACTGCAATATGGTGGATTCCCAACTCAATGAAGACAGAGAAGAAGGCGCTTCTAAGTGCAGTAATATAACACTTTAATGACAAGGAAGAGTTAAAAATACTTAGAAAATGGAAGTGAAAAACAGGCATATCAATGAATCCATAACATCCAACGAGATGCCTCCTGGGAGTAAAGACAGCTGCAGGTGAAAGTTCCAGCCGACCAGCGGTGGTAAATACCGTCGCTCTAATCCAAGATGGAGGGCTGTGCTGTCAGGACCAGCATGGAATCCAGGCAACTGGAAGTGACATCAGAGTGGGTGCGGGTCCTGACAGCACAGCCCTCCATCTTGGATCAGAGACAGTATTTACCACCGCTGGTCGGCTGGAACTTTCACCTGCAGCTGTCTTTACTCCCAGGAGGCATCTCGCTGGATGTTATGGATTCATTGATATGCCTGTTTTTCACTTCCATTTTGTAAGTATTTTTAACCCTTCCTTGTCATTAAAGCGAAGTTCCGCCTAAAAAAATAAATAAATATTAAAAGCCAGCCGCTACAAATACTGCAGCTGCTGACTTTTAATAAATGGACACTTACCTGTCCAGGGTGCCCATTAGAGCTGCACGATTAATCGTATTAAGATCGCGAACTCAATTCACCCCCCCCCCCCCGGCGAACTCCAGGCTGAATTAGCTCTATTTTTCGGATCTCCCCGTCGGAACCAGCGTGGAACGCAAATGGCGCCGATACTGGAACTGATGTCAGCAGAGCAGAGAGCGCGATGCGCCGCTGTTCTGTCAGATTTTCCAACATCGGCTCCTGCGCATGCGCGAGCCTGTCCACAAGAGCGTTAATGTTATTCACGTCGTCTTCCTATCAGTCTCCAACTTCACAGTGCGCCTGCGCGGCTGTTCATTAACACGCTAATCCCCTGAATAAATGAAATACCTTTACACCATTTTCCGCTGCACTGCTCCAGTCACGTGCACAATTCAAAACAATACATACAAAGCACTTTAACACGCTAATCCCCTGAATACATTAAATACTTTAACACCACTCGCCGCTGCACTGCGCTTCCACGCCTTTCACCTACGAAATTCAAAAGCACTGATCAAAAGCACTGCACGCTACACTAAAATAAATTAAATACATTAACAAATTCAAAAGCAAGTGACAGGCGTGGAAGCGCAGTGCAGCGGCGAGTGGTGTTAAAGTATTTATCGTATTCAGGGAATTAGCGTGTTAAAGTGCTTTGTATGTGTATCGGGGTCTCTAAATTTAGGTGGGACACTCAGGTGTGTAAGTATGGGAATAGTGGACCACTTGTGTTCGTGGAGGATTGGATGGTGTAATAATCTCTTTGGCCTCTGGGTGACGGGGTACCTGGAGGCTCAAGGTAGATTTGCCATTACAGTGCTACCCTTTTTGTCCCTTTCCAGAGATGGTACGGCGAGGGCGGGGAACCTGCCGTGGTGTCGATGGGAGGAGATAAAAGGGGGAGACGCCCTAACCACGAGGTCTTCAGGAGGATCTTCTTCACGCGCCCAGGCATCTTAGGCCTGGGTGCGGGCGGTTCTGGATTCCGGCCCAGGCGCCCTAGGCCTGACCGGAATGGAGTTGGAGTCCATCCCAGGCACCTTCAGCCTGGGGTGAGGTACTGAATCGGAGGCCTGGGGCCCAGTGACTTCGACTGGATCCAGCGAGGGTGGAGACGTCCGAGGGTCCCTGAGGTGGATGGGGCCCATGTCTGAGGTGAGGAGGCTGGGGAGGTTACCCGTCCGGAGAGTCTGGAGCAGCATCAACCCAGTGACGGATGGGCCTCTGGTAACTCCCTTGGAGGGACATCTTCCCCTGACAGGGGCCACAACGCAGCGAAGGTACTCCTATCTACGTTCTCTTGAGTCGCTGGTAGAGACTCTCAAGTTCTAAGTCCTTTCTAGCTAATGCTATAGTAACCGCTGGCGAGATCGCAGTGGTTTAGCTAATAACCAGGATAGTGCCTCGACCTGCTCATTCCCCGTATCAAAATGTTATCAAGTCGCAACCAGTTGGCTACTGAAGCACTGTTTATTGTGAGATGTACAATAAAACAAGAGTTGGACTGTGATCGGTGTGTGGAACTCCGGTTAATGGGAGCAGAGGGAAGTGTTGACACAGCAGGACTGTATTCTAGACAAAAGCACATAGGCCCGAGGTAATATCTGGTGCTGGCCTTCACCTCACCCACAGTTATGGGGAGGACATGGGCCGTAGTGCATCTCACCCTGTCGTGTGACATACCCCTAGACAAAGGAGATGGGGTGAGGCCGCTACACGTGGGGGCTCGTGAGTCCAGGATGATATGTGTTTTAACTTTGGAAGAAAGAATGGCTGTGTCTGGACTTTGCTGCCCGAAGGAGTTCCGAGCAGGTCGGCCATGTGATTGGCCAAAGTGCATCCCTGCTCAAAGTCGTGGAAATGACCCTAGGACGGGAGAGGCCCATGCAGAGGAGCGAGAAGAGGGAGGAGTCCAGCCGTGTGAAGTACTACATGTGGGGGCTTTTATTGCACTGCGCCACGAGGCACCCCGTGACTGTACAGTTCGTGGGCGGAGCTTGAAGGAAGCCCGCGAAAACGTGCAAGTCATGGGAGGAGTCTGGCCATGTGGAGGAACTCACGTGGAGACTTCGGCGCGTGGTCAGTGCGTGATGGAGCAGCAGATAGTCGGGATGGCCTCAAGCTCCCATGGATTCCGGTTCCCTACCCCACGAAGATGACTACGTTCGCTGCTCCCCTTACAGACACGGGGATAAGACTCAGGCCCCGAGGGCAGTTGGCTTTGTACTCATGCAGAGACACGGAGGCCCTCGGCGTGATCTGTCCCGGATGCTCGGGACTGGTGGTCCACCTGAAGCCATTCGGGCGTTGCGAGGCATGCAAAGAGTTCTTGTTCGAGGTGGAGCTATCCACAGTAAGGCCCCGGGCCCTTCGCCTCAACAGCCTCACAGGTACCGCTACTCTGGAAGGAGAGATCCAGGCCTTTGCGGAGGTTCCCGTACGCACTGACCAGGGCGATGTGACTGCCCAATCAGAGACTGAGAGAGAAAAATCCGAGGATGCTGCTTCGGTCACCACAGATTCTCTGCTCCCACCTCCGAAGAGGAAAGTCGGCCTGGTGCAGGCCTCCTGTGGTCGTGGTCAAGCTTCACCCCGTCGCTTGCCTGGCCTGGATGGATCCGGTTGGAAGAGTCCTGGACATCCCAGTTCTACAAAAGGTCAAGGTGAGCCAGGGGCTGGGACTGTGGTGGTGGTTGGAGGTGTCGGGGGTCCACAGCCGGTGGAGCCCGCAAGGGAGGGTAGTACCACGTCTACCAGAGACTACCTTCCCGCCGAGATGTATGACACTTCCGACCTAGAGTCGCTGTCAGATTGTGGAGATGACGGGGAGATTGATGAACTGTTTCACCAGAAGGGTTGGGACAAACGCCCATTGCCTGTGTTACGTGTACTGCAGGATTCCCCTATGTCAATAGGAGACCGCACGCCCCGGGTACAAGCCCCGGAGTCTACGAGGAAGTCTAGTCCTCAGAGTGCCTTCCCACAATCTACAACATCGCCCGTCTTGGTGGCGGGGATGCAGTGCGCCTCACTACGAGCACCGAGAGAAAAGCCATCAGAGGTAGTGAAAGTACCTCGGCACCTGGAGGCCATCGTTCAACCCGGAGAAGGTGAGCGGGAAGCCATGCCTCCTTTGGCCAGATTGCATCGACTTTTCTCACAGAGAGTCGCCCGTGAGTACAGATGGGAGTATCCCTACTTGTCTCGGGACTTACTTTTTGAAGTTAAGGTCATACGCCAGAGATGGTATGACAAATTTGTTTGGGAAAAGCTCAAAGTACCCCATGCACAAAGTTATTTGTCCTGTTCGCCATCCGTGTCGAAAAAGTTTCGGGACTGCAGAGCAGACTGGACGTGGGGCCGCCATATCCACGCAGACAAGGTGCGCATCTGTAGGAAAGATGGAGAGGACGCTGACTATTCGATTGAGGTTTTTGATAAGCATCTGAAGCCCTTGTTCTTGCCTGACCCGAAGTTCTATTTGTGAGAAGAGACTCACTTGTTGTTTCCTTTCCTACAATCTTCCAGAGGTGTTCTTGCCGGAGCATCCGAACTGTGCCCTAGTTTTTTATTTGGGTTTTTGTTTTCTACTCTTCAGGAGGAATGAGAGCAGTTTTTGTTTGTTCTCTCTTCCTCACAGTTCAAAGACAGACTTTGGGGTAGAATTAGTGTAGGGACGCAGGAAGAATGAAGATTGCACCAAGTGTCATTACCGCGGCACTGTCACCAGGTGGCAGTGTTGTGCAACGGCTGTTTTTTTTTTTTTTTTCACACGCGCATCACTTTACTCATTGGAGCGAGTGGGTCCATTGGTTGATGGACCCATTCATTCCAAAATAACACCGAATGTCAGGATGTGATTTTATTTTATGTGTTGTGTTTTTTTTTCTTTCTTCCCTTCTGCAGGAGATTCGTCTGTCAAGACTGCTGAGTATGGGGTGGTTCTTAGACAGTAAAGGGAGGGATTGTATATGTTGTGGGGGGGTTAGCTCGGCAGCGGGTGTGTGTGACCCCCGAGATGGGCTCCCCACACAAAAACAGGCCCAGCAAACGGAGGTTGTGGTTTTCAAAATCAAAAAGGTGCGGTTTATTTTCTATTTACAGTGACAAAACACAGCAAAGCAAAAGAAACATAAACAAAATAAATCCTGGTCAACTTGACCTCTGACTAAACATACAGGTTTCCTAACTAACAACTGGGATCAGCCTAGTGCTGTCCTAGTCCCTAAGTCCCTGGTTTTAAATGTCCAAGCAAATAGCCACACAGGCTTTGTCTCACCGCACAGGGGTTCACTCTCCCTAGACAGTCCACACAGGTCTGGTTCCAGGCATGAGCTAACATCTAATGAAGCTGGGAGTTCTTATAGAGGCCTAAATGAGCTGACAAGCTTCAGCTGGTCTCATCAACTCCCTGTCTGCACGACGCCCCACACTCTCCCTAGAGGTATGAGTCATCCATGAGCCCACTAGCCTTATACAACTCTCCACCTAGTTGTATAAGTCGGCGTAAAGCCTGAATCTGGGCGAAATATATCTACCCCCCTGGATGCAACCAGGTGACTTTACCTTCCTGCTGTCACATACCCCCCCCCTCTTGTTTTAACCTCGGGGTTGGAACACCAGCAATCAGGCATTCATGTACTCGAGACAAAGCATCCACATTCCCCATTTGAACGCCAGGGCGATGCTTTACTGTGAAGTTGAATTCCTGGAGGGCCAGGAACCACCTATTCACTCTTCTATTTGTTTCCTTGTTTTGAGCCATCCACTTTAACGGAGCGTGATCCGTAACCATGTCAAAGTGCCTACCTAGCAGGTAGTACCGAAGGGAATCTAGAGCCCACTTCACCGCTAAACACTCCTTTTCAACGGTGGCGTAATTTACCTCATGGGACTTCAACTTCCTGCTGAGGTAAATGACTGGGTGCTCTTCCCCGTTCCAGACCTGGGACAATACTGCTCCTAACCCCACATCTGACGCATCACTTTGTACGACAAAGTCTTTAGAGAAGTCGGGTGAGTACAACACTGGCTGGCTACATAAGGCTTGTTTCAAGAATTGGAATGCTGCCTCAGCCTCGGGGGTCCATTTAATCATGACCGACCCTTTCCCCTTCGTCAGGTTGGTTAGGGGCACAGCCTTAGAAGCAAAGTGGGGAATGAATCGCCGATAATACCCAGCGATTCCCAGAAAGGCTCGTACCTGCTTCTTGCTGTTGGGACGTGGCCAACTCTGGATGGCCTCAACTTTGTTGAGTTGGGGTTTTATTACTCCCCTCCCAATGGTGTACCCAAGATATTTGGCCTCCTCCTGCCCAATGGTACACTTCTTGGGGTTAGCCGTAAACCCCGCTTCCCGAACAGAGTCCAGGACTGCTTGCACTTTTGGCAGATGTGAGGCCCAATCTGTGCTATGGACAATTATGTCATCCAGGTAAGCCGCAGCATACTTCCGATGGGGCCTCAGCATCTGGTCCATTTTCCGCTGGAATGTGGCCGGCGCATTCTGTAACCCGAACGGCATTCTTTTATATTGGAACGCCCCGTCTGGGGTTACAAATGCGGTTTTCTCTTTGGCCGACTTGGCCAGGGGGATTTGCCAATACCCTTTTGTGAGGTCAAGAGTCGTCATGTATCGGGCTGTTCCCAGCCGGTCGATCAACTCATCTATACGTGGCATGGGGTAGGTGTCAAATTTTGTAACTTTGTTCAACTGTCGAAAATCGTTACAAAATCGCCAGCTCCCATCCGGTTTAGGCACCAACACAATGGGACTAGACCAATCACTTTGGGACACCTCTATCACCCCTAAGTTCAGCATTTTCTGTACTTCCTCCCGTATTGCCTCCCGTCGGGCCTCCGGGATCCGATAGGGTTTTAACTTCACCCTTTCACCGGGCGGGGTAATGATGTCATGCTCTACCCCAGATGTTTGTCCCGGCAGCTCAGAGAATACCTCCTTGTTGCGAAGCACAAACTCCTTAACCTCCTGTTGTTGGGGTTGTGACAAGGTGGCTGCTATTCCAACCTCCGGAATCACGCAACCAGTTTGAGCTGGTGACCAAGTGTCTGCGACTAGGGACTCTCTATCCCTCCAGGCTTTCAACAGATTAACGTGATAGATCTGTTCGGGCTTTCGCCTTCCTGGTTGTCTGACCTTGTAATTCACTTCGCTCACTTTTTCCATTATCTCGTAGGGGCCTTGCCATTTGGCAAGGAATTTACTTTCAACCGTAGGGACAAGTACCAGTATCCTATCCCCCGGGGAAAAGGTACGGGTCTTGGCTGCACGGTTGTACACTCTCTGCTGTGCTAACTGCGCTTGGGCCAAATGTTCCTTCACGATGGGCATTACCTGTGCAATTCAGTCTTGCATCAGGGCGACATGCTCAATCACACTCCTGTGGGGAGAACTCTCACTTTCCCAAGTTTCCTTGGCAATATCCAACAGCCCTCTTGGGTGTCTCCCATACAGTAACTCAAAGGGGGAGAATCCCGTAGAGGATTGGGGCACCTCCCTAATAGCAAACATCAGATAAGAAAGTAGACAGTCCCAATCCTTTCCATCTCTATCCACCACTTTCTTCAACATTTGTTTTAGGGTTTTGTTGAACCTTTCAACCAGCCCATCGGTTTGGGGGTGATACACAGATGTACGTAATTGCGTCACTTTGAACAATTTACACAGCTCCTTCATAACCCGGGACATAAAGGGTGTACCTTGGTCCGTAAGCAGTTCTTTACAAATACCCACCCGGCTAAACACAAGAGATAGCTCTTTGGCTATGGTTTTGGCCGAGGTATTTCGGAGAGGGATCGCTTCTGGATAACGGGTGGCATAGTCCATTATAACTAATATGTACTGGTGCCCCCTAGCGGACTTGATTATAGGACCTACCAAATCCATGGCGATCCTCTCAAACGGGACCTCAATGATGGGTAGAGGGACCAGCGGGCTACGGAAATGTGGCATCGGGGCCGACCTCTGACACACAGGGCAGGAGGAACAATAATTTTCTATGTCCTTCATCACCCCCGGCCAATAGAATCTCTGTAATACCCTCTCTCGGGTTTTCTCTGTCCCCAGATGACCTCCAAGAATGTGCCCATGGGCCAACTCCAACACCAACTTCCTGTAAGGTTTGGGCACCACAAGCTGCTCAACGGTTTCTTCTGCCCTTTTTGCCACCCGATACAGTAGGTCCTTTTCTACGCTGAAGTATGGGTAAGTGCAGGTATTATCTGGGTTCACTAACTCGCCATCTATTTTCACTACGTTTTCCCGTGCCTTTATTAGGGCGGGGTCTTTCAACTGTTCTGTGGCAAAGTTTTCCCTGTGAACCTCAAGATCAGAAAACTCCACAGACGGTAGGTTTTCGTCTGAGGAGGTGGGCTCCTCTCCAGTTTCTTGAGTCTCCCCTGCCAATACTGATAAGGGAAATTCCGGAGAGTCCTCACCACTCTCAGGGGAGTTCTGGCTATCACATTCCTGGTACATAGGGGCACCAGTGGGGGGCTCAGGATCATCCCACAGTTCCCAGAACTTTGGAAAATCCCTTCCCACAATGGCGTCATGCGGTAACTGAGATACTAAGCCCACTGGATGAGAGAGGGTACCTTTGGGGGTCTCGAAACACACTGTAGTCACTGGATACTCTCGGGTGTCCCCATGCACACAAATAACAGCTACCTTGCTATTCCCAGAGACCTCTGTTTTAACTAACTCAGCCTTTATCAGGGTCACAAGGCTACCTGAATCCAGCAATACCACAACATTTCTACCATTAACACACATTTTGCATAAATGTTTCTCAGTTCCTCGAATGGCAGTGCATGCGACTGTCGCACACAGCGACTGACGTCTGCCCGTCAGAAAGTCACACTGCATGGGTTCCTCCACAACCGGGCAATTGGCTGCAATATGTCCCGCTTGCCGGCAGCGGTAGCAAACGATCCTTCTTGCGGCCTCTTGAGCCGCTGATTTCCCAGGCTGTTCTCGCCAAACTTGGGGTAGAGCTCCCACCCTCTCACTCTCTCCACCCTCACCCCTTGGAATCCTCTTATCCGCCCCTGGGGATGGTCTGGTCTTAGGGTGGAAAGTCCGAGTGTCTCTGGAAGAGGCCGTCAGGTTCTCTGTAGCCAAGTATTTCTCCACACGATCCACAAGACCATCGGCCGTCTCTGGGTCTCCATGGCTTACCCATTTTTGGATGGCAGTAGGAAGAGCTCTCAAAAACCGATCCATTACAACACGTTCCACAATCTTTGGTGCGGACAAAGTCTCTGGCTGTAGCCACTTTCTGCTCAGGTGAATGAGATCATACATTTGAGACCTGGGGGGTTTTCCAAGCTGGAAAGTCCAGTTATGCACACGCTGAGCCCGGACAGCCTGGGTGACACCCAGCCTTGCCAATATTTCAGCTTTTAGCATCGCATAGTCTTTTGCTTGGTTAGGCTCTAGGTCATAGTAAGCTTTCTGCGATTCACCAGTTAACAGAGGAGCCACCAGTCCAGCCCACTGCTCCTCAGGCCACTTTTCTCTTTCAGCGGTCCTTTCAAATGTGGTCAAAAATACCTCTGGATCATCCTCTCCAGTCATTTTTGTCAATAAACGACTCACCCCAAAGGACGCGGTATTAGTGGGACGGCTTTCCTCACTGGTCTGCGGACGTTGCTGCATTGCTGCTTCCATCTGTTGTTGTAGTCTCTGCTCTTGCTTCTGTAACAGGTCTATGAAGCGGGCCTCAGATTGCTGCTGGGCTTGTTGCTGAGCCTCCAGACTCTGTTGCAAAGTTGCGTTTGTCTGCTGCTGGGCTGCAAGGCTCTGTTGATGAGCTTGCTGCTGGGCTGCAAGGCTCTGTTGATGAGCTTGCTGCTGGGCTGCAAAGTTCTGTTGTTGAGCTGCAAGGCTCTTTTGCAAACCTGCATTTGTCTGCTGTTGATTGGCATTTGCTAGAGCCAGCTGCTTCAGTATCTCCTCCATGCTGGCTTAAAAAAAAAACTGCCCGCATTCTCCACCAACTGTGGGGGGGTTAGCTCGGCAGCGGGTGTGTGTGACCCCCGAGATGGGCTCCCCACACAAAACAGGCCCAGCAAACGGAGGTTGTGGTTTTCAAAATCAAAAAGGTGCGGTTTATTTTCTATTTACAGTGACAAAACACAGCAAAGCAAAAGAAACATAAACAAAATAAATCCTGGTCAACTTGACTTCTGACTAAACATACAGGTTTCCTAACTAACAACTGGGATCAGCCTAGTGCTGTCCTAGTCCCTAAGTCCCTGGTTTTAAATGTCCAAGCAAATAGCCACACAGGCTTTGTCTCACCGCACAGGGGTTCACTCTCCCTAGACAGTCCACACAGGTCTGGTTCCAGGCATGAGCTAACATCTAATGAAGCTGGGAGTTCTTATAGAGGCCTAAATGAGCTGACAAGCTTCAGCTGGTCTCATCAACTCCCTGTCTGTACGACGCCCCACACTCTCCCTAGAGGTATGAGTCATCCATGAGCCCACTAGCCTTATACAACTCTCCACCTAGTTGTATAAGTCGGCGTAAAGCCTGAATCTGGGCGAAATATATCTACCCCCCTGGATGCAACCAGGTGACTTTACCTTCCTGCTGTCACAATGTGTACATGATAGATGTTTTTAGGGAAAAGTTTTATTGTTTTATATTCCCTTTCCCCTTTGAGCAGGTCTTGGTATGGTTGAGGTTCAAAAATGTAGGGATAGCCTCTGGGGCTAAGCTTGTGTCATCACTCCATGGGAGACATGGGTTTGCACCAGACGCTGGGGACCAGCGTCAAATCACAGGGGGGAGTATGTAGCGGGGTCTCTAAATTTAGGTGGGACACCCAGGTGTGTAAGTATGGGAATAGTGGACCACTTGTGTTCGTGGAGGATTGGATGGTGTAATAATCTCTTTGGCCTCTGGGTGGCGGGGTACCTGGAGGCTCAAGGTAGATTTGCCAGTACAGTGCTACCCTTTTTGTCCCTTTCTGGAGATGGTACGGCGAGGGCGGGGAACCTGCCGTGGTGTCGATGGGAGGAGATAAAAGGGGGAGACGCCCTAACCACGAGGTCTTCAGGAGGATCTTCTTCATGCGCCCAGGCACCTTAGGCCTGGGTGCGGGCGGTTCTGGATTCCGGCCCAGGCGCCCTAGGCCTGACCGGAATGGAGTTGGAGTCCATCCCAGGCACCTTCAGCCTGGGGTGAGGTACTAAACTAGGAGGCCTGGGGTCCAGTGACTTCGACTGGATCCCGCGAGGGTGGAGACGTCCGAGGGTCCCTGAGGTGGATGGGGCCCATGTCTGAGGTGAGGAGGCCGGGGAGGTTACCCGTCCGGAGAGTCTGGAGCAGCATCAACCCAGTGACGGATGGGCCTCTGGTAACTCCCTTGGAGGGACATCTTCCCCTGACAGGGGCCACAACGCAGCAAAGGTACTCCTATCTACGTTCTCTTGAGTCGCTGGTAGAGACTCTCAGATTCGAAGTCCTTTCTAGCTGAATGCTATAGTAACCGCTGGCGAGATCGCAGTGGTTTAGCTAATAACCAGGATAGTGCCTCGACCTGCTCACCCCCGTATCAAAATGTTATCAAGTTGCAACCAGATGGCTACTGAAGCACTGTTTATTGTGAGATATGCAATAAAGAAAGAGTTGGACTGTGATCGGTGTGTGGAACTCTGGTTAATGGGAGCAGAGGGAAGTGTTGACACAGCAGGACTGTATTCTAGACAAAAGCACACAGGCCCGAGGAAATATCTGGTACTGGCCTTCACCTCACCCACAGCTATGGGGAGGACATGGGCCGTAGCGCATCTCACCCTGTCGTGTGACATACCCCTAGACAAAGGAGATGGGGTGAGGCCACTACATATGTATTGTTTTGAATTGCGCACGTGACAGGAGCAGTGCAGCGGTGAGTTGTAGATCTGTGGGTGGTGCGTGGTGACATAGGGAGGACCGAAAGAATTGTGATCTTTATTCTAAGCAAAAGAATCGTGATTTTAATTTTTCCCAGAATCATGCAGCTCTAGTGCCCGCGATGTCGGCAGCTGAAGCCGATCAATTGCTCGTCTCTCAGCTGCCCCCGCCGCCATCCTCAGTGAGGGAATCAGGAAGTGAAGCGTTGCCGCTTCAATTCCCGGTTCCCTACTGCGCATGCGCAAGTCGCTCTGCACGTCCTCACTGGTCCCCGCTATCTTCTGGGACCAGTGTGTTTCCCAGAAGACAGCGCAGGGGGGGAGACGGGAAGGGGCGTAGCTCCCGCGGGAGTCTATGGCCGGAAGTGGGTGCAAATACCTGTATTATACAGGTATCTGCACCCCCCTGAAAGGTGCCAAATGTGACACCGGAGGGGGGGAGGGTTCCAAAAAGCGGAGGTTCAATTTTTGTGTGGACCTCCGCTTTAAAGTGTTTTATTACTGCACTTAGAAGCGCCTTCTTCTCTGCCTTTTTTTCCTATAGAGTGTGCTTCCCTCTTCTGAAGTGCTGCTGTGGTGCATTAGTCACATCCCAAGAGCCGGTCATGTACTGTTTGTTAAAGTCTCCTTGTGATCCAGAGCGCCCCATTCTCCACACTCCTCCCAACTCAATGAACCCACAATTCAGGGCTTGCCTAAAGATTATGTCTTATAAGGCAATCCCAACCTCCCACCACAATCTGGGCCAGTCCTCGCCATCATATTCCCTAATTATCTCACCAGAGGTGAGCCTCACCATTAAACCTCCATTGCATCACCTCAGTCTGAGACTGGGCCTCATTATTGCATCCTCCATTCCCACATCGAGGGTTTGGCCTCAGCCTTACACCTCTCATTACCCCACTACAGTCCACGCCTCATCAATACGCCACATTGACCACACCTCACTATTACACCCCCCATTCCTTCACCACAGACCAAGACCCAACATCACGCCGCCCCATTCCCCACCACAGGCCAGGTCTTTCCATTATACCTCCCATTACTCCATCACAGGCCAGGCTTCACCCCTACAATCCTTGTTCCTTCATCACAGGCCAAGCTTCACCATTACACCCCCCCCCCATTTCGCCACCACAGGCTGGGCCTCACCATTATACCCCAAGTCCTCCACCACCACAGGCTGGGCCTCACCATTATACCCCCAGTCCTCCACCACCACAGGCTGGGCCTCACCATTATACCCCCAGTCCTCCACCACCACAGGCTGGACCTTACCATTATACCCCCAGTCCTCCACCACCACAGGCTGGGCCTCACCATAACACCCCCCCTCCCCATTTCTCCACCACAGGCTGGACCTGCCCATTATACCCCCAGTCCTCCACTACCACAGGCTGGGCCTCGCCATTACACCCCCCTCCCCATTTCTCCACCACAGGCTGGACCTGCCCATTATACCCCCAGTCCTCCACCACCACAGGCTGGACCTCAACATTACACCTCCCCTACCTATTTCCCCACCAAAAAAAAAAAAAAATTCCCTGTTATTCCAGTACCGCTTTCCACCTCTATCAACCTCAGTATTGTGCCTCATAAAGTATCTCCATCTATGGGCCCGGGAGATACTTCACTCACAACTACTAGCCAACCGCCTACCACCTTTGATCTTCTTCTTGGCGATTTTAACAGCGGTGAAATGCCATTATATTCTGCCTCCCTGTCCTTCTCGCCTTTTTTAGACAAGGGCCCCCATCAAAAACATCGATTAAAAAGAAAACACACAGACGAGGATGCAGGGGAGGACGCAGAAAACATAAAACTGTTCAATTTATCCTCTCACACGCTGTCTCCTGAAGATACCTCATTATTGAGTAGAGGCCTCACTTTCTCCCCCACTATACAACCCAACTCTTTCCAACTTTTTAAGGATTTCAACAAATTTATAAGGAACCTTACTCTCAAGAGATTTTATAATATACAGTCCACCAAAAATAAATTGGTGGAGTCAGATTGCCCATCCTCTTCCCAAGTTTCTGTGGAGTCCATCACAGAAGATTTTTCTGATAGTCTCTCTAACACCTGCGAATTTGATTTAGAACCTGACGAGATAGATTTCGATATAGATTTTGAATTACTCACACAACACTTCCAGACATCACCTTCCGTAATACATACACCCCTACAACCCAAGCCAGTTTTTTATCCCACCAAATCTAAGGGGCCGTATCTAGAATCCTTTTATAGAGTGGTGTTCGCCGACTTTCAAAAACGATGTCAACAGTCAGATAATATCGGCAAACACCGTAATCATAACCTCAATCCTGGTGAGAGGGCCTCCCTTAAATGTTTCCTTAACAATTCAGATCTCATTATTAAACCCGCAGATAAGGGGGGCGGGATCATCATCCAAGACAGAATTGATTATGTAACTGAAGCCATGAGGCTGCTGTCTGTCAAAAATACCTACACAAAACTCCCCTCTGATCCCCTACCTCTCTCTCTCAAAGAAGCAGAGACACTCATCCAGAAAGCAATTACTGACCAAGTCATTGACAAAAAGGAAGCAGCCTTTTTGCGTAAGAACTATTATAGTACACCGTACTTTTACCACCTACCAAAAGTACATAAGAATTTATTGAACCCCCCTGGTAGGCCCATTGTTACCTCCATGAATAGCGTAACTAGTGGATTTTCATTATATATCGACTCTTTTTTACAACCTCTCGCCCAGAATCTTCCATCGTATATACGAGACTCCATACATCTTATGGAATTTCTGTCCCCTTATACCTGGCTTGACAGCTATTCCTGGCTGTCATTGGATGTCAATTCCTTATATACCTCCGCCATCCCCCACAATATAGGCTTATTGGCCGTACAACAATTTCTGTCCTCTGACCCTATGCTCAACAACAAACAGGCGGCCTTCATTTTGGAGGCTACTTCATTTTGCCTCACGCACAACTACTTCCATTTTGAGGATGATTTCTACCTACAGACCTATGGTACAGCGATGGGTGCTAATTTTGCCCCTTCCTACGCCAACCTGACCATGGGTCTGTGGGAGAATCAGCTCATATGGAAAAACAATCCCTTTGCCAGGCATCTGTTTTTTTATGACAGGTACATTGACGATGTCGTCATCATTTGGGATGGCTCCTCCTCCATGGTTGACAATTTCGTCGCTCACTGTAACGCCAATGATTTAGGACTTTCTTTTTCTGCTTTATGGAACAAGGATAGTTTGTCCTTTCTTGATTTGGAGCTCAATCATGAACAAAACAACATCTTTGCCCGCAATTATACCAAGCCTACTGCGGGAAACTCTTATCTTCACTTTGACAGCTGCCACCACCCTTTATGGGTGAAAAATATACCGAAGGGTCCATTTTGCAGACTCAAGCCTCGTACACACGACCGAGTTTCTCGTCAAAAAACGACAAGAAACTTGCTGGCAGAGCTTTCTTGCCGAGTAAATCGGTCGTGTGTACGCGGCTATCAGGTTTCTCGTCAAGAAAACCGACAAGAATCTCGACGAGAAAAATAGAGAACCTGCTCTCCATTTTCTCATCAGGATTCTCCATTTTCTCATCGAGATTCTCGTCAGCATGTTTCTCGACGAGAAAAGTGTGTGTGTGTACACTTACCTGTCGCTGTGGAAACCCGCGCATGCTCAAAATGACTTTGACGCATGCGCAGTAGCTTCCTAGGCATAGGTAGGGTGTAGCAAGATGGCGGCGACGGCATCGAATGTGAAAAGCGGACGCTCGTCGTAGTCGATTACGTCACCGCGTTAACTCCATTCAAAGAACCGCGGGTTCTTTGAATCGAGCGTGTGTACACTCGGCCGGGACAAGTTTCTTGTCCAAGAATCTCGTCAAGAAAAACGACGAGTTTTTTCCTGACGAGATTCTCGGCCGTGTGTACGAGGCTTAAGGCAAAACTGCACTAGAGACAGCGATTATACGTCACAGAGTGTATATTTGAAACAAAAATTTCTGGAAAAAGGGTACCCAGAAAAGATAATAGATCACGCCTACACCACTTTTCTTCCTGGAAAGAAACCCAAAAAGGTTAAACCGCCAGAAAAACCTGTTGTCCGGTTTATTACTGGTTTTCACGGACAATATAAGAAAATGGAACACATTATTAATAAGCACTGGAATATTCTGAAACAAGATCCTCATCTGGCCACTACTTTATGTGAAAAACCTAAAGTTACCTACAGAAGGGCTCCTACCTTAAAAAATAAAATAGCGCCAAGCAAGTTAAAATACACCAAACCAGTTAATACCACATGTCCGACTCCCCTCAAAGGGATGTACAGATGTAATAAACCTCTGTGCAAAACTTGTAATTTCATCCAACATGGACCAAATAATTTTTTCCACAAAGATAAGATATATCAGCTTGACAATTTCTATAATTGTTCCAGTGACTATGTTGTCTATTGCCTTACGTGCCTATATGTTGGTCGCACCATTAACCCACTAAGACAGCGGTTTGGCAAACACCGGCTGTCGGGGAAGGCATGGGCGTGCAATAGGAATTGCACGGCAGACACGCACATTCACGGCGCATCGGCGCGCGCGCACGTGCACACACGCGTGCGCCTGTCACCAACATTGGCGCCAAAGGGGCTATTTAAACTGAGTGCACCAAAGACTCCTTGCTGTTTGGTCTGCAGCTTCTGTGTGTCCTCAAACCCATTATCTGTGCTGATTTCTGATCCTTGACCCGACTTGCTCTCACTAACCTTGTCTGCTTGATACCCTGACTTTGGCTTGTTTTGGACTTCTCCTCTGCCTGCTGCTCTGCCTGATCCGCCAGTACGTCTCCGACCCGGCCTGCCTGACTCTGCACCTGTTCCTCCAGTCTGCTGCAGTTCTGCTCTGCAAATCGCACCAGTTCCTGCTTTCATCTGCAATCCAGTCTGCCACCATTCTGGTCTACCCAGCCTACCGGTTTGCCTGCTGCATCTCCAGCTACGAGCATCCAGCCACACCGATACTGGACTGATCCTAGGCACTCCTGCTTCACCGTGCTTCCGTGGCCACTGTCTCAAACTCAGGGGCCCGCAAGCTGGTGCGGCAAGGGAGGCTCTCCTCTACACGTCAGGCTCAAGATCGAGGTACGTGACAGTACCAAACAGCCATGACTGAGCCTGCAGGAGGATCCTCTCCATTGGAAGAGATCTGCCAGCATCTCGCTTCCCTCTCCCAAACGATAATATCCCTGCAGGAAGACTACGCTCGGCTAGAGGATCGCATTCAGGGACTGGCGACTTCTGCTGCGACTTCTGCTGCCTCTTCCACCATATCCATGCCTGCTACATCCACTGGGGTCTCTGCTTGCCCTCCAGTAATGTTGTTATCCCCCGAGTCTCGAGTTCCAGCCCCCGAGAAGTTCTTCGGTGATCGAAGCCAGTTTAGAGCTTTTCGAAATGCCTGTCAGCTCTACTTTGATCTGCAGCCAAGGAAATTAAACATTCAGCTAAATACTCTGCAACTATTCTTTATGGCCATGTGTCAGCTATACGACAACCCACAACGAACCGCCACTGCTGAATCTGCCCTACACACCCTGCAGCAAGGTCACAGTCCAGTCGAAGACTACGTTACAGAGTTTAGACGTTGGAGTGCGGGCATTGACTGGAACGATGCAGCCCTGCGTCACCGGTTCCGTTTGGGTCTCTCAGAAGGACTTAAAGGAGTAGTAAAGTTACATGTTTTTTCACCTTAATGCATGCTATGCATTAAGGTGAAAAAACATCCGACAATACCGCCCCCCCCCCCCGAGCCCCCGTTTTACTTACCTGGCCCCTCGAAAGTCCCGCGCTCGTCCCCGTCATCCTCTTCGGTTCTTAGCCTGGCCGCCGATTGGCTACACTGGATGGATTAAAAGCAGCGCAGCCATTGGCTGGTGCTGCTGTCAATCACATCCAATGACGCGGCGCGCCGGGGGGCGGGCCCGAGTGATACAGTCGGCGGCTATGGCCGCTGCTGTATCACGGGAGCACACCCGCAATAACTCCACACCATGCGAGCTCGCTCACAATATGGTGTGGAGTCCTTGCGGGGAGGAGCCAAGACAGCTGCCGAGGGACCCCAGAAGACCAGGATCAGGGCCACTGTGTGCAAAACGAGCTGCACAGTGGAGGTAAGTATAAACTGTTTGTTATTTTTTTGCAAAAAAAAGGGAAGCTTTAGTGTCCCTTTAAGGATGAGCTGGCCCGGGTAGGAATACCCAGCACACTAGAGACTTTGATCGCGCTTTCGATACAAATCGATTGCCGATTACGTGAACGAAGGTCTGAGAAGTCTTCCCAGCAGTTGGGACCAACATGGACATTTCCCAAGGCCCCTAGGTTTTCTGATTCTGTGTCTGAAGATCCTGCTCACACTGTTCCAGAGGCACCCAAACCAAGGCAGTTGGGCTTGATCCGCCCGTCACTTTCCCCCAAGGAACGCCAACGTCGACAGATGAGTAACCTCTGTCTCTACTGTGGGGAACCCGGTCACTACATATGCACCTGCCCGGCTAAACGCCGTAAATGTCCTCCTCTTTCTCCAGCTAAACAACCCAATATATCTGCCAGTTCAGCTCATATAGTTGTGCCTATATCATTCCAGCTTCCGGGAAGGACAGTGCCAGTAACTGCGATTGTTGATTCGGGTGCCTGCAGTTGTTTTATTGATCTGTCTTTTGCAGCCCAGCAGCATATTCCACTGTGACCCAAGGACCAAGGACTTTCTGTGTTCCTGGCAAATGGATCTTGCATTAAATCAGGACTTGTGACCCAAGAGACTCCCCCACTTCAAACCACTGCCAACACCATTCATCAAGAACAACTTTGCTTTGATGCGCTTTCTTCACCTCTCTTCCCCGTTATCTTGGGCCTCCCTTGGTTGCAGGCTCACAACCCACATATAGACTGGGAATCTGGAAGAATAGAGTTCCTTTCATCTTACTGCCAGAATCAGTGCTGTCCGGCACCACCTCAGCCTCCTGCATCTTTACTTTGCTTGGAGTCGCATGCCGAACTATGCCAGGTAGTCCCCAAATGTTACCATGAATTCCTGGATGTATTCTGTAAACGGGGCGCAGATACCCTTCCTCCACACAGACCATATGATTGCCCCATAGAACTTCTTCCGGGGGCAGAGATCCCTTTCAGACGCATCTTCCCTCTGTCTGAACGTGAGTTGGAAGTTCTAAAGGACTATGTTGAGGAGAACCTGCGGAAAGGGTTAATTCACCCCTCCACCTCACCAGCAGGAGCAGGTATATTTTTTGTGGAAAAAAAAGACAAGACCCTGCGACCATGTGTAGATTACCGTGACATAAACAAGATCACAGTAAAAAAACGCTACCCCCTGCCCTTAGTTCCAGAACGCTTTCAAAGACTCAAGTCTGCCAAGGTTTTCACCAAGCTTGACCACCGAGGAGCCTACAACCTGGTCCGGATTCGGGAAGGCGATGAGTGGAAGACCGCCTTCCGTACCCGCTTTGGCCACTATGAGTATCTGGTCATGCCATTCGGCTTATGTAATGCTCCAGCCACCTTTCAGCATTTCGTCAACGACATCTTCAGAGACTTTCTTGACATCTTTGTCGTTGTATACTTAGACGACATTCTGATATTTTCCATCTCATTAGAGATTCACCGAGGGCATGTCAAGAGTGTACTTCTCCGACTCCGCCAGCACGGACTTTACGCCAATGCGGAGAAGTGCGACTTCGAGTAGCGGCAGTGTTGTAACTAACGCCGTTTAAATAAACGGCGTTAGGTAACGTAGCCACTTTTTGGGGTAACGAGTAATCTAACTGATTACTCTTACCCTCGTGGCACTGCCGTTCCCATTACTTGGGCGGCGTTACCCCAATTACATCTACTCGCCGCAGCTGCCATGAGTAGATGTAATGTGTAAAACTGCAAGCCGCCGTCTGCCTACCTGAACAGCGTGTCATGCAGACAGACGGCGGCCATTGCAGTTTTCAAAAGCCGCGCCTCCCGAGTCCTCGTCGTCTGTGATAGGCGGAACACTCAATTTCACAGCAGGCAGTGTTCCGCCTATCACAGACATCCTCTTATCCTCGTCTGTGTAATAAGGATGAGCGAATGTCCGTGATAGGCGGAACACTGCCTGCAGGGAAATGGAGTGTTCCGCCTATCACAGACGATGAGGACTCAGGAGGCGCGGCTTTTGAATACTGTGGATTGGCCGCCGGGACGCCGCTAATCAGGTAGGGGGCTAGGGGCACGCACAACACTGCACAGTAATTGAAGCACGGGCACAGTGAGGCATTGGGCACAGTGAGACACGGGCACAGTGAGTGAGGCATTGGGTACAGTGAGGCATTGGGCACAGTGAGTGAGGCATTGGGCACAGTGAGGCATTAGGCAGTGGGCACAGTGAGACACGGGCACAGTGAGGCATTGGGCACAGTGAGACATGGGCACAGTGAGACATGGGCACAGTGAGGCATGGGGCACAGTGAGGCATTGGGCACAGTGAGGCATTGGGCACAGTGAGACACGGGCACAGTGAGGCATTGGGCACAGTGAGTGAGGCATTGGCCACAGTGAGGCATTGGGCAGTGGGCACAGTGAGAAACGGGCACAGTGAGGCATTGGGCACAGTGAGACACAGGCACAGTGAGGCATTGGGCACAGTGAGGCATTGGGCACAGTGAGGCACGGGCACAGTGAGACACGGGCACAGTGAGGCATTGGGCACAGTGAAACACTGCACAGTGAGGCATTGGGCACAGTGCGGCATGGGCACAGTGAGGCATGGGCACATAACCAAAATTATTTATTGTTATCCCTCCTATTATTTTATACACTTAAAAAATTACATATATATCATCCTTCTACCGCCCGCCCTCGCCCCCGTGTATATATAATATAACCAATATAGTTACTTTGCTGAGTAACTAATTACTTTTTCAATGTAGTAACTGAGTGAGTAACTCCATTACTTTTTGGAAGAAGTAATTTGTAACTGTAACTAATTACTTTTTTAACGTAAGATGAGCAACACTGAGTAGCGGTCTTAGGACTCTGTCATGACCATCCATTAGCAGGCCATTTCAGTACCCACAAGTCCATAGAATTGGTCCAGCGTACATTTTGGTGGCCTGGGTTGGAGAAGGACTGCAAGGCCTACGTCAAATCATGTATTATCTGCACCCAGAATAAAACTATCCGAAATAAAGCTTGGGGTCTACTCTACTCAGACCCTTACCCATACCTGATAGGCCTTGGAAAATGATCGCCATGGACTTTGTTGTCGAGCTTCCACCTTCTGAAGACTGTTCTGCTATTTTTGTTTTGGTGGATCGCTTATCAAAAATGGCGCACTTCCTGCCCCTGAAAGGAACTCCGTCTGCAGCCGAGACCGCTCAGGTCTTCATCAAAGAAGTTGTCAGACTCCATAGCATTCCGATGAACATTGTATCTGACCGTGGCGTCCAGTTCACGTCAAGGTTCTGGAAGGCATTAAGTGGATCCCTTAGGATTGAACTATCCTTTTCATCAGCTTACCATCCCCAGACCAACGGTCAAACAGAACGGACCAACCAAACACTAGAACAGTATATCCGATGTTTTACGTCCTTCGTCCAAGATGACTGGGTACCTCTTCTTCCTTTGGCGGAGTTTGCGTATAATAACGCCAGCCACTCTGCCACCAAGCAATCCACGTTTTTTGCAAATTATGGGTTCCACTCAACCTTTTTACCTGACTTGATTTCTGAAACTACTGTTCCTGCTGTCCAGAGCACTCTGGATTTTTTTTCTTCTAATAACTTGTTGTTACAGGAGGCGGTCAAGAAAGCTGAGGAGGACAACTAGAGAATCTTCGATAAGAGGAGAAGAGGGGAACTGCTGCTACAACCGGGGGACCAGGTATGGCTCGCCACAACGAACTTAAGGATGACTTGCCCATCTAAGAAGTTGGCACCGAAATTCTTGGGACCTTTTCCGGTAAGAAGAAAGATCAATGATGTGTCTTACGAGTTAATTTTAGTCCCTCAAAGTACATCCTGTATTCCATGTGTCCCTGTTAAAGCTGTTAAAGCTGGCAGTACCAGACCCCTTTCCCAATCGCAGTTCAGGACCCCCGGCACCTGTTACTGTTAATGGGGATGAGGAATTTGAAGTTGAGGCCATCATAGACTGCAGGAAAAGAAGGGGATAAACACAATACTTAATTAAGAGGAAAGGTTATGGTCCGGAGGAGAACTCTTGAGAGCCCAGTAGTAATGTGCATGCCGCGGACTTAGTTTGTGCTTTTTTCAATAGCCACCCCTGGAAGAGGAACCAGTTGGGCACCCGGAGGTTGCCTGTAGGAGGGGGGCAATGTCAGCGAAGGCATGGCCGTGCAGTAGGAATCGCACGGCAGACACGCACATTCACGGCGCATCGGCGCGCGTACACGAGTGCGCCTGTCACCAACATTGGCGCCAAAGGGACTATTTAAACGGAGTGCACCAAAGACTCCTTGCTGTTTGGTCTGCAGCTTCTGTGTGTCCTCAAACCCATTATCTGTGCTGATTTCTGATCCTTAACCCGGCTTGCTCTCACTAACCTTGTCTGCTTGATACCCTGGCTTCAGCTTCTTTTGGACTTCTCCTCTGCTTGCTGCTCTGCCTAATCCGCCAGTACGTCTCCGATCCGGCCTGCCTGACTCTGCACCTGTTCCTCCAGTCTGCTGCAGTTCTGCTCTGCAAATCACACCAGTTCCTGCTTTCATCTGTGATCCAGTCTGCCATCATTCTGGTCTACCCAGCCTACCGGTTTGCCTGCTGCATCTCCAGCTACGAGCATCCAGCCACACCGATACTGGACTGATCCTAGGCAATCCTGCGTCACCGTGCTTCCGTGGCCGCTGTCTCAACCTCAGGGGCCCGCAAGCCGGTGCGGCAAGAGAGGCTCTCCTCTACACGTCAGGCTCACGATCCAGGTACGTGACACAGGCGCTTTGTGGAAACAGGTTGCGACAAACACAGTGTACCACGCCATTTTCTGGAATACCATGACCAGTCAACGGTGGGCCTACAGGTTTGGGTTATTGAAGCCATACCCAGGGGCCTATCCGAAGCCGAGCGCTTTTTCCAGACGATGGGAGCGTGAAACTTTCTGGATTTTTACTTTAGATACTCTTGCGTCTAATGGACTTAACGAGGAATTGGAAGTCAACACCATCTTAATTGTCTTAGTGCTGCTCATTGCTGTTATTATTATTTTTCTTTTCATTATTACCTCATTAATTCTAGTTGATTGAAAAGTGCTTCAGAATTTCTCACATATATATATATTCTCTCTCTCTCTCTCTATATATATATATATACACATTTTGTAATATATTCATTATTATTTTTATTAACTTTTGGCTGATAGTTATTGGATCCTACTTTTTACTACCATTCTCGACATTATTATCACCTTTGTGAATTTTAATAGCTCATTGAGTTAATGAACCCACTAATTAATTGTCTTACATCCACTGGGGCGTTTTTCATGCGGTTTAGCACTAATATTAGCGCTATTATACTGCATGAAAAATTCGTGCCTGTAGCCTTCAATGTGAAAGCCCGAAGGCTTTCACACTGAAGCGGTGCGCTAGCAGGACCGCTCCAAAAGTCCTGCTAGCCGCTTCTTTACAGCGTGTTCACCGCTCCTTTACCGCGGCTGCCCATTGAAATCAATGGGACACCGCTGTAATACCGCCCGCAAACCGTGGCAATAGCCGCGGTTTGCGGGCGGTATTAACCCTTTTTCGGCCGCTAGCGGGGGTTAAATTCACCCCCCTAGCGGCCGCATACCGCGGTAAGAACGACGGTATAGCAGCGCTGAAAATTGCGCTGCTATAACACCACCGCACCTGCCCGCCCCAGTGTGAAAGGGGCCTTAATGTCTCTATTCCCGACTTCCTCTCCCCAGTATTGGTAATATTAATTTGTCTCTCCTCTGGTCATCGTTTTCATTATGACCACCAGGGGCGAGCAGTTCCCCCTCATTAGCGATAGTTCACTTTTATTGATCAATAACCATATGATTTAAATTAATTTCCATATATACACATAATAATTCCCAATTTTCTACTTATTCCCTAATATCACATAATATATATATTCATGCCTGCGTATATATCACTCATGCAGTGTTTTAGGCGAATAATTCTTTTCCCCTCATATGTATGTATATTTTGCATTACCGATCGTATATTGTCATATCTTTTGGTTCTAGATTTTGTTTTTTGACATCCCCTTTTAGTTTCATTGTACACATAAATTGTCTATCATGTCCGGTATACTAGTCAAGTGATTGGCCAGCTGATTTTCTGCCTTCAGACGGAAGCTCTTTAAAATTTGTCTCCTCTGTTCCTCTGCACACTTGAGAAAGGAGCGCGCATGCTCTATTCGAGAGCCGCGCATGCTCTGAAATGCGTTGCGTTTCCCCATACTACCTGATCCAGCTGACGTCACACGCTCCTCCACGAGTTGATTGTCGCCATCTCCACGAACAGACACAGCCGGTTTACATTCCGGCTCCTTGCGGCTGTTACAGCCGGGACTTGGGACACTCTTGGAGACGCTAACAGACCCTGGATCTAGCAAGGATACTGACCCCACTGGAGCACGCCTGAACTTACTGACATGTAATATATATATATATATATATATATATATATATATATATATATATATATATATATGATCTTTTATACTTGTTTATTTACTTAGAGGCGCTTTTCTATTTTTGTTTTTCCTTATTTCTCCACCGCAGGCTGGGCCTCGCCATTATACCCCTAGTCCTCCACCACCACAGGCTGGGCCTCGTCATTATACCCCCCCCTCCCCATTTCTCCACCACAGGCTGGACCTCGCCATTATACCCCCAGTCCTCCACCACCACAGGCTGGGCCTCACCATTATACCCCCAGTCCTCCACCACCACAGGCTGGGCCTCACCATTATACCCCCCAGTCCTCCACCACCACAGGCTGGGCCTCACCATTATACCCCCCAGTCCTCCACCACCACAGGCTGGGCCTCACCATTATACCCCCCAGTCCTCCACCACCACAGGCTGGGCCTCGCCATTATACCCCCCCTCCCCATTTCTCCACCACAGGCTGGACCTCGCCATTATACCCCCAGTCCTCCACCACCACAGGCTGGGCCTCACCATTATACCCCCAGTCCTCCACCACCACAGGCTGGGCCTCACCATTATACCCCCAGTCCTCCACCACCACAGGCTGGGCCTCACCATTATACCCCCCAGTCCTCCACCACCACAGGCTGGTCCTCGCCATTATACCCCCAGTCCTCCACCACCACAGGCTGGTCCTCACCATTACACCCCCCCATTTCTCCACCACTGGTTTGGCGTCACCATTATACCCCCAGTCCTCCACCACCACAGGCTGGGCCTCGCCATTACACCTCCCCTCCCCATTTCTCCACCACAGGCTGGGCATCACCATTATACCCCCAGTCCTCCACCACCACAGGCTGGGCCTCGCCATTACACCTCCCCTCCCCATTTCTCCACCACAGGCTGGACCTCGCCATTATACCCCCAGTCCTCCACCACCACAGGCTGGGCCTCGCCATTACACCTCCCCTCCCCATTTCTCCACCACAGGCTGGACCTCGCCATTATACCCCCAGTCCTCCACCACCACAGGCTGGGCCTCGCCATTACACCTCCCCTCCCCATTTCTCCACCACAGGCTGGACCTCGCCATTATACCCCCAGTCCTCCACCACCACAGGCTGGGCCTCGCCATTACACCTCCCCTCCCCATTTCTCCACCACAGGCTGGGCATCACCTTTATACCCCCAGTCCTCCACCACCACAGGCTGGGCCTCGCCATTACACCTCCCCTCCCCATTTCTCCACCACAGGCTGGGCCTCACCATTATACCCCCAGTCCTCCACCACCACAGGCTGGGCCTCGCCATTACACCTCCCCTCCCCATTTCTCCACCACAGGCTGGACCTCGCCATTATACCCCCAGTCCTCCACCACCACAGGCTGGGCCTCGCCATTACACCTCCCCTCCCCATTTCTCCACCACAGGCTGGACCTCGCCATTATACCCCCAGTCCTCCACCACCACAGGCTGGGCCTCGCCATTACACCTCCCCTCCCCATTTCTCCACCACAGGCTGGACCTCGCCATTATACCCCCAGTCCTCCACCACCACAGGCTGGGCCTCGCCATTACACCTCCCCTCCCCATTTCTCCACCACAGGCTGGACCTCGCCATTATACCCCCAGTCCTCCACCACCACAGGCTGGGCCTCGCCATTACACCTCCCCTCCCCATTTCTCCACCACAGGCTGGGCATCACCTTTATACCCCCAGTCCTCCACCACCACAGGCTGGGCCTCGCCATTACACCTCCCCTCCCCATTTCTCCACCACAGGCTGGGCCTCACCATTATACCCCCAGTCCTCCACCACCACAGGCTGGGCCTCGCCATTACACCCCCCTCCACATTTCTCCACCACAGGCTGGGCCTCACCATTATATCCCCAGTCCTCCACCACCACAGGCTGGTCCTCGCCATTACACCTCTCCTCCCCATTTCTCCACCGCAGGCTGGGCCTCACCATTATATCCCCAGTCCTCCACCATCACAGGCTGGGCCTTACCATTATACCCCCAGTCCTCCACCACCACAGGCTGGGCCTCACCATTATACCCCCAGTCCTCCACCACCACAGGCTGGGCCTCACCATTATACCCCCAGTCCTCCACCACCACAGGCTGGGCCTCGCCATTATACCCCCAGTCCTCCACCACCACAGGCTGGGCCTTACCATTATACCCCCAGTCCTCCACCACCACAGGCTGGGCCTCACCATTATACCCCCAGTCCTCCACCACCACAGGCTGGGCCTCACCATTATACCCCCAGTCCTCCACCACCACAGGCTGGGCCTCGCCATTACACCCCCCTCCACATTTCTCCACCACAGGCTGGGCCTCACCATTATATCCCCAGTCCTCCACCACCACAGGCTGGGCCTCACCATTATATCCCCAGTCCTCCACCACCACAGGCTGGTCCTCGCCATTACACCTCTCCTCCCAATTTCTCCACCGCAGGCTGGGCCTCACCATTATATCCCCAGTCCTCCACCACCACAGGCTGGGCCTCACCATTATACCCCCAGTCCTCCACCACCACAGGCTGGGCCTCGCCAATCCACCCTCCCCCCCCCCCCCATTTCACCACCACAGGCTGATCCTCGCCATTACACCCCCACTCCCCATTTCTCCACTGAAGGCTGGTGCTTACCATTGCAGACACCCCCTGAAGCTGCAGCACAGGTCTGGACACCCTCAATGGCCAGGATTTTTTGCTGCAGTTCTGCAAATAGGTTCTCCAGCTCTTTGAAGTTCTTCAGCACCCGGGTGTGGAGGTCATTCGGCTCTGATGCAAGTTCTTTCATCTGCTTCTTCGCTAGATCAGAAGCGTTGAAATTGTTCCCAACCTGGTGATGAGAGTCATGAAGATTGAGATAGGAGTTGGATAGCAGCAAACAGGGAGACGCCACCCACCCAGAAAAGGGCTGAAGTATAATGAAGTCCCACCAGGCCACTGACCCCTCATACACATCCATTCACCGAGAAGAATCACAGAGAGGCCTCACAATAGGCAGGTCTACAGTCAGTGGTGTATTTAGGTTTTGTGCTGCCCTAGGCCTGACTAAACTCGTGCACCACCTAATTTAAATATGATCCACCCCTTCCTGTCAAGGCCACACCCCTTGCTGTTTAAGACCCGCCCTGAAACTTTCGAGTTGGGACACTAGTTCTGAGGGCCTGGGGGAGGGGGGGAAATGATTTCCCCCTAATTCTCTCACTTCCTGTTTGGGATGGTAAAAAATAAACTGACAGGGGCTCTAACCCCCCCTTACTATATCCAAAATGAAAAAAAAGTGTTGCCTATAGTTCTACTTTAAGCACAAATTTCTGATAATTTTATGGACAGGACTAAGAAGATATAACCATGCCAATGGTGCAGCAGAAAACATATAGCACAATGAGGAAGGTTTGTGGTCCAGGATGATAGGACAGTCAAAATTAGAAGGCCCCCCCCCCACACAGTTGCAGAATGCTGGCTGCCCGCATACCGGAAGCAGTGTGGCCGCTTTATGGGGGCGGTAGACTAATTTCCCTTTTCAGCCCTGTCCACCCCATAAGACTGGTGCTACACATACAATGTAACGCAAGCCGGCGTGGACTTTTTCCGTGCTGCCCCCCTGCAAAGTGCTGCCCTAGGCCTGGGCCTTGTTGGCCTAGGCCAGGATACAGCGTTGTCTACAGTGCAGGGTGGGGGGATAGGCAACAAAACCAAAAGGAAGGTGATATTGGGGAGATGATGGACAAGGTTAGAGAACAATCACTCCACGCAGAACTGATATTTGTCATGAATGGATGCTTGAGGGCTGAAGTACCGCCAGCTTTATATATGCCGATAGGCGGAACTGGATACCCAGGTGAAGAGATTTTACTCCTTGTGTACCGGGAAGCCACAAAGTGACTAAACTGTCCAGTGTTCACACAAATTTGAATTCCGGTTGGGGGTTGAGCTCCACACATTACAGTCAAGCCAGATGAGAATTAAAGGAAGCCATCTGATAGTTACCCCGATAAGATAACGTTTTACTCCCATCCGATCCGCCTGGTCGATGATGTCACGTTTATCATCATCTGCTTCTCCATCTGTCAGCATCAGGAGGACCTTCTTAGCCTTTGGACGGTGTCCGGCCTTCTCTGTATAAATATTATCCCTGTATGGAATACACGGCATGCTAAGAACCACATTTATATCCTGCTTCTGATAAGTCAAAATGTCAATATTACATCAATACATACTGACAGCCACAAGCTGGCCCCCGAAGAACGAGGAACCTAAAGAGGACCAGAAGATGATGAAGATCGTCTAACCAACCAATTTATTGATATCACAACCAGCTTTCACCCGTCTCCAATTTAGAGGAACTGTCCCTCGAGGTAAGCGATATTCTCCAATCCCTTCTCTTCCCCAGTTGTCCCTCTTTTTTAGTCTGATATTTAGTTCTTTATAAAACGGAAAATGTACCTACTAAAGGTGTTGGGCTACACATAGCCTTCTACTCAACCTACAAATGACTGACTTTGTTATTTTGAGTAACCAAAGTAGAAAAGTATTTGTGGGTTCAACCAATCATTTGTAAGGTTTTCTGTTTTCAATTTCTCTTTATTAGTTTATACAAAATGTTACATTTATACAAGATTCATTACAATATACATTGTTCCTTCTTGTTATGTATTAAAAAAGAACCTGGATTATTATCTATTAGCTTTTTTTATCATAAATAACTACTACAATCACACTCACATATTCCTACTCATTTTTCATACCCATTCATCCAAAAAAAAGAAAAAAGAAGGGGGAAGGGAAGCATTTATCTCCCCCTTTATATCTCCCTATTCCCTCTTCTTTCTTCTTTCATGTTATTTTCTATTTATAGATATTCTATCAGGTTTGCCGAGGACCGAAATTCATCCCATTTTTGCCATATTCCTGGCATTTTATTCTTTATGTATCCTTCTTCTCTTATCTGTCTTTCCATATATTGTATTGTATACAATACAATATATGGAAGAAAAAAAAATACAATATTGTAGGGTTTTCTGGTCCTCTTTGCTGGGGGAGTGTTCTTGGCCTCCATACTTTGTGATATAAGGTGTCCCTCTTTCTTATCCCAGAGAGTTGGGAGATATGGTGACAATAACGAAGGGGCCAGAAGGGTGACTTTTCCTGGAGGCCATCATTTTAGTTAAAATGTATAAATATCTTATATTTTATACCCAACATAACTGCCAGTATGTAAGACCGTCCGTATACACAAGATCGTTACTTACAGGGTGTATTTTATGGCACCAAAAGTATAAGTTCTCCCTCCTAACACAGTCAATTTACAAATTACTTTTGTGAGGTTATTGAATGTCTGATACTGATTGAAGTCCAATTCTGTCCTAACTCTGCCAGAAAACTGCACGATGGCCAACTGAAAGAGAAACAAGGGAAGTAGAGATTATTATGGTGGAAGATGAGGCACAGAGATGGCATTATGGTGGGTGTGGTTTAGGTAAGGTGTACTGGAGGGTGCTGAGTGGTAGAGATGGTGTATTGGAGGGTGGAGGGTAGAAATGTTGTACTTGAGTGTGAGTGGGGGGGGCAGAGATGGTGTATTGGAGGGTGTGGGGGGGCAGAGGTGGCGTATTGGAGGGAGTGGGGGGGGCAGAGGTGGTGTACCGGAGGGTGCGGGTGGTAGATATCATATATTGGAGGGTTGAGTGGTAGAGATGGTGTATTGGAGGGTGGAGGGTAGAAATGTTGTACTTGAGTGTGAGTGTGTGTGGGGGGCAGAGATGGTGTATTGGAGGGTGTGGGGGGGCAGAGGTGGCGTATTGGAGGGAGTGGGGGGAGCAGAGGTGGTGTATCGGATGGTGCAGGTGGTAGATATCATATATTGGAGGGTTGAGTGTGTTGTGGAATTCCAGGCTGCTGTTTACAGAGCACACAGCCTATAATTCCTGTGCTATCTAAGCACACATCAGATTTCATCTTTTTGCAATAATGCTATCTTTAGCCTAAGTTTGCTAAAATCCACTCACCGTTCATTCCATCATTCATCCAAGAAAGGCAGCACCACAAAAGCTTATCTTCTTATCAGGCCATTCCAGCAAAGACTGACTAGCCGACGCCTAATCATAGGCTTTTATTAAACTCAAAAGATCTCACACAGGAGGTGATTGGCTGCAGCAACCAATCCCCTCCCCCATGGGCGGGAACCTCACAGGATGTTCCCTCCTCACAGGAAAATGACAATACCTGGACATTCCTTCCAACAGGAGATGTCATACATGAATACAATAACGTAGGATGGCTAAAGTTACCGTTGATAGGAATTCTTATTCTGCGCTATTCCATAGAATAACGCATATTAAGATTATACTATTATTGAATGGGGGAGGGAGGCTATCTGCAGATGCGCGCTACGAATTCCAACCAATGTTGATCAGACATAGCAGAGACAAGAGCGCCCATCCGCCTATAACCAATGATGTCATTGCAGAGCGAGCATATCCCCTCCTTAACGATCGTCCATGCTAATGCACAGAGGGCCCCCGTTGGCGGACATATCCACACCCTGCAAACATCACACTCCAACCTCAAAACGTTTTCCCCTATCAGACGGGATTCAACCAGCCTCAGACTACCCCAATCAGCTCTTTTAGAGCGGGTTGCGGAAGTACTAACACTGGGTGACACTATGACAATACATATTAAATACATCTCCATAAAAATCTCCACAACAAGTGGTAGAGATGGTGTATTGGAGGGTGGAGGGTAGAAATGTTGTACTTGAGTGTGAGTGTGTGTGGGGGGGGGCAGAGATGGTGTATTGGAGGGTGAGGGGGGGGGCAAAGGTGGCGTATTGGAGGGAGTGTGGGGAGCAGAGGTGGTGTACCGGAGGGTGCGGGTGGTAGATATCATATATTGGAGGGTTGAGTGGTAGAGATGGTGTATTGGAGGGTGGAGGGTAGAAATGTTGTACTTAAGTGTGAAGGTGTGTGTGGGGGGGCAGAGATGGTGTATTGGAGGGAGTGGGGGGAAGGGTGGTGTATTAGAGGGAGCGGGGGGGCAGAGGTGGCGTATTGGAGGGAGTGGCTGGTAGATATCATATATTGGAGGGTTGAGTGGTATAGATGGTGAATTGGAGGATAGGAGGCACAGATGGTTTGATGGTTTATTAGAGAATGGGGGGTAGAGATGATGTATTGGATGGTGGGGGGGGTTGGAATATAGAGGTGGGGGAGGATAGTGGAGAGGGTATATTGGAGGGGGTGGAAAGGGTATATTGGAGGATAGTGAAGAGGGTATATTGGAGGGTGGGGTAGGATAGTGGAGATGGTGGATTGGATGGTGGGGGGGGTTGGGATATAGAGGTGGGGGAGGATAGTGGAGAGGGTATATTGGAGAAGGGTAGAGATGGTGGATTGCAGGGTGGGGGAGGATAGTGGAGAGGGTATATTGGAGGATAGTGGAGAGGGTATATTGGAGGATATTGGAGAGGGTATATTGGAGGGTGGGGTAGGATAGTGGAGATGGTGGATCCGATGGTTGGGGGGGGGGGGTTGGGATATAGAGGTGGGGGAGGATAGTGGAGAGGGTATATTGGAGGGGGGTAGAGATGGTGGATTGCAGGGTGGGGGAGGATAGTGGAGATGGTGGATTGGATGGTGGGGTTGGAATATAGAGGTGGGGGAGGATAGTGGAGAGGGTATATTGGAGGGGGTGGAAAGGGTATATTGGAGGATAGTGAAGAGGGTATATTGGAGGGTGGGGTAGGATAGTGGAGATGGTGGATTGGATGGTGGGGGGGGATATAGAGGTGGGGGAGGATAGTGGAGAGGGTATATTGGAGGGTGGGGGAGGATAGTGGTGAGGGTATATTGGAGGGGATGGAGAGGGTATATTGGAGGGTGGGGTAGGATAGTGGAGATGGTGGATTGGATGGTGGGGGGGGGGTTGGAATATAGAGGTGGGGAGGATAGTGGAGAGGGTATATTGGAGGATAGTGGAGAGGGTATATTGGAGGGTGGGGGAGGATAGTGGAGAGGGTATATTGGAGGGTGGGGGAGGATAGTGGAGATGGTGGATTGGATGGTGGGGGGGTTGGGATATAGAGGTGGGGGAGGATAGTGGAGAGGGTATATTGGAGGGTGGGGGAGGATAGTGGAGATGGTGGATTGGATGGTGTGGGGGATTGGGATATAGAGGTGGGGGAGGATAGTGGAGGGGATGGAGAGGGTATATTGCAGGGTGGGGGAGGATAGTAGAGATGGTGGATTGGATGGTGGGGGGGGTTGGGATATAGAGGTGGGGGGGGATAGTGGAGATGGTGGATTGGATGGTGGGGGGGTTGGAATATAGAGGTGGGGGAGGATAGTGAAGAGGGTATATTGGAGGGTGGGGGAGGATAGTAGAGATGGTGGATTGGATGGTGGGGGGGGGGATGGGATATAGAGGTGGGGGAGGATAGTAGAGATGGTGGATTGGATGGTGGGGGGGGGGGTTGGAATATAGAGGTGGGGGAGGATAGTGGAGATGGAGGATTGGATGGTGGGGGGGGTTGGGATATAAAGGTGGGGGAGGGTAGTGGAGATGGTGGATTGGATGGTGGGGGGGGTTGGAATATAGAGGTGGGGGAGGATAGTGGAGATGGTGGATTGGATGGTGGGGGGGGGTTGGAATATAGAGGTGGGGGAGGATAGTGGAGATGGTGGATTGGATGGTGGGGGGGGGGTTGGGATATAAAGGTGGGGGAGGGTAGTGGAGATGGTGGATTGGATGGTGGGAGGGGGTTGGGATATAAAGGTGGGGGAGGGTAGTGGAGATGGTGGATTGGATGGTGGGAGGGGGTTGGGATATAGAGGTGGGGGAGGATAGTAGAGATGGTGGATTGGATGGTGGGGGGGGTTGGAATATAGAGGTGGGGGAGGATAGTGGAGATGGTTGGGATATAGAGGTGGGGGAGGATAGTGGAGATGGTGGATTGGATGGTGGGGGGGGGGGTTGGGATATAAAGGTGGGGGAGGGTAGTGGAGATGGTGGATAGGATGGTGGGGGGGGGGGTTGGGATATAGAGGTGGGGGAGGATAGTGGAGATGGTGGATTGGATGGTGGGGGGGGGTTGGGATATAAAGGTGGGGGAGGGTAGTGGAGATGGTGGATTGGATGGTGGGAGGGGGTTGGGATATAGAGGTGGGGGAGGATAGCAGAGATGGTGGATTGGATGGTGGGGGGGTTGGAATATAGAGGTGGGGGAGGATAGTGGAGATGGTGGATTGGATGGTGGGGGGGGGTTGGAATATAGAGGTGGGGGAGGATAGTGGAGATGGTGGATTGGATGTTGGGGGGGGGTTGGAATATAGAGGTGGGGGAGGATAGCAGAGATGGTGGATTGGATGGTGGGGGGGTTGGGATATAGAGGTGGGGGAGGATAGTGGAGATGGTGGATTGGATGGTGGGGGGGGTTGGGATATAGAGGTGGGGGAGGATAGTGGAGATGGTGGATTGGATGGTGGGAGGGGGTTGGGATATAGAGGTGGGGGAGGATAGTGGAGATGGTGGATTGGATGGTGGGGGGGGTTGGAATATAGAGGTGGGGGAGGATAGTGGAGAGGGTATATTGGAGGGTGGGGGAGGATAGTAGAGATGGTGGATTGGATGGTGGGGGGGTTGGGATATAGAGGTGGGGGAGGATAGTGGAGATGGTGGATTGGATGGTGGGGGGGGGTTGGGATATAGAGGTGGGGGAGGATAGTGGAGAGGGTATATTGGAGGGTGGGGGAGGATAGTAGAGATGGTGGATTGGATGGTGGGGGGGGTTGGGATATAGAGGTGGGGGAGGATAGTAGAGATGGTGGATTGGATGGTGGGGGGGTTGGAATATAGAGGTGGGGGAGGATAGTGGAGATGGTGGATTGGATGGTGGGGGGGTTGGGATATAAAGGTGGGGGAGGGTAGTGGAGATGGTGGATTGGATGGTGGGGGGGGTTGGGATATAGAGGTGGGGGAGGATAGTAGAGATGGTGGATTGGATGGTGGGGGGGGTTGGAATATAGAGGTGGGGGAGGATAGTGGATTGGATGGTGGGGGGGGGTGGGATATAGAGGTGGGGGAGGATAGTGGAGATGGTGGATTGGATGGTGGGGGGGGGGGCGTTGGGATTCAAAGGTGGGGGAGGGTAGTGGAGATGGTGGATTGGATGGTGGGAGGGGGTTGGAATATAGAGGTGGGGGAGGATAGTGGAGATGGTGGATTGGATGGTGTGGGGGTTGGGATATAGAGGTGGGGGAGGATAGTGGAGAAGGTGGATTGGGATATAAAGGTGGGGGAGGGTAGTGGAGATGGTGGATTGGATGGTGGGGGGGGGGTTGGGATATAGAGGTGGGGGAGGATAGTAGAGATGGTGGATTGGATGGTGGGGGGGGGGGTTGGAATATAGAGGTGGGGGAGGATAGTGGATTGGATGGTGGGGGGGGGTTGGAATATAGAGGTGGGGGAGGATAGTGGAGATGGTGGATTGGATGGTGGGGGGGGTTGGGATATATAGGTGGGGGAGGATAGTGGAGATGGTGGATTGGATGGTGGGGGGGTTGGGATATAGAGGTGGGGGAGGGTAGTGGAGATGGTGGATTGGATGGTGGGGAGGGGGTTGGGATATAGAGGTGGGGGAGGATAGTGGAGATGGTGGATTGGATGGTGGGGGGGGGGGTTGGGATATAGAGGTGGGGGAGGATAGTGGAGATGGTGGATTGGATGGTGGGGAGGGGGTTGGGATATAGAGGTGGGGGAGGATAGTAGAGATGGTGGATTGGATGGTGGGGGGGTTGGGATATAGAGGTGGGGGAGGATAGTGGAGATGGTGGATTGGATGGTGGGGGGGGTTGGGATATAGAGGTGGGGGAGGATAGTAGAGATGGTGGATTGGATGGTGGGGGGGGGGGGTGGAATATAGAGGTGGGGGAGGATAGTAGAGATGGTGGATTGGATGGTGGGGGGGGGTTGGAATATAGAGGTGGGGGAGGATAGTGGAGATGGTGGATTGGATGGTGGGGGGGGGGGTTGGAATATAGAGGTGGGGGAGGGTAGTGGAGATGGTGGATTGGATGGTGGGGGGGGGTTGGAATATAAAGGTGGGGAGGGTAGTGGAGATGGTGGATTGGATGGTGGGGAGGGGGTTGGGATATAGAGGTGGGGGAGGATAGTAGAGATGGTGGATTGGATGGTGGGGGGGTTGGAATATAGAGGTGGGGGAGGGTAGTGGAGATGGTGGATTGGATGGTGGGGGGGGGTTGGGATATAGAGGTGGGGGAGGGTAGTGGAGATGGTGGATTGGATGGTGGGGGGGTTGGGATATAGAGGTGGGGGAGGATAGTGGAGATGGTGGATTGGGTGGTGGGGGGGTTGGGATATAGAGGTGGGGGAGGTTAGTGGAGATGGTGGATTGGATGGTGGGGGGTTGGAATATAGAGGTGGGGGAGGATAGTGGAGATGGTGGATTGGATGGTGGGGGGGGTTGGGATATAGAGGTGGGGGAGGATAGTGGAGATGGTGGATTGGATGGTGGGGGGGGGTTGGGATATAGAGGTGGGGGAGGATAGTGGAGATGGTGGATTGGATGGTGGGGGGGGGTTGGGATATAGAGGTGGGGGAGGATAGTGGAGATGGTGGATTGGATGGTGGGGGGTTGGAATATAGAGGTGGGGGAGGATAGTGGAGATGGTGGATTGGATGGTGGGGGGGGGTTGGGATATAGAGGTGGGGGAGGATAGTGGAGATGGTGGATTGGATGGTGGGGGGTTGGAATATAGAGGTGGGGGAGGATAGTGGAGATGGTGGATTGGATTGTGGGGGGGGGGTTGGGATATAGAGGTGGGGGAGGATAGTGGAGATGGTGGATTGGATGGTGGGGGGGTTGGAATATAGAGGTGGGGGAGGATAGTGGAGATGGTGGATTGGATGGTGGGGGGGTTGGGATATAGAGGTGGGGGAGGATAGTAGAGATGGTGGATTGGATGGTGGGGGGGTTGGGATATAGAGGTGGGGGAGGATAGTAGAGATGGTGGATTGGATGGTGGGGGGGGGTTGGGATATAGAGGTGGGGGAGGATAGTGGAGAGGGTATATTGGAGGGTGGGGGAGGATAGTGGAGATGGTGGATTGGATGGTGTGGGGGATTGGGATATAGAGGTGGGGGAGGATAGTGGAGGGGATGGAGAGGGTATATTGCAGGGTGGGGGAGGATAGTGGAGATGGTGGATTGGATGGTGGGGGGGGTTGGAATATAGAGGTGGGGGAGGATAGTGGAGATGGTGGATTGGATGGTGGGGGGGGTTGGGATATAGAGGTGGGGGAGGATAGTGGAGATGGTGGATTGGATGGTGGGGGGGTTGGGATATAGAGGTGGGGGAGGATAGTGGAGATGGTAGATTGGATGGTGGGGGGGGGGGGGGTTGGGATATAGAGGTGGGGGAGGATAGTGGAGATGGTGGATTGGATGGTGTGGGGGTTGGAATATAGAGGTGGGGGAGGATAGTAGAGATGGTGGATTGGATGGTGGGGGGGTTGGGATATAGAGGTGGGGGAGGATAGTAGAGATGGTGGATTGGATGGTGGGGGGGTTGGGATATAGAGGTGGGGGAGGATAGTGGAGATGGTGGATTGGATGGTGGGGGGGGTTGGGATATAGAGGTGGGGGAGGATAGTGGAGATGGTGGATTGGATGGTGGGGGGGGTTGGATATAGAGGTGGGGGAGGATAGTGGAGATGGTGGATTGGATGGTGGGGGGGGTTGGGATATAGAGGTGGGGAGGATAGTGGAGATGGTGGATTGGATGGTGGGGGGGGTTGGGATATAGAGGTGGGGGAGGATAGTGGAGATGGTGGATTGGATGGTGGGGGGGGGTTGGAATATAGAGGTGGGGGAGGATAGTGGAGATGGTGGATTGGATGGTGGGGGGGGTTGGGATATAGAGGTGGGGGAGGATAGTGGAGATGGTGGATTGGATGGTGGGGGGTTGGAATATAGAGGTGGGGGAGGATAGTGGAGATGGTGGATTGGATGGTGGGGGGGGGGGGGGGTTGGGATATAGAGGTGGGGGAGGATAGTGGAGATGGTGGATTGGATAGTGGGGGGGGTTGGAATATAGAGGTGGGGGAGGATAGTGGAGATGGTGGATTGGATGGTGGGGGGGTTGGATATAGAGGTGGGGGAGGATAGTGGAGATGGTGGATTGGATGGTGGGGGGGGGGGGGTTGGGATATAGAGGTGGGGGAGGATAGTGGAGATGGTGGATTGGATGGTGGGGGGGGGTTGGAATATAGAGGTGGGGGAGGATAGTGGAGATGGTGGATTGGATGGTGGGGGGGTTGGAATATAGAGGTGGGGGAGGATAAGTGGAGATGGTGGATTGGATGGTGGGGGGGGGTTGGGATATAGAGGTGGGGGAGGATAGTGGAGATGGTGGATTGGATGGTGGGGGGGGGGGTTGGGATATAGAGGTGGGGGAGGATAGTGGAGATGGTGGATTGGATGGTGGGGGGGGTTGGAATATAGAGGTGGGGGAGGATAGTGGAGATGGTGGATTGGATGGTGGGGGGGGGGGGTTGGGATATAGAGGTGGGGGAGGATAGTGGAGATGGTGGATTGGATGGTGGAGGGGGGGTTGGAATATAGAGGTGGGGGTGGATAGTGGAGATGGTGGATTGGATGGTGGGGGGGTTGGGATATAGAGGTGGGGGAGGATAGTGGAGATGGTGGATTGGATGGTGGGGGGGGGGTTGGAATATAGAGGTGGGGGAGGATAGTGGAGATGATGGATTGGGATATAAAGGTGGGGGAGGATAGTGGAGATGGTGGATTGGATGGTGGGGGGGGGGGTTGGGATATAGAGGTGGGGGAGGATAGTGGAGATGGTGGATTGGATGGTGGGGGGGTGGAATATAGAGGTGGGGGAGGATAGTAGAGATGGTGGATTGGATGGTGGGGGGGGTTGGGATATAGAGGTGGGGGAGGATAGTGGAGATGGTGGATTGGATGGTGGGGGGGTTGGAATATAGAGGTGGGGGAGGATAGTGGAGATGGTGGATTGGATGGTGGGGGGTTGGGATATAGAGGTGGGGGAGGATAGTGGAGATGGTGGATTGGATGGTGGGGGGGGTTGGGATATAGAGGTGGGGGAGGATAGTGGAGATGGTGGATTGGATGGTGGAGGGGGGGTTGGAATATAGAGGTGGGGGAGGATAGTGGAGATGGTGGATTGGATGGTGGAGGGGGGGTTGGAATATAGAGGTGGGGGAGGATAGTGGAGATGGTGGATTGGATGGTGGGGGGGAGGGTTGGAATATAGAGGTGGGGGAGGATAGTGGAGATGGTGGATTGGATGGTGGGGGGGGGTTGGATATAGAGGTGGGGGAGGATAGTGGAGATGGTGGATTGGATGGTGGGGGGTTGGGATATAGAGGTGGGGGGAGGATAGTGGAGATGGTGGATTGGATGGTGGGGGGGTTGGGATATAGAGGTGGGGGAGGATAGTGGAGATGGTGGATTGGATGGTGGGGGGGTTGGGATATAGAGGTGGGGGAGGATAGTGGAGATGGTGGATTGGATGGTGGGGGGTTGGGATATAGAGGTGGGGGAGGATAGTGGAGATGGTGGATTGGATGGTGGGGGGGTTGGGATATAGAGGTGGGGGAGGATAGTGGAGATGGTGGATTGGGATATAAAGGTGGGGGAGGATAGTAGAGATGGTGGATTGGATGGTGGGGGGGGGGTTGGAATATAGAGGTGGGGGGAGGGTAGTGGAGATGGTGGATTGGATGGTGGGGGTGGAATATAGAGGTGGGGGAGGATAGTGGAGATGGTGGATTGGATGGTGGGGGGGTTGGGATATAGAGGTGGGGGAGGATAGTGGAGATGGTGGATTGGATGGTGGGGGGGTTGGGATATAGAGGTGGGGGAGGATAGTGGAGATGGTGGATTGGATGGTGGGGTGGGGGGTTGGGATATAGAGGAGGGGGAGGATAGTGGAGATGGTGGATTGGATGGTGGGGGGGTTGGGATATAGAGGTGGGGGAGGATAGTGGAGATGGTGGATTGGATGGTGGGGGGGGTGGAATATAGAGGTGGGGGAGGATAGTGGAGATGGTGGATTGGATGGTGGGAGGGGGTTGGGATATAGAGGTGGGGGAGGATAGTAGAGATGGTGGATTGGATGGTGGGGGGGGTTGGGATATAGAGGTGGGGGAGGATAGTGGAGATGGTGGATTGGATGGTGGGGGGGGGTTGGGATATAGAGGTGGGGGAGGATAGTGGAGATGGTGGATTGGATGGTGGGGGGGGGGTTGGGATATAGAGGTGGGGGAGGATAGTGGAGATGGTGGATTGGATGGTGGGGGGGGTTGGGATATAGAGGTGGGGGAGGATAGTGGAGATGGTGGATTGGATGGTGGGGAGGGGGTTGGGATATAGAGGTGGGGGAGGATAGTAGAGATGGTGGATTGGATGGTGGGGGGGGGGTTGGAATATAGAGGTGGGGGAGGATAGTGGAGATGGTGGATTGGATGGTGGGGGGGGTTGGGATATAGAGGTGGGGGAGGATAGTGGAGATGGTGGATTGGATGGTGGGGGGGGGTGGAATATAGAGGTGGGGGAGGATAGTAGAGATGGTGGATTGGATGGTGGGGGTTGGAATATAGAGGTGGGGGAGGATAGTGGAGATGGTGGATTGGATGGTGGGGGGGGGGTTGGAATATAGAGGTGGGGGAGGATAGTGGAGATGGTGGATTGGATGGTGGGGGGGGTTGAATATAGAGGTGGGGGAGGATAGTGGAGATGGTGGATTGGATGGTGGGGGGGGTTGGGATATAGAGGTGGGGGAGGATAGTGGAGATGGTGGATTGGATGGTGGGGGGGGTTGGGATATAGAGGTGGGGGAGGATAGTGGAGATGGTGGATTGGATGGTGGGGGGTTGGGATATAGAGGTGGGGGAGGATAGTGGAGATGGTGGATTGGATGGTGGGGGGGGGTTGGGATATAGAGGTGGGGGAGGATAGTGGAGATGGTGGATTGGATGGTGGGGGAGGGGGTTGGGATATAGAGGTGGGGGAGGATAGTAGAGATGGTGGATTGGATGGTGGGGGGGTTGGGATATAGAGGTGGGGGAGGATAGTGGAGATGGTGGATTGGATGGTGGGGGGTTGGGATATAGAGGTGGGGGAGGATAGTGGAGATGGTGGATTGGATGGTGGGGGGGGGGGTTGAATATAGAGGTGGGGGAGGATAGTGGAGATGGTGGATTGGATGGTGGGGGGGGTTGGGATATAGAGGTGGGGGAGGATAGTGGAGATGGTGGATTGGATGGTGGGGGGGGTTGGATATAGAGGTGGGGGAGGATAGTAGAGATGGTGGATTGGATGGTGCGGGGTTGGGATATAGAGGTGGGGGAGGATAGTAGAGATGGTGGATTGGATGGTGGGGGGTTGGGATATAGAGGTGGGGGAGGATAGTAGAGATGGTGGATTGGATGGTGGGGGGGGTTGGGATATAGAGGTGGGGGAGGGTAGTGGAGATGGTGGATTGGATGGTGGGGAGTTGGGATATAGAGGTGGGGGAGGGTAGTGGAGATGGTGGATTGGATGGTGGGGGGGGGGGGTTGGGATATAGAGGTGGGGGAGGATAGTGGAGATGGTGGATTGGATGGTGGGGGGGGGGTTGGGATATAGAGGTGGGGGAGGATAGTGGAGATGGTGGATTGGATGGTGGGGGGGGGGGTTGGGATATAGAGGTGGGGGAGGATAGTAGAGATGGTGGATTGGATGGTGGGGGGGGGTTGGGATATAGAGGTGGGGGAGGATAGTGGAGATGGTGGATTGGATGGTGGGGGGGGGGTTGGAATATAGAGGTGGGGGAGGATAGTGGATTGGATGGTGGGGGGGGTTGGGATATAGAGGTGGGGGAGGATAGTGGAGATGGTGGATTGGATGGTGGGGGGGGGGTTGGAATATAGAGGTGGGGGAGGATAGTGGAGATGGTGGATTGGATGGTGGGGGGGGGTTGGGATATAGAGGTGGGGGAGGATAGTAGAGATGGTGGATTGGATGGTGGGGGGTTGGGATATAGAGGTGGGGGAGGATAGTAGAGATGGTGGATTGGATGGTGGGGGGGTTGGGATATAGAGGTGGGGGAGGATAGTGGAGATGGTGGATTGGATGGTGGGGGGGGTTGGGATATAGAGGTGGGGGAGGATAGTGGAGATGGTGGATTGGATGGTGGGGGGGGGTTGGGATATAGAGGTGGGGGAGGATAGTGGAGATGGTGGATTGGATGGTGGGGGGTTGGGATATAGAGGTGGGGGAGGATAGTAGAGATGGTGGATTGGATGGTGGGGGGGTTGGGATATAGAGGTGGGGGAGGATAGTAGAGATGGTGGATTGGATGGTGGGGGGTTGGGATATAGAGGTGGGGGAGGATAGTGGAGATGGTGGATTGGATGGTGGGGGGGGGGGGTTGGGATATAGAGGTGGGGGAGGATAGTGGAGATGGTGGATTGGATGGTGGGGGGGGGTTGGGATATAGAGGTGGGGGAGGATAGTAGAGATGGTGGATTGGATGGTGGGGGGGTTGGGATATAGAGGTGGGGGAGGATAGTGGAGATGGTGGATTGGATGGTGGGGGGGGGGGTTGGGATATAGAGGTGGGGGAGGATAGTGGAGATGGTGGATTGGATGGTGGGGGGGGGTTGGGATATAGAGGTGGGGGAGGATAGTGGAGATGGTGGATTGGATGGTGGGGGGGGTTGGAATATAGAGGTGGGGGAGGATAGTGGAGATGGTGGATTGGATGGTGGGGGGTTGGGATATAGAGGTGGGGGAGGATAGTAGAGATGGTGGATTGGATGGTGGGGGGTTGGGATATAGAGGTGGGGGAGGATAGTGGAGATGGTGGATTGGATGGTGGGGGGGGGGTTGGGATATAGAGGTGGGGGAGGATAGTGGAGATGGTGGATTGGATGGTGGGGGGGGGGTTGGAATATAGAGGTGGGGGAGGATAGTGGAGATGGTGGATTGGATGGTGGGGGGGTTGGGATATAGAGGTGGGGGAGGATAGTGGAGATGGTGGATTGGATGGTGGGGGGGGGTTGGGATATAGAGGTGGGGGAGGATAGTGGAGATGGTGGATTGGATGGTGGGGGGGGGGGTTTGGAATATAGAGGTGGGGGAGGATAGTAGAGATGGTGGATTGGATGGTGGGGGGGGGTTGGGATATAGAGGTGGGGGAGGATAGTAGAGATGGTGGATTGGATGGTGGGGGGGGTTGGGATATAGAGGTGGGGGAGGATAGTGGAGATGGTGGATTGGATGGTGGGGGGGTTGGGATATAGAGGTGGGGAGGATAGTGGAGATGGTGGATTGGATGGTGGGGGGGGGGGTTGGAATATAGAGGTGGGGGAGGATAGTGGAGATGGTGGATTGGATGGTGGGGGGTTGGGATATAGAGGTGGGGGAGGATAGTGGAGATGGTGGATTGGATGGGTGGGGGGGGTTGGAATATAGAGGTGGGGGAGGATAGTGGAGATGGTGGATTGGATGGGGGGGGGGGGTTGGGATATAGAGGTGGGGGAGGATAGTAGAGATGGTGGATTGGATGGTGGGGGGTTGGGATATAGAGGTGGGGGGAGGATAGTGGAGATGGTGGATTGGATGGTGGGGGGGTTGGGATATAGAGGTGGGGGAGTATAGTGGAGATGGTGGATTGGATGGTGGGGGGGGGTTGGGATATAGAGGTGGGGGAGGATAGTAGAGATGGTGGATTGGATGGTGGGGGGGTTGGGATATAGAGGTGGGGGAGGATAGTAGAGATGGTGGATTGGATGGTGGGGGGGGGGTTGGGATATAGAGGTGGGGGAGGATAGTGGAGATGGTGGATTGGATGGTGGGGGGGTTGGAATATAGAGGTGGGGGAGGATAGTGGAGATGGTGGATTGGATGGTGGGGGGTTGGAATATAGAGGTGGGGGAGGATAGTGGAGATGGTGGATTGGATGGTGGGGGGGTTGGGATATAGAGATGGGGGAGGATAGTGGAGATGGTGGATTGAGATGGTGGGGGGGGGGTTGGAATATAGAGGTGGGGGAGGATAGTAGAGATGGTGGATTGGATGGTGGGGGGTTGGGATATAGAGGTGGGGGAGGATAGTGGAGATGGTGGATTGGATGATGGGGGGTTGGAATATAGAGGTGGGGGAGGATAGTGGAGATGGTGGATTGGATGGTGGGGGGTTGGAATATAGAGGTGGGGGAGGATAGTGGAGATGGTGGATTGGATGGTGGGGGGGGGGGTTGGGATATAGAGGAGGGGGAGGATAGTGGAGATGGTGGATTGGATGGTGGGGGGGTTGGGATATAGAGGTGGGGGAGGATAGTGGAGATGGTGGATTGGATGGTGGAGGGGGGGTTGGAATATAGAGGTGGGGGAGGATAGTGGAGATGGTGGATTGGATGGTGGAGGGGGGGTTGGAATATAGAGGTGGGGGAGGATAGTGGAGATGGTGGATTGGATGGTGGGGGGGGTTGGGATATAGAGGTGGGGGAGGATAGTGGAGATGGTGGATTGGATGGTGGGGGGGGTTGGGATATAGAGGTGGGGGAGGATAGTGGAGATGGTGGATTGGATGGTGGGGGGTTGGAATATAGAGGTGGGGGAGGATAGTGGAGATGGTGGATTGGATGGTGGGGGGGGTGGAATATAGAGGTGGGGGAGGATAGTGGAGATGGTGGATTGGATGGTGGGGGGGTTGGGATATAGAGGTGGGGGAGGATAGTAGAGATGATGGATTGGATGGTGGGGGGGTTGGGATATAGAGGTGGGGGAGGATAGTAGAGATGGTGGATTGGATGGTGGGGGGTTGGGATATAGAGGTGGGGGAGGGTAGTGGAGATGGTGGATTGGATGGTGGGGGGGGTTGGGATATAGAGGTGGGGGAGGATAGTGGAGATGGTGGATTGGATGGTGGGGGGTTGGAATATAGAGGTGGGGGAGGATAGTGGAGATGGTGGATTGGATGGTGGGGGGGGTTGGGATATAGAGGTGGGGGAGATAGTGGAGATGGTGGATTGGATGGTGGGGGGGTTGGGATATAGAGGTGGGGGAGGATAGTGGAGATGGTGGATTGGATGGTGGGGGGGTTGGGATATAGAGGTGGGGGAGGATAGTGGAGATGGTGGATTGGATGGTGGGGGGGGGGGTTGGGATATAGAGGTGGGGGAGGATAGTGGAGATGGTGGATTGGATGGTGGGGGGTTGGAATATAGAGGTGGGGGAGGATAGTGGAGATGGTGGATTGGATGGTGGGGGGGGTTGGGATATAGAGGTGGGGGAGGATAGTGGAGATGGTGGATTGGATGGTGGGGGGGGGTTGGGATATAGAGGTGGGGGAGGATAGTGGAGATGGTGGGGGGGGGGGTTGGGATATAGAGGTGGGGGAGGATAGTGGAGATGGTGGATTGGATGGTGGGGGGTTGGGATATAGAGGTGGGGGAGGATAGTAGAGATGGTGGATTGGATGGTGGGGGGGGTTGGGATATAGAGGTGGGGGAGGATAGTGGAGATGGTGGATTGGATGGTGGGGGAGTTGGATATAGAGGTGGGGGAGGATAGTGGAGATGGTGGATTTGGATGGTGGGGGGTTGGGATATAGAGGTGGGGGAGGATAGTGGAGATGGTGGATTGGATGGTGGGGGGTTGGGATATAGAGGTGGGGGAGGATAGTGGAGATGGTGGATTGGATGGTGGGGGGGGGTTGGGATATAGAGGTGGGGGAGGATAGTGGAGATGGTGGATTGGATGGTGGAGGGGGGGTTGGAATATAGAGGTGGGGGAGGATAGTGGAGATGGTGGATTGGATGGTGGGGGGGGTTGGGATATAGAGGTGGGGGAGGATAGTGGAGATGGTGGATTGGAATGGTGGGGGGGGGGGGTGGAATATAGAGGTGGGGGAGGATAGTGGAGATGGTGGATTGGGATATAAAGGTGGGGGAGGATAGTGGAGATGGTGGATTGGATGGTGGGGGGGGGGTTGGGATATAGAGGTGGGGAGGATAGTGGAGATGGTGGATTGGATGGTGGGGGGGGGTGGAATATAGAGGTGGGGGAGGATAGTGGAGATGGTGGATTGGATGGTGGGGGGGGGGTGGAATATAGAGGTGGGGGAGGATAGTGGAGATGGTGGATTGGATGGTGGGGGGGGGTTGGGATATAGAGGTGGGGGAGGATAGTAGAGATGGTGGATTGGATGGTGGATGGGGTTGGGATATAGAGGTGGGGGAGGATAGTGGAGATGGTGGATTGGATGGTGGGGGGGGGGTTGGAATATAGAGGTGGGGGGAGGATAGTGGAGATGGTGGATTGGGTGGTGGGGGTTGGGATATAGAGGTGGGGGAGGATAGTGGAGATGGTGGATTGGATGGTGGGGGGGGTTGGGATATAGAGGTGGGGGAGGATAGTGGAGATGGTGGATTGGATGGTGGGGGGGTTGGGATATAGAGGTGGGGGAGGATAGTGGAGATGGTGGATTGGATGGTGGGGGGTTGGGATATAGAGGTGGGGGAGGATAGTGGAGATGGTGGATTGGATGGTGGGGGGGTTGGGATATAGAGGTGGGGGAGGATAGTGGAGATGGTGGATTGGATGGTGGGGGGTTTGGGATATAGAGGTGGGGGAGGATAGTGGAGATGGTGGATTGGGATATAAAGGTGGGGGAGGATAGTAGAGATGGTGGATTGGATGGTGGGGGGGGGGTTGGAATATAGAGGTGGGGGAGGATAGTGGAGATGGTGGATTGGATGGTGCGGGGGGGTTGGGATATAGAGGTGGGGGAGGATAGTAGAGATGGTGGATTGGATGGTGGGGGGGGGTTGGGATATAGAGGTGGGGGAGGATAGTAGAGATGGTGGATTGGATGGTGGGGGGGGGTTGGGATATAGAGGTGGGGGAGGATAGTGGAGATGGTGGATTGGATGGTGGGGGGGGTTGGGATATAGAGGTGGGGGAGGATAGTGGAGATGGTGGATTGGATGGTGGGGGGGGGTGGAATATAGAGGTGGGGGAGGATAGTGGAGATGGTGGATTGGATGGTGGGGGGGGTTGGGATATAGAGGTGGGGGAGGATAGTGGAGATGGTGGATTGGATGGTGGGGGGGTGGAATATAGAGGTGGGGGAGGATAGTAGAGATGGTGGATTGGATGGTGGGGGGTTGGGATATAGAGGTGGGGAGGATAGTAGAGATGGTGGATTGGATGGTGGGGGGTTGGAATATAGAGGTGGGGGAGGATAGTGGAGATGGTGGATTGGATGGTGGGGGGGGGTTGAATATAGAGGTGGGGGAGGATAGTGGAGATGGTGGATTGGATGGTGGGGGGTGGAATATAGAGGTGGGGGAGGATAGTGGAGATGGTGGATTGGATGGTGGGGGGGGGGTTGGGATATAGAGGTGGGGGAGGATAGTGGAGATGGTGGATTGGATGGTGGGGGGGGGTTGGGATATAGAGGTGGGGGAGGATAGTGGAGATGGTGGATTGGATGGTGGGGGGGGTTGGGATATAGAGGTGGGGGAGGATAGTGGAGATGGTGGATTGGATGGTGGGGGGGGGGTTGGGATATAGAGGTGGGGGAGGATAGTGGAGATGGTGGATTGGATGGTGGGGAGGGGGTTGGGATATAGAGGTGGGGGAGGATAGTGGAGATGGTGGATTGGATGGTGGGGGGTTGGGATATAGAGGTGGGGGAGGATAGTGGAGATGGTGGATTGGATGGTGGGGGGTTGGGATATAGAGGTAGGGGAGGATAGTGGAGATGGTGGATTGGATGGTGGGGGGGGGTTGGGATATAGAGGTGGGGGAGGATAGTGGAGATGGTGGATTGGCTGGTGGGGGGGGTTGGGATATAGAGGTGGGGGAGGATAGTGGAGATGGTGGATTGGATGGTGGGGGGTTGGGATATAGAGGTGGGGGAGGATAGTGGAGATGGTGGATTGGATGGTGGGGGGTTGGGATATAGAGGTGGGGGAGGATAGTGGAGATGGTGGATTGGATGGTGGGGGGGGGTTGGGATATAGAGGTGGGGGAGGATAGTAGAGATGGTGGATTGGATGGTGGGGGGGGGTTGGAATATAGAGGTGGGGGAGGATAGTGGAGATGGTGGATTGGATGGTGGGGGGGGGGGTTGGGATATAGAGGTGGGGGAGGATAGTAGAGATGGTGGATTGGATGGTGGGGGGGTTGGGATATAGAGGTGGGGGAGGATAGTGGAGATGGTGGATTGGATGGTGGGGGGGGGTTGGGATATAGAGGTGGGGGGAGGATAGTGGAGATGGTGGATTGGATGGTGGGGGGGGGGTTGGGATATAGAGGTGGGGGAGGATAGTGGAGATGGTGGATTGGATGGTGGGGGGTTGGGATATAGAGGTGGGGGAGGATAGTGGAGATGGTGGATTGGATGGTGGGGGGGGGTTGGGATATAGAGGTGGGGGAGGATAGTGGAGATGGTGGATTGGATGGTGGGGAGGGGGTTGGGATATAGAGGTGGGGGAGGATAGTGGAGATGGTGGATTGGATGGTGGGGGGTTGGGATATAGAGGTGGGGGAGGATAGTGGAGATGGTGGATTGGATGGTGGGGGGGTTGGGATATAGAGGTAGGGGAGGATAGTGGAGATGGTGGATTGGATGGTGGGGGGGGGGTTGGAATATAGAGGTGGGGGAGGATAGTGGAGATGGTGGATTGGATGGTGGGGGGGGTTGGGATATAGAGGTGGGGAGGATAGTGGAGATGGTGGATTGGATGGTGGGGGGTTGGGATATAGAGGTGGGGGAGGATAGTGGAGATGGTGGATTGGATGGTGGGGGGTTGGGATATAGAGGTGGGGGAGGATAGTGGAGATGGTGGATTGGATGGTGGGGGGGGTTGGGATATAGAGGTGGGGGAGGATAGTAGAGATGGTGGATTGGATGGTGGGGGGGGGGTTGGAATATAGAGGTGGGGGAGGATAGTGGAGATGGTGGATTGGATGGTGGGGGGGGGGTTGGGATATAGAGGTGGGGGAGGATAGTAGAGATGGTGGATTGGATGGTGGGGGGGGTTGGGATATAGAGGTGGGGGAGGATAGTGGAGATGGTGGATTGGATGGTGGGGGGGGGTTGGGATATAGAGGTGGGGGGAGGATAGTGGAGATGGTGGATTGGATGGTGGGGGGGGGTTGGGATATAGAGGTGGGGGAGGATAGTGGAGATGGTGGATTGGATGGTGGGGGGGTTGGGATATAGAGGTGGGGGAGGATAGTAGAGATGGTGGATTGGATGGTGGGGGGGGTGGAATATAGAGGTGGGGGAGGATAGTAGAGATGGTGGATTGGATGGTGGGGGGGGGGGGTTGGGATATAGAGGTGGGGGAGGATAGTAGAGATGGTGGATTGGATGGTGGGGAGGGGGTTGGGATATAGAGGTGGGGGAGGATAGTAGAGATGGTGGATTGGATGGTGGGGGGGGGGGTTGGGATATAGAGGTGGGGGAGGATAGTGGAGATGGTGGATTGGATGGTGGGGGGGGTTGGGATATAGAGGTGGGGGAGGATAGTGGAGATGGTGGATTGGATGGTGGGGGGGGTTGGGATATAGAGGTGGGGGAGGATAGTGGAGATGGTGGATTGGATGGTGGGGGGGGGTTGGGATATAGGGGTGGGGGAGGATAGTGGAGAGGGTGGATTGGATGGTGGGGGGTTGGGATATAGAGGTGGGGGAGGATAGTAGAGATGGTGGATTGGATGGTGGGGGGGTTGGGATATAGAGGTGGGGGAGGGTAGTGGAGATGGTGGATTGGATGGTGGGGGGGTTGGGATATAGAGGTGGGGGAGGATAGTAGAGATGGTGGATTGGATGGTGGGGGGGGGGGTTGGGATATAGAGGTGGGGGAGGATAGTGGAGATGGTGGATTGGATGGTGGGGGGGTTGGGATATAGAGGTGGGGGAGGATAGTGGAGATGGTGGATTGGATGGTGGGGGGTTGGAATATAGAGGTGGGGGAGGATAGTAGAGATGGTGGATTGGATGGTGGGGGGGTTGGGATATAGAGGTGGGGGAGGGTAGTGGAGATGGTGGATTGGATGGTGGGGGGGTTGGGATATAGAGGTGGGGGAGGGTAGTGGAGATGGTGGATTGGATGGTGGGGGGGTTGGGATATAGAGGTGGGGGAGGATAGTAGAGATGGTGGATTGGATGGTGGGGGGGGTTGGGATATAAAGGTGGGGGAGGGTAGTGGAGATGGTGGATTGGATGGTGGGGGGGTTGGGATATAGAGGTGGGGGAGGATAGTAGAGATGGTGGATTGGATGGTGGGGGGGGGGGGTTGGGATATAGAGGTGGGGGAGGATAGTGGAGATGGTGGATTGGATGGTGGATTGGATGGTGGGGGGGGGTTGGGATATAGAGGTGGGGGAGGATAGTGGAGAGGGTGGATTGGATGGTGGGGGGTTGGGATATAGAGGTGGGGGAGGATAGTGGAGATGGTGGATTGGATGGTGGGGGGGGTTGGGATATAGAGGTGGGGGAGGATAGTGGAGAGGGTGGATTGGATGGTGGGGGGTTGGGATATAGAGGTGGGGGAGGATAGTGGAGATGGTGGATTGGATGGTGGGGGGGGGTTGGGATATAGAGGTGGGGGAGGATAGTGGAGATGGTGGATTGGATGGTGGGGGGGGGTTGGGATATAGAGGTGGGGGAGGATAGTGGAGATGGTGGATTGGATGGTGGGGGGGGGTTGGGATATAGAGGTGGGGGAGGATAGTGGAGATGGTGGATTGGATGGTGGGGGGGGTTGGGATATAGAGGTGGGGGAGGATAGTGGAGATGGTGGATTGGATGGTGGGGGGGGTTGGGATATAGAGGTGGGGGAGGATAGTGGAGATGGTGGATTGGATGGTGGGGAGGGGGTTGGGATATAGAGGTGGGGGAGGATAGTAGAGATGGTGGATTGGATGGTGGGGGGGGGTTGGGATATAGAGGTGGGGGAGGATAGTGGAGATGGTGGATTGGATGGTGGGGGGGGTTGGGATATAGAGGTGGGGGAGGATAGTGGAGATGGTGGATTGGATGGTGGGGGAGTTGGGATATAGAGGTGGGGGAGGATAGTGGAGATGGTGGATTGGATGGTGGGGGGTTGGGATATAGAGGTGGGGGAGGATAGTGGAGATGGTGGATTGGATGGTGGGGGGGTTGGGATATAGAGGTGGGGGAGGATAGTGGAGATGGTGGATTGGATGGTGGGGAGGGGGTTGGGATATAGAGGTGGGGGAGGATAGTAGAGATGGTGGATTGGATGGTGGGGGGGGGGTTGGGATATAGAGGTGGGGGAGGATAGTGGAGATGGTGGATTGGATGGTGGGGGGGTTGGGATATAGAGGTGGGGGAGGATAGTAGAGATGGTGGATTGGATGGTGGGGAGGGGGTTGGGATATAGAGGTGGGGGAGGATAGTGGAGATGGTGGATTGGATGGTGGGGGAGTTGGGATATAGAGGTGGGGGAGGATAGTGGAGATGGTGGATTGGATGGTGGTGGGGGGTTGGGATATAGAGGTGGGGGAGGATAGTGGAGATGGTGGATTGGATGGTGGGGGGGTTGGGATATAGAGGTGGGGGAGGATAGTGGAGATGGTGGATTGGATGGTGGGGGGGGGGGGTTGGGATATAGAGGTGGGGAGGATAGTGGAGATGGTGGATTGGATGGTGGGGGGGTTGGGATATAGAGGTGGGGGAGGATAGTGGAGATGGTGGATTGGATGGTGGCGGGGGTTGGGATATAGAGGTGGGGGAGGATAGTGGAGATGGTGGATTGGATGGTGGGGGGGGGTTGGGATATAGAGGTGGGGGAGGATAGTGGAGATGGTGGATTGGATGGTGGGGGGGTTGGGATATAGAGGTGGGGGAGGATAGTGGAGATGGTGGATTGGATGGTGGGGGGGGTTGGGATATAGAGGTGGGGGAGGATAGTGGAGATGGTGGATTGGATGGTGGAGGGGGGGTTGGGATATAGAGGTGGGGGAGGATAGTGGAGATGGTGGATTGGATGGTGGGGGGGGGGTTGGGATATAGAGGTGGGGGAGGATAGTGGAGATGGTGGATTGGATGGTGGGGGGGGTTGGGATATAGAGGTGGGGGAGGATAGTGGAGATGGTGGATTGGATGGTGGGGGGGGTTGGGATATAGAGGTGGGGGAGGATAGTGGAGATGGTGGATTGGATGGTGGAGGGGGGGTTGGGATATAGAGGTGGGGGAGGATAGTAGAGATGGTGGATTGGATGGTGGGGGGGGGTTGGGATATAGAGGTGGGGGAGGATAGTAGAGATGGTGGATTGGATGGTGGGGGGGGATTGGGATATAGAGGTGGGGGAGGATAGTAGAGATGGTGGATTGGATGTTGGGGGGGGGTTGGGATATAGAGGTGGGGGAGGATAGTAGAGATGGTGGATTGGATGGTGGGGGGGTTGGGATATAGAGGTGGGGGAGGATAGTAGAGATGGTGGATTGGATGGTGGGGGGTTGGGATATAGAGGTGGGGGAGGGTAGTAGAGATGGTGGATTGGATGGTGGGGGGGGTTGGGATATAGAGGTGGGGGAGGATAGTGGAGATGGTGGATTGGATGGTGGGGGGGGTTGGGATATAGAGGTGGGGGATGATAGTGGAGATGGTGGATTGGATGGTGGGGGGAGTTGGGATATAGAGGTGGGGGAGGATAGTAGAGATGGTGGATTGGATGGTGGGGGGGGTTGGGATATAGAGGTGGGGGTGGATAGTGGAGATGGTGGATTGGATGGTGGGGAGGGGGTTGGGATATAGAGGTGGGGGAGGATAGTGGAGATGGTGGATTGGATGGTGGGGGGTTGGGATATAGAGGTGGGGGAGGATAGTGGAGATGGTGGATTGGATGGTGGGGGGTTGGGATATAGAGGTAGGGGAGGATAGTGGAGATGGTGGATTGGATGGTGGGGGGGGGGTTGGAATATAGAGGTGGGGGAGGATAGTGGAGATGGTGGATTGGATGGTGGGGGGGGTTGGGATATAGAGGTGGGGGAGGATAGTGGAGATGGTGGATTGGATGGTGGGGGGTTGGGATATAGAGGTGGGGGAGGATAGTGGAGATGGTGGATTGGATGGTGGGGGGTTGGGATATAGAGGTGGGGGAGGATAGTGGAGATGGTGGATTGGATGGTGGGGGGGGGTTGGGATATAGAGGTGGGGGAGGATAGTAGAGATGGTGGATTGGATGGTGGGGGGGGGGTTGGAATATAGAGGTGGGGGAGGATAGTGGAGATGGTGGATTGGATGGTGGGGGGGGGGTTGGGATATAGAGGTGGGGGAGGATAGTAGAGATGGTGGATTGGATGGTGGGGGGGTTGGGATATAGAGGTGGGGGAGGATAGTGGAGATGGTGGATTGGATGGTGGGGGGGGGGTTGGGATATAGAGGTGGGGGGAGGATAGTGGAGATGGTGGATTGGATGGTGGGGGGGGGTTGGGATATAGAGGTGGGGGAGGATAGTGGAGATGGTGGATTGGATGGTGGGGGGGTTGGGATATAGAGGTGGGGGAGGATAGTAGAGATGGTGGATTGGATGGTGGGGGGGGGTGGAATATAGAGGTGGGGGAGGATAGTAGAGATGGTGGATTGGATGGTGGGGGGGGGGGTTGGGATATAGAGGTGGGGGAGGATAGTAGAGATGGTGGATTGGATGGTGGGGAGGGGGTTGGGATATAGAGGTGGGGGAGGATAGTAGAGATGGTGGATTGGATGGTGGGGGGGGGGGGTTGGGATATAGAGGTGGGGGAGGATAGTGGAGATGGTGGATTGGATGGTGGGGGGGGTTGGGATATAGAGGTGGGGGAGGATAGTGGAGATGGTGGATTGGATGGTGGGGGGGGTTGGGATATAGAGGTGGGGGAGGATAGTGGAGATGGTGGATTGGATGGTGGGGGGGGGTTGGGATATAGGGGTGGGGGAGGATAGTGGAGAGGGTGGATTGGATGGTGGGGGGTTGGGATATAGAGGTGGGGGAGGATAGTAGAGATGGTGGATTGGATGGTGGGGGGGTTGGGATATAGAGGTGGGGGAGGGTAGTGGAGATGGTGGATTGGATGGTGGGGGGGTTGGGATATAGAGGTGGGGGAGGATAGTAGAGATGGTGGATTGGATGGTGGGGGGGGGGTTGGGATATAGAGGTGGGGGAGGATAGTGGAGATGGTGGATTGGATGGTGGGGGGGTTGGGATATAGAGGTGGGGGAGGATAGTGGAGATGGTGGATTGGATGGTGGGGGGTTGGAATATAGAGGTGGGGGAGGATAGTAGAGATGGTGGATTGGATGGTGGGGGGGTTGGGATATAGAGGTGGGGGAGGGTAGTGGAGATGGTGGATTGGATGGTGGGGGGGTTGGGATATAGAGGTGGGGGAGGGTAGTGGAGATGGTGGATTGGATGGTGGGGGGGTTGGGATATAGAGGTGGGGGAGGATAGTAGAGATGGTGGATTGGATGGTGGGGGGGGTTGGGATATAAAGGTGGGGGAGGGTAGTGGAGATGGTGGATTGGATGGTGGGGGGTTGGGATATAGAGGTGGGGAGGATAGTAGAGATGGTGGATTGGATGGTGGGGGGGGGGGGTTGGGATATAGAGGTGGGGGAGGATAGTGGAGATGGTGGATTGGATGGTGGGGGGGGTTGGGATATAGAGGTGGGGGAGGATAGTGGAGAGGGTGGATTGGATGGTGGGGGGTTGGGATATAGAGGTGGGGGAGGATAGTGGAGATGGTGGATTGGATGGTGGGGGGGGTTGGGATATAGAGGTGGGGGAGGATAGTGGAGAGGGTGGATTGGATGGTGGGGGGTTGGGATATAGAGGTGGGGGAGGATAGTGGAGATGGTGGATTGGATAGTGGGGGGGGGTTGGGATATAGAGGTGGGGGAGGATAGTGGAGATGGTGGATTGGATGGTGGGGGGGGTTGGGATATAGAGGTGGGGGAGGATAGTGGAGATGGTGGATTGGATGGTGGGGGGGGTTGGGATATAGAGGTGGGGGAGGATAGTGGAGATGGTGGATTGGATGGTGGGGGGGTTGGGATATAGAGGTGGGGGAGGATAGTGGAGATGGTGGATTGGATGGTGGGGGGGGTTGGGATATAGAGGTGGGGGAGGATAGTGGAGATGGTGGATTGGATGGTGGGGAGGGGGTTGGGATATAGAGGTGGGGGAGGATAGTAGAGATGGTGGATTGGATGGTGGGGGGGGGTTGGGATATAGAGGTGGGGGAGGATAGTGGAGATGGTGGATTGGATGGTGGGGGGGGTTGGGATATAGAGGTGGGGGAGGATAGTGGAGATGGTGGATTGGATGGTGGGGGAGTTGGGATATAGAGGTGGGGGAGGATAGTGGAGATGGTGGATTGGATGGTGGGGGGTTGGGATATAGAGGTGGGGGAGGATAGTGGAGATGGTGGATTGGATGGTGGGGGGGTTGGGATATAGAGGTGGGGAGGATAGTGGAGATGGTGGATTGGATGGTGGGGAGGGGGTTGGGATATAGAGGTGGGGGAGGATAGTAGAGATGGTGGATTGGATGGTGGGGGGGGGGTTGGGATATAGAGGTGGGGGAGGATAGTGGAGATGGTGGATTGGATGGTGGGGGGGTTGGGATATAGAGGTGGGGGAGGATAGTAGAGATGGTGGATTGGATGGTGGGGAGGGGGTTGGGATATAGAGGTGGGGGGAGGATAGTGGAGATGGTGGATTGGATGGTGGGGGAGTTGGGATATAGAGGTGGGGGAGGATAGTGGAGATGGTGGATTGGATGGTGGGGGGGTTGGGATATAGAGGTGGGGGAGGATAGTGGAGATGGTGGATTGGATGGTGGGGGGGGGGTTGGGATATAGAGGTGGGGAGGATAGTGGAGATGGTGGATTGGATGGTGGGGGGGGTGGGATATAGAGGTGGGGGAGGATAGTGGAGATGGTGGATTGGATGGTGGCGGGGGTTGGGGATATAGAGGTGGGGAGGATAGTGGAGATGGTGGATTGGATGGTGGGGGGGGGTTGGGATATAGAGGTGGGGGAGGATAGTGGAGATGGTGGATTGGATGGTGGGGGGGGTTGGGATATAGAGGTGGGGGAGGATAGTGGAGATGGTGGATTGGATGGTGGGGGGGGTT
>CM055127.1:196054319-196238239 GCA_029206835.1 Rana muscosa
GAGGTCAGAAGTGGGGGTATATACAGGGGGAGAGGTCAGAAGTGGGGGGGTATATACAGGGGGAGAGGTCAGGAGTGGGGGGTATATACAGGGGGAGAGGTCAGGAGTGGGGGGTATATACAGGGGGAGAGGTCAGGAGTGGGGGGTATATACAGGGGGAGAGGTCAGGAGTGGGGGGTATATACAGGGCGAGAGGTTCAGGAGTGGGGGTATATACAGGGGGAGAGGTCAGAAGTGGGGGGTATATACAGGGGGAGAGGTCAGAAAGGGGGGGTATATACAGGGCGAGAGGTCAGAAGTGGGGGGTATATACAGGGGGAGAGGTCAGAAGTGGGGGGTATATACAGGGGGAGAGGTGTGAAGTGGGGGGGTATATACAGGGGGAGAGGTCAGGAGTGCGGGGTATATACAGGGGGAGAGGTCAGGAGTGGGGGGTATATACAGGGGGAGAGGTCAGGAGTGGGGGGTATATACAGGGGGACAGGTCAGGAGTGGGGGGTATATACAGGGGGACAGGTCAGGAGTGGGGGGTATATACAGGGGGACAGGTCAGGAGTGGGGGGTATATACAGGGGGACAGGTCAGGAGTGGGGGGTATATACAGGGGGAGAGGTCAGAAGTGGGGGGTATATACAGGGGAGAGGTCAGAAAGGGGGGGGGGGTATATACAGGGGGAGAGGTGTGAAGTGGGGGGTATATACAGGGGGAGAGGTCAGGAGTGGGGGGTATATACAGGGGGAGAGGTCAGAAGTGGGGGGGTATATACAGGGGGAGAGGTCAGAAAGGGGGGGGTATATACAGGGGGAGAGGTGTGAAGTGGGAGGTATATACAGGGGGAGAGGTGTGAAGTGGGGGGTATATACAGGGGGAGAGGTCAGGAGTGGGGGTATATACAGGGGGAGAGGTCAGAAGTGGGGGGGTATATACAGGGGGAGAGGTCAGGAGTGGGGGGTATATACAGGGGGAGAGGTCAGGAGTGGGGGGTATATACAGGGGGAGAGGTCAGGAGTGGGGGGTATATACAGGGGGAGAGGTGTGAAGTGGGGGGTATATACAGGGGAGAGGTCAGGAGTGGGGGGTATATACAGGGGGAGAGGTCAGAAGTGGGGGGTATATACATGGGGAGAGGTCAGGAGTGGGGGGTATATACAGGGGGAGAGGTCAGAAGTGGGGGGGTATATACAGGGGGAGAGGTCAGGAGTGGGGGGTATATACAGGGGGAGAGGTCAGGAGTGGGGGGTATATACAGGGGGAGAGGTCAGAAGTGGGGGGTATATACAGGGGGACAGGTCAGGAGTGGGGGGGTATATACAGGGGGAGAGGTCAGGAGTGGGGGGTATATACAGGGCGAGAAGTCAGAAGTGGGGGTATATACAGGGGGAGAGGTCAGAAGTGGGGGGGTATATACAGGGGGAGAGGTCAGGAGTGGGGGGTATATACAGGGGGAGAGGTCAGGAGTGGGGGGTATATACAGGGGGAGAGGTCAGGAGTGGGGGGTATATACAGGGGGAGAGGTCAGGAGTGGGGGGTATATACAGGGCGAGAGGTCAGGAGTGGGGGTATATACAGGGGGAGAGGTCAGAAGTGGGGGTATATACAGGGGGAGATTTCAGAAAGGGGGGGGTATATACAGGGCGAGAGGTCAGAAGTGGGGGGTATATACAGGGGGAGAGGTCAGAAGTGGGGGGTATATACAGGGGGAGAGGTGTGAAGTGGGGGGGTATATACAGGGGGAGAGGTCAGGAGTGGGGGGTATATACAGGGGGAGAGGTCAGGAGTGGGGGGTATATACAGGGGGAGAGGTCAGGAGTGGGGGGTATATACAGCGGGACAGGTCAGGAGTGGGGGGTATATACAGGGGGACAGGTCAGGAGTGGGGGGTATATACAGGGGGACAGGTCAGGAGTGGGGGGTATATACAGGGGGAGAGGTCAGAAGTGGGGGGGTATATACAGGGGGAGAGGTCAGAAAGGGGGGGGGTATATACAGGGGGAGAGGTGTGAAGTGGGGGGTATATACAGGGGGAGAGGTCAGGAGTGGGGGGTATATACAGGGGGAGAGGTCAGAAGTGGGGGGGGTATATACAGGGGGAGAGGTCAGAAAGGGGGGGGTATATACAGGGGGAGAGGTGTGAAGTGGGAGGTATATACAGGGGGAGAGGTGTGAAGTGGGGGGTATATACAGGGGGAGAGGTCAGGAGTGGGGGGTATATACAGGGGAGAGGTCAGAAGTGGGGGGGTATATACAGGGGGAGAGGTCAGGAGTGGGGGGTATATACAGGGGGAGAGGTCAGGAGTGGGGGGTATATACAGGGGGAGAGGTCAGGAGTGGGGGGTATATACAGGGGGAGAGGTGTGAAGTGGGGGGTATATACAGGGGGAGAGGTCAGGAGTGGGGGGTATATACAGGGGGAGAGGTCTAGAAGTGGGGGGGTATATACAGGGGGAGAGGTCAGGAGTGGGGGGTATATACAGGGGGAGAGGTCAGAAGTGGGGGGGTATATACAGGGGGAGAGGTCAGGAGTGGGGGGTATATACAGGGGGAGAGGTCAGGAGTATATACAGGGGGAGAGGTCAGAAGTGGGGGGTATATACAGGGGGACAGGTCAGGAGTGGGGGGGTATATACAGGGGGAGAGGTCAGGAGTGGGGGGTATATACAGGGGGAGAGGTCAGGAGTGGGGGGTATATACAGGGGGAGAGAGGTCAGAAGTGGGGGGGTATATACAGGGGGAGAGGTCAGGAGTGGGGGGTATATACAGGGGGAGAGGTCAGAAGTGGGGGGGTATATACAGGGGGAGAGGTCAGGAGTGGGGGGTATATACAGGGGGAGAGGTCAGGAGTGGGGGGGTATATACAGGGGAGAGGTCAGGAGTGGGGGGTATATACAGGGGGAGAGGTCAGGAGTGGGGGGTATATACAGGGGGAGAGGTCAGGAGTGGGGGGGTATATACAGGGGAGAGGTCAGAAGTGGGGGGGTATATACAGGGGGAGAGGTCAGGAGTGGGGGGTATATACAGGGGGAGAGGTCAGAAGTGGGGGGGTATATACAGGGGGAGAGGTCAGGAGTGGGGGGTATATACAGGGGGAGAGGTCAGAAGTGGGGGGGTATATACAGGGCGAGAGGTCAGGAGTGGGGGGTATATACAGGGGGAGAGGTCAGGAGTGGGGGGTATATACAGGGGGAGAGGTCAGAAGTGGGGGGGTATATACAGGGGGAGAGGTCAGGAGTGGGGGGTATATACAGGGCGAGAGGTCAGAAGTGGGGGGTATATACAGGGGGACAGGTCAGGAGTGGGGGGGTATATACAGGGGGAGAGGTCAGGAGTGGGGGGTATATACAGGGGGAGAGGTCAGAAGTGGGGGGTATATACAGGGCGAGAGGTCAGAAGTGGGGGGGTATATACAGGGCGAGAGGTCAGAAGTGGGGGGTATATACAGGGCGAGAGGTCAGAAGTGGGGGGGTATATACAGGGGGAGAGGTCAGGAGTGGGGGGTATATACAGGGGGAGAGGTCAGGAGTGGGGGGTATATACAGGGGGAGAGGTCAGGAGTGGGGGGTATATACAGGGGGAGAGGTCAGGAGTGGGGGGTATATACAGGGCGAGAGGTCAGAAGTGGGGGGTATATACAGGGCGAGAGGTCAGAAGTGGGGGGGTATATACAGGGGGAGAGGTCAGGAGTGGGGGGTATATACAGGGGGAGAGGTCAGGAGTGGGGGGTATATACAGGGGGAGAGGTCAGGAAGGGGAAATAAGTATGTGAACCCCAATCAATCAGGAAGATTTTCGGCTCCCGGGTGTCTTCTATACAGGAAATGAGCTGAGATCAGGAGAATTCTCTCTTATAGGGAGTGCTCCTAATCTCAGCTTGTTACCTGTATAGAAGACACCTGTCCACAGAATCATCCAATCAGATTCCAATCTCTCCACCATGGGGGAGACCAAAGATCTGTCAGAGGATGCCGGGGAGAAGATTGGGGATCTACACAAGGCTGGAATGGGCTACAAGACCATCGCCCAGCAGCTCGGTGAGGAGGAGACAACAGTTGGGGGGATTATTATTCACAGATGGAAGAAACACAAAATAACTGTCACTCTCCTCAGTCTTCGGGTTGTCACCTCATTCCTTTAAACCCGATCATATGAATGACACGGTTCTGAGACGGATTTAATGCAGATGAGGCACTAAGTGAGTTTAATCTCCACCTTAATTACTTAACGACCGCTCACTGTAATTATACGTCGGCAGAATGGCACGGACAGGCACAATCACGTACCGGTACGTGACTGCCTTCGTATAGTTGGGGGGGTCCGATCGGACCCCCCTTCTATACAGTGAGCGGTCGTTAGTTGTTCGGGAGCGATCCGTGATGAGGGGACGGCCGTTCGATTCCGGCCACCCCCCTCGCGATCGCTCCCGGCAAAAGAAAACCTTCCTCTGCCTGTGTAATGTAAACACAGGCAGAGGAAGGTGATGTCATCTCTCCTCGTGTCGGTCTTTTCGATCCGGTGCGAGGAGTGAAGACATCACACAGTAAGTGCACCAACAGCCCACTGACATCAGTACACGTAGGCACACTTACACCCCCCAGTCACCCCCAGATCACCCCCAGATCACCCCCAGTACCCCCAGTCACAGTGCACCGTTTGCAGTGGTCATTTTTTTACTGATCACTGCATTTAGTGTCATCTGTGATAGTAAAAAGTTGCAGGGCAGTTAGGTTTAGGCCCCTTTAGGTCCAGGGTGGCCCCCTAACCCCCCCTAATAAAGGTTTAACCCCTTGATCGCCCCCCAGGTAACCCTTTCACCCCCTAACGCCAGCGTCACTAAGCGATCGTATTTCCGATCGCTGTATTTAGTGCCGGTGGTGCCCTAGATAGCCAGTTATTTATTTTTAGTTTCGCCGCAGATTTTTATAGCGTCAGCTACCCCCATATATTATTTTAACCCCCTGATTGCCCCTAGAGTTAACTCTTTCACCAGTGATCGCCGTATAAGCGTCACTGGTGTCACTGGTTACCCAGTAAGTTATTTAGTTATTTAGGTTACCCGTCAGGTTTTTATATAGCGTCGGTTACCCCCATATTTAACCTAATAAAGGTTTTAACCCCCTGATTGCCCCTAGTTAACCCTTTCACCAGTGATCACCATATAAGTGTTACGGGTGACGCTGGTTGGTTAGTTTGCTTTTTATAGCATCAGGGCACCCGCCGTATATAACCCAATAAAGGTTTAACCCCCCTGATCGCCCGGCGGGTGAGATCAATTAGGTTTTTAGCGCCAGAGAGGGGTCTGCGTCGCCCCAGGCAGTGTTAGGTTAGTGCCAGTAACGCTAACACCCACGCGCAAAGCATACACCTCCCTTAGTGGTATAGTATCTGATCAGATCTATACTAGCGTCCCCAGCGGTTTAGGGTTCCCAAAAACGCAGTGTTAGCGGGATCAGCCCAGATACCTGCTAGCGCCTGCGTTTAGCCCCTCCGCCCAGCCCAGCCCAGGCCACCCAAGTGCAGTATCGATCGATCACTGTCACTTACCAAACACAACACACATAACTGCAGCGTTCGCAGAGACAGGCCTGATCCCTGCGACCGCTAACAGTTAGTTTGGTAGCGTTTGATACATTTGGTGACAGTCAGGTGCTTTTTTTCCTGTGAATCTTACTAGTGTACCCCTAAATTTAGAGCCCAAAATGGCAAGTCGAAGGTACACTAGTAAAGAGGCCTACGAGATTCTGAGCATGACAGATAGTGAAGAGGAGGTCACGTATCTGTCAGATTCAGGCTCAGAATATCTTCCCGTAGAAGACAGTGACGTCAGCGGCCCCACGTCAGATAGCTCTGACGACGAAGTTGAGGTCCCTGCTAAGGTCAGGCATACCCGATCCCGATCTTCTGAGGTTGTTGAGGAGCAAGAACCGCAGGTCTCTCGTATCATGGAGCAGAGTAGTACTAGCGCCGCTATTCCTTCTGGTGAACTGGCAAGCACCAGCGGCCTAGTACAGCCTGGACGTACATCCAGCACTGCAGTAACACTTGGTGACGTGGCGAGTCCCATAAGTGCAGTTCAAGCTGGCGAGGTGGCAAGCACAAGTAGTGTCCCGCTGCCACCAAGAAGACAAAGGCAGGCCCGTCGTGCCCATACTGCCCTTCCTGCAGAATTCGCCTATCCTGATTGGGTCCCCACCACTTCTGCAGAACCCGTACTTCCCCCATTCACTGCCCAACCCGGTATTCAGGTGGAAACAGCTGATTTTATTCCAATTGATTTTTATTCGCTGTTTTTCACGGAAGATCTCTATAGATCTATTGTGGACCAGAGTAATTTGTATGCTGGTCAATTTATCGCCGCTAACCCCCAGTTGCCTAAAATTGCCAGAAATTGGAAACCAATTACGGTTTCCGAATTTAAGACCTTTCTGGGCCTTTCCCTCAACATGGGCACACATAAATTTCTGTCATTGCGTGCTTATTGGTCCACGCACCCAATTGACCACATGCCCGTGTTCTCTGCCTCCATGTCCAGGGCACGATACGAGCAGATTTTGCGGTTCATGCACTTCAACGACAATGAAGTTTGTCGTCCACGTGGGGGACCCTGAATACGACCGGCTCTATAAAATTCGGCCCCTCATAAACCACTTCAACGAACGTTTTGCAGCCTTGTTTATTCCTGATCAAGTTGTCTGCGTTGATGAGTCCCTGATTAAATTTTCTGGTCGCTTGTCTTTCAAGCAGTACCTTCCCAGCAAGCGTGCCAGATACGGGGTCAAGCTCTACAAGTTCTGTGACAGGGGCAACAGGCTATGTAGTGAACTTTACGGTTTATGAGGGAAAAGACAGTCAAGATTGAGTCGGTCAACTGCCCGGATTACATAGGGAGCGCTGGCAAGATAGTGTGGAACTTGGTGTCACCCTTATTCGGAAAGGGGTACCACTTGTATGTGGACAATTATTACACGAGCGTGCCACTGTTTAGTCACTTGTTTGATCATAAGATTGGAGCATGTGGCACCGTGCGACCTAATCGCCGGGGCTTTCCCCAGCGGCTTGTAGATGCCCGTCTTAGGCTGGGGGAGAGAGCCTGCTTGAAGTGTAATAACTTGCTCGCTATGAAGTGGAGGGACAATAAGAATGTTTTCCTTCTTACCTCCCTTCATGCAGACACGACAGTCCAAATTCCTACGGCGACTGGTGTTGTGGAGAAACCCTCTGTGTCCACGAATATAACCAAAATATGGGAGGGGTGGACCTCAACGACCAGTTGATGGCGCCGTATCTAATTGACCGTAAGGCGAGACGCTGGTACAAAAAAGTGTCTCTATCCTTATTCCAATTGGCTTTGCTGAACGCTCATGTGCTATACAGAGCTTCAGGCGGGACGTTATCTCTTCTAAATTCCAGAATGAGATAGTCACAGAACTCCTGTATCCAGGCGGTTCTGTACCTCACCATCCCCAACCAAATGCAGTAAGCCGGCTGCATGAGAGGCATTATTCGTATGTCCTCCCGAGTACCCCTACCCAACGAACCCCCCAAAAAAGATGTCGTGTCTGTAGCAAGCGCGGATTTAGGCGTGACACCCGTAGTTTTTGTCCACTCTGTCCTGACAAGCCTGGTCTTTGCCAAGGTGAATGTTTTGAACGCTACCACTCAAAAGTGAAGTTTTAGCGTAGGGTACAGCATTTCACAGACAAGGACACACTTACACAGGGTCTCCCAAGATGCCATTACATTTTGAGAGACCCGAACCATTACAGTTGTAAAGTTACAAAAAAAAGTGTAAAAAAGAAAAAAAAAGACGTAAAAAACAAAACACAAAAAAAATATAAAATAAAAAAACCAAAAATAGTTGTCGTTTTATTGTTCTCTCTCTCTATTGTTCTGCTCTTTTTTACTGTATTCTATTCTGCAATGTTTTATCATGCTTGTTTTTCAGGTATGTAGTTTTTTTCTTTTCAGGTGCGCCATTCAACTGCAGCGCGGAATTATTTATCTTGACAGCGTTTGCTCCCACGATACATAAAGCCGTGACTCCAACGCTGTAGGAGGTGATTTCACCACCACAGTTAAAAAAAAAGAGCATATATGCCGAAGCATGGGGGCAGCAGGGGCGGAGGAGCGATTTTGCTCCTAATGCCGCGTACATACGGTCGAAATTCCGACGGAGGCTTGCCCGTGGAAAAGTCCGACCGTGTGTACGCGGCATAACCTTTTTGCGGGAGGATGCCCCCATGCTTCGGCATATATATATTTTAGGCACAGGTTACGTTAAAAAAATGTTTTATTTTTTACTAGGTTTTGTTTTGGTATTTGCTTTGCAGGTATGGTATGGTAAGGTCTTACTGTTGTACTGTAATGTTACTTTGTTTTAATGTTAACCACCATTTGCTTAGCAGGTACGCCATTCAGTTGCAGCGTGGGGTCATTTGGGGGGGTTTTGTACTGCCCTGCTATTTTAGCACCTCAAGAAATGAGATAGGCAGTCATAAATTTAAAGCTGTGTAAATTCCAGAAAATGTACCCTAGTTTGTAGACGCTATAACTTTTGCGCAAACCAATAAATATACGCTTGACATTTTTTTTACTAAAGACATGTGGCTGAATACATTTTGGCCTAAATGTATGACTAAAATTGAGTTTATTCGATTTTTCTTATAACAAAAAGTAGAAAATATCATTTTTTTTATTTTTTTTCGGTCTTTTCCGTTTATATCGCAAAAAAAAAAAATCGCAGAGGCAATCAAATACCATTAAAAGAAAGCTCTATTTGTGGGAAGAAAAGGACGCACATTTTGTTTGGGTACAACATTGCATGTCCACACAATTTCCAGTTAACCACTTCCATACCGGGCTTTTTATACCACATCAATATCGGACCTATTCTGGTACTTCTCTCCTACATGTACAAATCATCATTCTTTTGCTAGCAAATTACTCAGAACCCCCAAACATTATATAGGATATTTTTTTTTAGCAGACACCCTAGGGAATAAAATGACGGTCGTTGCAACTTTTTATCTTGCACGGTATTTGCGCAATCATTTTTCAAACGCCTTTTTTGAGGGAAAAAAATGGTTTCATGAATTAAAAAATTAAAAAACAGTAAAGTTAGCCCAATTTTTTTGTAAAATATGAAAGATTATGTTACGCCGAGTAAAAAGATACTTAACATGTCACGCTTTAAAATTGCGCACACTCATGGAATGGCGCCAAACTTCGGTACTTAAAAATCTCCATAGGCGACGCTTTGAAATTTTTTACAGGTTACCAGGTTAGAGTTACAGAGGAGGTCTAGTGCTAGAATTGTTGCACGCGCTCTAACGCACGCGGCGATACCTCACATTTGTGGTTTGAACGGCGTTTACATATGCGGCCGGGACTTACGTGTGTGTTCGCTTCTAAGCGCGAGCTACCGGGGACAGGGGCGTTTAAAAAAAATATATATTTTTATTTTATTTAACTTATTTTTACTATTTTTTTTACACTTTTTTTTATGATCACTTTTATTCCTATTACAAGGAATGTAAAGATCCCTTGTAATAGGAATGTGTGTGACAGGTCCTCTTTATGGAGAGAGGCTGGGTCAATAAGACCTCCCCCTCCCCCTACATCTCTCCTCCAGGCTGGAAAGCATGAGATTGGTGAAAAAAAATTCACTGATCTCATACTTACAGCCGCAATGGCGGCTTTGTTTACATCTGAGGACCCGGGCGTGACGTCATCACATCGCGCCCGGGCCTCCGACGATCATAGAGATGACTGGTGACCATCTGGTCACCAGTCATCTCTATGCTCATCACGTGACCCACCACCGGCGCCGACGATTCTCTCCGGGTCCCCGATCGCACGGGAGAGCCCGGAGAAGCACCGGATGGCGGCCGGAGGGGGGGGGGTGTCCCCTCCCACCGCCTATAAGAACGATCAAGCGGCGGAACCGCTGCTATGATCATTCTTATGGTGCGCAGGATCGCCGGCTGCAAACAAGGATATCTGAATGATGCCTCTAGCTGCACCCATCATTCAGATATCCCCCTACAAAGCCAGGACGTCATATGACGCCCACCCGGAGGGAAAGGGGGTTCCTGCTGGCGTCATTCTGCTATGGCCCGGTATGGAAGGGGTTAAAGCAGCGCAGTGCAAAATTCTGAAAACACCTCTGGTCCTTTAGCTACAAAATGGTCCGGGGCTTAAGTGGTTAATCAGCCTCAGAACCTGTGTACTTCATGGCTACATTCCCCCCCCCCCACTTCAATTCTTTGGTCCCAAATAAGGTGAAGATATTGAACTAACCAAATATTAATGAAGATAAAGAGGTGTTCGGGTTTAAAGAGATGAGGTGACACCCTCCTTAGTCTGGGGCCCCATACAAGATCTCCCCTCAGTCTGGGGCCCCATACAAGATCTCCCCTCAGTCTGGGGGCTCCATACAAGATCTCCCCTCAGTCTGGGGCCCCATACAAGATCTCCCATCAGTCTGGGGCTCCATACAAGATCTCCCCTCAGTCTGGGGCCCCATACAAGATCTCCCCTCAGTCTGGGGCCCCATACAAGATCTCCCCTCGGTCTGGGGGCTCCATACAAGATCTCCCCTCAGTCTGGGGCCCCATACAAGATCTCCCCTCAGTCTGGGGCCCCATACAAGATCTCCCCTCAGTCTGGGGCCCCATACAAGATCTCCCCTCAGTCTGGGGCCCCATACAAGATCTCCCCTCAGTCTGGGGCTCCATACAAGATCTCCCCTCAGTCTGGGGCTCCATACAAGATCTCCCCTCAGTCTGGGGCTCCATACAAGATCTCCCCTCAGTCTGGGGCCCCATACAAGATCTCCCCTCAGTCTGGGGGCCCCATACAAGATCTCCCCTCAGTCTGGGGCTCCATACAAGATCTCCCCTCAGTCGGGGGGCTCCATACAAGATCTCCCCTCAGTCTGGGGGCTCCATACAAGATCTCCCCTCAATCTGGGGCCCCATACAAGATCTCCCATCAGTCTGGGGCTCCATACAAGATCTCCCCTCAGTCTGGGGCCCCATACAAGATCTCCCCTCAGTCTGGGGCCCCATACAAGATCTCCCCTCAGTCTGGGGCCCCATACAAGATCTCCCCTCAGTCTGGGGCTCCATACAAGATCTCCCCTCAGTCTGGGGCTCCATACAAGATCTCCCCTCAGTCTGGGGCTCCATACAAGATCTCCCCTCAGTCTGGGGCCCCATACAAGATCTCCCCTCAGTCTGGGGCCCCATACAAGATCTCCCCTCAGTCTGGGGCCCCATACAAGATCTCCCCTCAGTCTGGGGCCCCATACAAGATCTCCCCTCAGTCTGGGGCCCCATACAAGATCTCCCCTCAGTCTGGGGGCCCCATACAAGATCTCCCCTCAGTCTGGGGGCCCCATACAAGATCTCCCCTCAGTCTGGGGGCCCCATACAAGATCTCCCCTCAGTCTGGGGGCCCCATACAAGATCTCCCCTCAGTCTGGGGGCCCCATACAAGATCTCCCCTCAGTCTGGGGGCCCCATACAAGATCTCCCCTCAGTCTGGGGCTCCATACAAGATCTCCCCTCAGTCTGGGGGCTCCATACAAGATCTCTCCTCAGTCTGGGGGCCCCATACAAGATCTCCCCTCAGTCTGGGGCCTCATACAAGATCTCCCCTCAGTCTGGGGCCCCATACAAGATCTCCCCTCAGTCTGGGGCCCCATACAAGATCTCCCCTCAGTCTGGGGCCCCATACAAGATCTCCCCTCAGTCTGGGGCCCCATACAAGATCTCCCCTCAGTCTGGGGCCCCATACAAGATCTCCCCTCAGTCTGGGGCCCCATACAAGATCTCCCCTCAGTCTGGGGCCCCATACAAGATCTCCCCTCAGTCTGGGGCCCCATACAAGATCTCCCCTCAGTCTGGGGCTCCATACAAGATCTCCCCTCAGTCTGGGGCCCCATACAAGATCTCCCCTCAGTCTGGGGCCCCATACAAGATCTCTCTTCAGTCTGGGGCCCCATACAAGATCTCCCCTCAGTCTGGGGCCCCATACAAGATCTCCCCTCAGTCTGGGGGCTCCATACAAGATCTCCCCTCAGTCTGGGGCTCCATACAAGATCTCCCCTCAGTCTGGGGGCTCCATACAAGATCTCCCCTCAGTCTGGGGCCCCATACAAAATCTCCCCTCAGTCTGGGGCCCCATACAAGATCTCCCCTCAGTCTGGGGCCCCATACAAGATCTCCCCTCAGTCTGGGGCTCCATACAAGATCTCCCCTCAGTCTGGGGCCCCATACAAGATCTCCCCTCAGTCTGGGGCCCCATACAAGATCTCCCCTCAGTCTGGGGCTCCATACAAGATCTCCCCTCAGTCTGGGGCCCCATACAAGATCTCCCCTCAGTCTGGGGCCCCATACAAGATCTCCCCTCAGTCTGGGGCTCCATACAAGATCTCCCCTCAGTCTGGGGCTCCATACAAGATCTCCCCTCAGTCTGGGGCCCCATACAAGATCTCCCCTCAGTCTGGGGCCCCATACAAGATCTCCCCTCAGTCTGGGGCCCCATACAAGATCTCCCCTCAGTCTGGGGCCCCATACAAGATCTCCCTTCAGTCTGGGGCCCCATACAAGATCTCCCCTCAGTCTGGGGCCCCATACAAGATCTCCCCTCAGTCTGGGGCCCCATACAAGATCTCCCCTCAGTCTGGGGCTCCATACAAGATCTCCCCTCAGTCTGGGGCCCCATACAAGATCTCCCCTCAGTCTGGGGCCCCATACAAGATCTCCCCTCAGTCTGGGGCCCCATACAAGATCTCTCCTCAGTCTGGGGCCCCATACAAGATCTCCCCTCAGTCTGGGGCCCCATACAAGATCTCTCCTCAGTCTGGGGGCTCCATACAAGATCTCCCCTCAGTCTGGGGCCCCATACAAGATCTCCCCTCAGTCTGGGGGCCCCATACAAGATCTCCCCTCAGTCTGGGGGCCCCATACAAGATCTCCCCTCAGTCTGGGGGCCCCATACAAGATCTCCCCTCAGTCTGGGGGCCCCATACAAGATCTCCCCTCAGTCTGGGGGCCCCATACAAGATCTCCCCTCAGTCTGGGGGCCCCATACAAGATCTCCCCTCAGTCTGGGGGCCCCATACAAGATCTCCCCTCAGTCTGGGGCCCCATACAAGATCTCCCCTCAGTCTGGGGCTCCATACAAGATCTCCGCTCAGTCTGGGGCCCCATACAAGATCTCTCCTCAGTCTGGGGGCTCCATACAAGATCTCCCCTCAGTCTGGGGGCCCCATACAAGATCTCCCCTCAGTCTGGGGGCCCCATACAAGATCTCCCCTCAGTCTGGGGGCCCCATACAAGATCTCCCCTCAGTCTGGGGGCCCCATACAAGATCTCCCCTCAGTCTGGGGGCCCCATACAAGATCTCCCCTCAGTCTGGGGCCCCATACAAGATCTCCCCTCAGTCTGGGGCTCCATACAAGATCTCCCCTCAGTCTGGGGCCCCATACAAGATCTCTCCTCAGTCTGGGGGCTCCATACAAGATCTCCCCTCAGTCTGGGGCCCTATACAAGATCTCCCCTCAGTCTGGGGCCCTATACAAGATCTCCCCTCAGTCTGGGGCCCCATACAAGATCTCCCTTCAGTCTGGGGCCCCATACAAGATCTCCCCTCAGTCTGGGGCCCCATACAAGATCTCCCCTCAGTCTGGGGCCCCATACAAGATCTCCCCTCAGTCTGGGGCCCCATACAAGATCTCCCCTCAGTCTGGGGCCTCATACAAGATCTCCCCTCAGTCTGGGGCTCCATACAAGATCTCCCCTCAGTCTGGGGGCTCCATACAAGATCTCCCCTCAGTCTGGGGCTCCATACAAGATCTCCCCTCAGTCTGGGGCCCCATACAAGATCTCCCCTCAGTCTGGGGCCCCATACAAGATCTCCCCTCAGTCTGGGGCCCCATACAAGATCTCTCCTCAGTCTGGGGCCCCATACAAGATCTCCCCTCAGTCTGGGGCCCCATACAAGATCTCCCCTCAGTCTGGGGCCCCATACAAGATCTCTCTTCAGTCTGGGGCCCCATACAAGATCTCCCCTCAGTCTGGGGCCCCATACAAGATCTCCCCTCAGTCTGGGGGCTCCATACAAGATCTCCCCTCAGTCTGGGGCTCCATACAAGATCTCCCCTCAGTCTGGGGGCTCCATACAAGATCTCCCCTCAGTCTGGGGCCCCATACAAGATCTCCCCTCAGTCTGGGGCCCCATACAAGATCTCCCCTCAGTCTGGGGCCCCATACAAGATCTCCCCTCAGTCTGGGGCTCCATACAAGATCTCCCCTCAGTCTGGGGCCCCATACAAGATCTCCCCTCAGTCTGGGGCCCCATACAAGATCTCCCCTCAGTCTGGGGCTCCATACAAGATCTCCCCTCAGTCTGGGGCCCCATACAAGATCTCCCCTCAGTCTGGGGCCCCATACAAGATCTCCCCTCAGTCTGGGGCTCCATACAAGATCTCCCCTCAGTCTGGGGCTCCATACAAGATCTCCCCTCAGTCTGGGGCCCCATACAAGATCTCCCCTCAGTCTGGGGCCCCATACAAGATCTCCCCTCAGTCTGGGGCCCCATACAAGATCTCCCCTCAGTCTGGGGCCCCATACAAGATCTCCCTTCAGTCTGGGGCCCCATACAAGATCTCCCCTCAGTCTGGGGCCCCATACAAGATCTCCCCTCAGTCTGGGGCTCCATACAAGATCTCCCCTCAGTCTGGGGCCCCATACAAGATCTCCCCTCAGTCTAGGGCCCCATACAAGATCTCCCCCTCAGTCTGGGGCCCCATACAAGATCTCCCCTCAGTCTAGGGCCCCATACAAGATCTCCCCTCAGTCTGGGGCCCCATACAAGATCTCCCCTCAGTCTGGGGCCCCATACAAGATCTCCCCTCAGTCTGGGGCCCCATACAAGATCTCCCCTCAGTCTGGGGCCCCATACAAGATCTCCCCTCAGTCTGGGGGCCCCATACAAGATCTCCCCTCAGTCTGGGGGCCCCATACAAGATCTCCCCTCAGTCTGGGGGCCCCATACAAGATCTCCCCTCAGTCTGGGGGCCCCATACAAGATCTCCCCTCAGTCTGGGGGCCCCATACAAGATCTCCCCTCAGTCTGGGGGCCCCATACAAGATCTCCCCTCAGTCTGGGGGCCCCATACAAGATCTCCCCTCAGTCTGGGGGCCCCATACAAGATCTCCCCTCAGTCTGGGGCTCCATACAAGATCTCCCCTCAGTCTGGGGGCTCCATACAAGATCTCTCCTCAGTCTGGGGGCCCCATACAAGATCTCCCCTCAGTCTGGGGCCTCATACAAGATCTCCCCTCAGTCTGGGGCCCCATACAAGATCTCCCCTCAGTCTGGGGCCCCATACAAGATCTCCCCTCAGTCTGGGGCCCCATACAAGATCTCCCCTCAGTCTGGGGCCCCATACAAGATCTCCCCTCAGTCTGGGGCCCCATACAAGATCTCCCCTCAGTCTGGGGCCCCATACAAGATCTCCCCTCAGTCTGGGGCCCCATACAAGATCTCCCCTCAGTCTGGGGCCCCATACAAGATCTCCCCTCAGTCTGGGGCTCCATACAAGATCTCCCCTCAGTCTGGGGCCCCATACAAGATCTCCCCTCAGTCTGGGGCCCCATACAAGATCTCTCTTCAGTCTGGGGCCCCATACAAGATCTCCCCTCAGTCTGGGGCCCCATACAAGATCTCCCCTCAGTCTGGGGGCTCCATACAAGATCTCCCCTCAGTCTGGGGCTCCATACAAGATCTCCCCTCAGTCTGGGGGCTCCATACAAGATCTCCCCTCAGTCTGGGGCCCCATACAAGATCTCCCCTCAGTCTGGGGCCCCATACAAGATCTCCCCTCAGTCTGGGGCCCCATACAAGATCTCCCCTCAGTCTGGGGCTCCATACAAGATCTCCCCTCAGTCTGGGGCCCCATACAAGATCTCCCCTCAGTCTGGGGCCCCATACAAGATCTCCCCTCAGTCTGGGGCTCCATACAAGATCTCCCCTCAGTCTGGGGCCCCATACAAGATCTCCCCTCAGTCTGGGGCCCCATACAAGATCTCCCCTCAGTCTGGGGCTCCATACAAGATCTCCCCTCAGTCTGGGGCTCCATACAAGATCTCCCCTCAGTCTGGGGCCCCATACAAGATCTCCCCTCAGTCTGGGGCCCCATACAAGATCTCCCCTCAGTCTGGGGCCCCATACAAGATCTCCCCTCAGTCTGGGGCCCCATACAAGATCTCCCTTCAGTCTGGGGCCCCATACAAGATCTCCCCTCAGTCTGGGGCCCCATACAAGATCTCCCCTCAGTCTGGGGCCCCATACAAGATCTCCCCTCAGTCTGGGGCTCCATACAAGATCTCCCCTCAGTCTGGGGCCCCATACAAGATCTCCCCTCAGTCTGGGGCCCCATACAAGATCTCCCCTCAGTCTGGGGCCCCATACAAGATCTCTCCTCAGTCTGGGGCCCCATACAAGATCTCCCCTCAGTCTGGGGCCCCATACAAGATCTCTCCTCAGTCTGGGGGCTCCATACAAGATCTCCCCTCAGTCTGGGGCCCCATACAAGATCTCCCCTCAGTCTGGGGGCCCCATACAAGATCTCCCCTCAGTCTGGGGGCCCCATACAAGATCTCCCCTCAGTCTGGGGGCCCCATACAAGATCTCCCCTCAGTCTGGGGGCCCCATACAAGATCTCCCCTCAGTCTGGGGCCCCATACAAGATCTCCCCTCAGTCTGGGGCTCCATACAAGATCTCCCCTCAGTCTGGGGCCCCATACAAGATCTCTCCTCAGTCTGGGGGCTCCATACAAGATCTCCCCTCAGTCTGGGGCCCTATACAAGATCTCCCCTCAGTCTGGGGCCCTATACAAGATCTCCCCTCAGTCTGGGGCCCCATACAAGATCTCCCTTCAGTCTGGGGCCCCATACAAGATCTCCCCTCAGTCTGGGGCCCCATACAAGATCTCCCCTCAGTCTGGGGCTCCATACAAGATCTCCCCTCAGTCTGGGGCCCCATACAAGATCTCCCCTCAGTCTGGGGCTCCATACAAGATCTCCCCTCAGTCTGGGGCCCCATACAAGATCTCCCCTCAGTCTGGGGCCCCATACAAGATCTCCCCTCAGTCTGGGGCCCCATACAAGATCTCCCCTCAGTCTGGGGCCCCATACAAGATCTCCCTTCAGTCTGGGGCCCCATACAAGATCTCCCCTCAGTCTGGGGCCCCATACAAGATCTCCCCTCAGTCTGGGGCCCCATACAAGATCTCCCCTCAGTCTGGGGCCCCATACAAGATCTCCCCTCAGTCTGGGGCTCCATACAAGATCTCCCCTCAGTCTGGGGCCCCATACAAGATCTCCCCTCAGTCTAGGGCCCCATACAAGATCTCCCCTCAGTCTGGGGCCCCATACAAGATCTCCCCTCAGTCTGGGGCCCCATACAAGATCTCCCCTCAGTCTGGGGGCCCCATACAAGATCTCCCCTCAGTCTGGGGGCCCCATACAAGTTCTCCCCTCAGTCTGGGGTCCCCATACAAGATCTCCCCTCAGTCTGGGGCTCCATACAAGATCTCCCCTCAGTCTGGGGGCCCCATACAAGATCTCCCCTCAGTCTGGGGGCTCCATACAAGATCTCCTCTCAGTCTGGGGCTCCATACAAGATCTCCCCTCAGTCTGGGGGCTCCATACAAGATCTCCCCTCAGTCTGGGGGCTCCATACAAGATCTCCCCTCAGTCTGGGGGCTCCATACAAGATCTCCCCTCAGTCTGGGGGCTCCATACAAGATCTCCCCTCAGTCTGGGGGCTCCCATACAAGATCTCTCCTCAGTCTGGGGGCTCCATACAAGATCTCCCCTCAGTCTGGGGCTCCATACAAGATCTCCCCTCAGTCTGGGGCTCCATACAAGATCTCTCCTCAGTCTGGGGGCCCCATACAAGATCTCCCCTCAGTCTGGGGGCTCCATACAAGATCTCCCCTCAGTCTGGGGGCTCCATACAAGATCTCCCCTCAGTCTGGGGCTCCATACAAGATCTCCCCTCAGTCTGGGGCTCCATACAAGATCTCTCCTCAGTCTGGGGGCCCCATACAAGATCTCCCCTCAGTCTGGGGCCCCATACAAGATCTCCTCTCAGTCTGGGGCCCCATACAAGATCTCCCCTCAGTCTGGGGGCTCCATACAAGATCTCCCCTCAGTCTGGGGGCTCCATACAAGATCTCCCCTCAGTCTGGGGGCTCCATACAAGATCTCCCCTCAGTCTGGGGGCTCCATACAAGATCTCCCCTCAGTCTGGGGGCTCCATACAAGATCTCCCCTCAGTCTGGGGGCTCCATACAAGATCTCCCCTCAGTCTGGGGGCTCCATACAAGATCTCCCCTCAGTCTGGGGCCCCATACAAGATCTCCCCTCAGTCTGGGGCCCCATACAAGATCTCCCCTCAGTCTGGGGGCTCCATACAAGATCTCCTCTCAGTCTGGGGGCTCCATACAAGATCTCCTCTCAGTCTGGGGGCTCCATACAAGATCTCCTCTCAGTCTGGGGGCTCCATACAAGATCTCCTCTCAGTCTGGGGCCCCATACAAGATCTCCCCTCAGTCTGGGGCCCCATACAAGATCTCCCCTCAGTCTGGGGCCCCATACAAGATCTCCCCTCAGTCTGGGGGCTCCATACAAGATCTCCTCTCAGTCTGGGGGCTCCATACAAGATCTCCCCTCAGTCTGGGGCTCCCATACAAGATCTCCTCTCAGTCTGGGGGCTCCATACAAGATCTCCTCTCAGTCTGGGGGCTCCATACAAGATCTCCTCTCAGTCTGGGGGCTCCATACAAGATCTCTCCTCAGTCTGGGGGCCCCATACAAGATCTCCCCTCAGTCTGGGGCCCCATACAAGATCTCCCCTCGGGGAGGTTCAATGATCATGAGAACGGTGAGGAATCCGCCCAGAACTACACGGGAGAATCTTGTCACTGATCTCAGCCGGGACCATCGTCACCAAGAAAACAATCGGTAACACACTACACCGTGATTGGCTGAAATCCTGCAGCCCCCGCAAGGTCCCCCCGATCAGGAAATCACATGTACAGCCCATCTGACGTCTGATAATGAAGATCTGAATGACTCAGAGGAGAACTGGGGGAAAGTTCTGAGGTCAGATGAGACCAAAATTCAGCTCTTTGGTATCAACTCAACTCGCCGTGTTTGGAGGAGGAGGAGGAATGCTGCCTATGACCCCCACGAACACCATCCCCCACCGTCATACATGGAGAACACCATCCCCCACCGTCATCCATGGAGAACACCATCCCCCACCGTCATACATGGAGAACACCATCCCCCACCATCCTACATGGAGAACACCATCCCCCACCATCATCCATGAAGAACACCATCCCCCACCATCATCCATGGAGAACACCATCCCCCACCGTCATCCATGGAGAACACCATCCCCCACCGTCATCCATGGAGAACACCATCCCCCACCGTCATCCATGGAGAACACCATCCCCCACCGTCATACATGGAGAACACCATCCCCCACCGTCATCCATGGAGAACACCATCCCCCACCGTCATCCATGGAGAACACCATCCCCCACCGTCATCCATGGAGAACACCATCCCCCACCGTCATCCATGGAGAACACCATCCCCCACCGTCATACATGGAGAACACCATCCCCCACCATCCTACATGGAGAACACCGACCCCCACCGTCATCCATGGAGAACACCATCCCCCACCGTCATCCATGGAGAACACCATCCCCCACCGTCATCCATGGAGAACACCATCCCCCACCGTCATCCATGGAGAACACCATCCCCCACCACCATCCCCCACCGTCATCCATGGAGAACACCATCCCCCACCGTCATCCATGGAGAACACCATCCCCCACCGTCATCCATGGAGAACACCATCCCCCACCGTCATCCATGGTGTACACCATCCCCCCACCGTCATACATGGAAGGGGAAACATTATGCTTTGGGGGGGTTTCTGCTAAGACAGGACATGTACCATCAAATCTTGGGTGAGAACTTCCTTCCCTCAGCCAGAACACTGAAGATGGGTCATGGATGGGTCTTCCAGCATGACAATCACCCAAAACACATGGCCAAGGCAACAAAGGAGAGGCTCAAGAAGAAGCACATGAAGGTCCTGGAGTGGCCCAGCCAGTCTCCAGACCTTAATCCCATAGAAAATATGTGGGGGGAGCTGAAGGTTCGGAGTTACCAAACATCAGCCTGGAAACCTTCATGACTTGGAGAGGATCTACAAAGAGGACAAAATCTCTCCTGAGATGTGTGCGAACCTGGAGGCCAACTCCAAGAAACGTCTGACCTCTGTGATCGCCAACAAGGGATTCTCCACCAACTATCAAGTCATGTTTTGTGAAGGGTTCACATACTTATTTCACTCATTAAAATGCAAATCAATTTATAACTTTTATAAAACGTGTTTTTCTGGATATTTTTGTTGTTATTCTCTCACTGTTATAATAAAGTGACCAATAAAATGATAGACTGATCGTTTCTTTGTCACAAAATCAGCAGCCGATCAAATCCTTTTTTTCCCGCACTGTATATACAGGGTGAGGGGTCAGGAGTGGGGGGTATCCACAGGGTCAGGAGTGGGGCGTATCTACAGGCCGAGGGGTCAGGAGTGGGGGGTATCTACAGGGCGAGAGGGGTCAGGAGTGGGAGGTATCTACAGGGTCAGGAGTGGGAGGTATCTACAGGGTCAGGAGTGGGAGGTATCTACAGGGTCAGGAGTGGGAGGTATCTACAGGGTCAGGAGTGGGAGGTATCTACAGGGTCAGGAGTGGGAGGTATCTACAGGGTCAGGAGTGGGAGGTATCTACAGGGTCAGGAGTGGGGGGAAACTACAGGGTCAGGAGTGGGGGGAATCTACAGGGTCAGGAGTGGGGGGAATCTACAGGGTCAGGAGTGGGGGGGAATCTACAGGGTCAGGAGTGGGGGGGAATCTACAGGGTCAGGAGTGGGGGGGAATCTACAGGGTCAGGAGTGGGGGGAATCTACAGGGCGAGGGGTCAGGAGTGGGGGGTATCTACAGGGCAAGGGGTCAGGAGTGGGGGGTATCTACAGGGCGAGGGGTCAGGAGTGGGGGGTATCTACAGGGCGAGGGGTCAGGAGTGGGGGGTATCTACAGGGTCAGGAGTGGGGGGTATCTACAGGGCGAGGGGTCAGAAATGGGGGGTATCTACAGGGTCAGGAGTGGGGGGTATCTACAGGGCGAGGGGTCAGGAGTGGGGGGTATCTACGGGGTCAGGAGTGGGGGGTATCTACAGGGTCAGGAGTAGGGGGTATCTACAGGGTCAGAAGTGGGGGGTATCTACAGGGCGAGGGGTCAGGAGTGGGGGTATATATGAAATGACAGACAGTTGGGGGTAGAATGGGATATTTGGATGATGGGGCAGATTTACAGATCCGGGGATTAATAAAGTACTTACCCCAAGCTGGGTTTGTGTAGGAAGTTCTCTTTGGAGTGCAGTGTACAACTATCCCCCTCCACCCCACTGCTGGAGAAGAGGAGGCAGATGGGGCTCAAACACCAAACTGCAATTCGAGAAAGAGGTACCCCCCCATCATATTACCCCACCCTCCATAGACTGCCCCTTTTCTATTACCCCCATCCTTTATATATTGCCCCATCACTGGCATTCTGACAGGTGCACTCCAAGCTACCCCCCCCATCTCTCCCACAGGTGTGATCCGAGCTACAACACCCCCGTCTCTCCCACAGGTGTGATCCGAGCTACAACACCCCCGTCTCTCCCACAGGTGTGATCCGAGCTACGACACCCCCATCTCTCCCACAGGTGTGATCCAAGCTACGACGCCCCCGTCTCTCCCACAGGTGTGATCCGAGCTATAACACCCCCGTCTCTCCCACAGGTGTGATCCGAGCTACGACGCCCCCGTCTCTCCCACAGGTGTGATCCGAGCTACGACACCCCCATCTCTCCCACAGGTGTGATCCGAGCTACGACACCCCCATCTCTCCCACAGGTGTGATCCAAGCTACGACGCCCCCGTCTCTCCCACAGGTGTGATCCGAGCTATAACACCCCCGTCTCTCCCACAGGTGTGATCCGAGCTACAACACCCCCGTCTCTCCCACAGGTGTGATCCGAGCTACGACACCCCCATCTCTCCCACAGGTGTGATCCGAGCTACGACACCCCCATCTCTCCCACAGGTGAGTGGAGGAAGGTGATTGAAGGAGGATGATTGGAGGAGGAGGAGGAGTGGAGGAAGGTTGCTCCTCACCGCCAGGATCTTCTCTCCAGGACTGTGACAGGAGTCACTTTGGGTGGGGGGTTTGTGCATCTCAGCTTGTGTGTGTGTGTGTGTGAATGTATATATATATATATATATATATATATATATATAGAGGATATTGTCTCATGCTGTTGGACTATTTTCTGTGATGTTTGGGGTGTGACTGTATTCTATTGATCTATTGTGTCTGCCTCAAATATTATGGGATGTGTAAGTGTGTTTGCTGTGAGGAAAGTGGGAGGGGGGACTCCTCCAGCAGCCCCCCTGCTGATAAGACTGTTTACTGATGAGAAGTTTGAACACACCTGACCTGTGTGTCTATTGTCATTGGACAGTTTAACCCGCCCTGTTTTCCAAGGGTGGGGGGAAGTGTCTCAGAGTTATTTATCTGTGTACATGTGTTTGACTAAAGTGAGTCTGCTGGTTTTTACCCAACACTGAAGTACGGCTGGTGACTGGGTGAGCTAAAGAGTCTTGGATGGTGCTGGTTCTGGACAGAGGAAGCATTGAAGGCGGACATAGTCCTGTTGAGGACAAGGGTTTGTCACAAGGACGATGAGCAGAGGCAGCATGGAGAGTATGGAGTCAGGCAGGAGGGAGAGGTCCTCCACCAGAGATGAGGACCTCAGAGTCCTCCTAGAGGAGAGCTGACCAGAGAACCGAGACCCGGCGCACAGCCCCTTCCACCACTACTTAGGAGTTTTATTCCACGGCTGCGCTCTATCCTCTTCTAATGGAAACCTTTTTAGGTTGCCAGAAAAGAACGGTTTTCTTCTCTGGATTTTCCCACTCCAGTTTGATGGCATCAAGAAGGGAACTACTTCCCAAGGGAAAACTTCAGCCTTTTTCTTATCCAAACCTTCGTACATAAGGTGCTGTTTAGACATTTGTATCTTCTCCTCCTCTATCGCAAGGGTTGTATAGATAGTCATCTTCTAATGAGAACTTATACCTCCAGCCCCAGCCGGATTCTCTATCCCAGATTATTCCGGGAAGGACGGGTAGATCTGGCCTCTTCCTGACTCTGTGCTGTGGAGGACCGGCCGGAGTCCTATCTGGAGGTAGACCATGTGAGGGGACCTGGATCTTAGCAATCAGAGTTTTGAATGAGCTGAACGTTGACTTTCGCAGCATTTTCTGACAGGAAACCACTGGATCATCTTTGCCTGGGCTGTCTACACAAGTGCGGAAAACTGCTTTGCTCCATGGAGGAGCTGAATTTGTTTCCGCAAACCGCACATTTCTGATTTGGTGGCTGCGCTTGGGCCTTGTCCCGAGTCTTGGTCTACAAGAAAACAAATGACCCACAATGAACTGAAGCCACCAATCACTCCGTAACACCTCGAGCAGGAGGGAGGAAAATGTGTCCCTTACACCAAGTCCCACTGGTTGGGGGCGGGGCACTCACGAGATAGCAAGAGGGTGACGAAACACGCCAGGCTTATCTGTGAGGTGTTGGGGACTGCAGAGGAATCCATCCTGCTCCTCTGGTGGTTCACCCTTTATAAACACCAGCGCCAGTGTCCCCTGTCCGCGCTGAAGATGTCATATGCCCCGGAAGTGAACCCGCAGGAGACTTCTTGTGGGCCAGCTTGGAGCGCAGTAGCTCCAGGGCTTTCTCTTTCCCCCCGCACATACCAGCCACGCTGTCCACGGGGATAGGATACCACCACACTGCCTCTGCGGCCCGCGCTATGGGGCCAACATCACCGCGGTCCTGGCCTTCCCCGGCACTGAGGAGCAGCAGCCACAACCTCCCCCTTCTGGCAGAGAAGAAAGGTCAGTTAATCCTCCCACTAGCCATGAGACCTCGGGGACCAGGAAGATGTTACCCACCCCGCTCATGAGACCTCAGGGACCAGGAACATGTTACCCCCCCCGCTCATGAGACCTCGGGGACCAGGAACATGTTACCCCCCCCGCTCATGAGACCTCGGGGACCAGGAACATGTTACCCCCCCCGCTCATGAGACCTCGGGGACCAGGAACATGTTACCCACCCCGCTCATGAGACCTCGGGGACCAGGAACATATTACCCACCCCGCTCATGAGACCTCGGGGACCAGGAACATGTTACCCACCCCGCTCATGAGACCTCAGGGACCAGGAACATGTTACCCCCCCCGCTCAGGAGACCTCGGGGACCAGGAACATGTTACCCCCCCCCCGCTCATGAGACCTCGGGGACCAGGAACATGTTACCCCACCGCTCATGAGACCTCGGGGACCAGGAACATGTTACCCCCCCCCCCGCTCATAAGACCTCGGGGACCAGGAACATGTTACCCCCCCCGCTCATGATGAGACCTCGGGGACCAGGAACATGTTACCCCCCCCTGCTCATGAGACCTCGGGGACCAGGAACATGTTACCCCCCCCCCCCGTCCGGAGGAAACACCAATACTGACATGGGGCCTGGAGGACCGCCCTTTTATCAGGTGGGGGTTAATGTGTTTCCTGTCCTGGTAGGAGGAGCCCTAGGTCTCATGGGCTGTCCTGGAAGACACTTAGAGAAACGCTCATTGGCAGACAGATCATGTTTGAAGCAGATGAGGCAGGGCCTGTTATTGGCAGGGGGGGAGGTGTGTTTAATCACTCAGCTCTGTACCATGGCCTATTCTCCTACACCCCCCCCCCCAGGATGGGCCGCCGGGGGTGGGGTGGTCCACACTCAGGCCAGGATGGGACCAGGGGGGGGGGATGAGCCACACTCAGGCCAGGATGGGACTGGGGGGGGATGGGCCACACTCAGGCCAGGATGGGACCGACTCAGGCCAGGATGGGACCAGGGGGGGGGGATGGGCCACACTCAGGCCAGGATGGGACCAGGGGGGGGATGGGCCACACTCAGGCCAGGATGGGACCAAGGGGGGGGGATGGGCCACACTCAGGCCAGGATGGGACCAGGGGGGGGGGGATGGGCCACACTCAGGCCAGGATGGGACCGGGGGGGGTGGGCCACACTCAGGCCAGGATGGGACCGGGGGGATGGGCCACACTCAGGCCAGGATGGGACCGGGGGGGATGGGCCACACTCAGGCCAGGATGGGACCGGGGGGGAGATGGGCCACACTCAGGCCAGGATGGGACCGGGGGGGAGATGGGCCACACTCAGGCCAGGATGGGACCGGGGGGGAGATGGGCCACACTCAGGCCAGGATGGGACCGGGGGGGAGATGGGCCACACTCAGGCCAGGATGGGACCGGGGGGGAGATGGGCCACACTCAGGCCAGGATGGGACCGGGGGGGAGATGGGCCACACTCAGGCCAGGATGGGACCGGGGGGGAGATGGGCCACACTCAGGCCAGGATGGGACCGGGGGGGAGATGGGCCACACTCAGGCCAGGATGGGACCGGGGGGGGAGATGGGGATGGGCCACACTCAGGCCAGGATGGGTCCGGGGGGGGAAGTGGGGATGGGCCACACTCAGGCCAGGATGGGACCGGGGGGGAAGTGGGGATAGGCCACACTCAGGCCAGGATGGGACCGGGGGGAAGTGGGGATAGGCCACACTCAGGCCAGGATGGGTCCGGGGGGGAAGTGGGGATAGTCCACACTCAGGCCAGGATGGGTCCGGGGGGAAGTGGGGATAGGCCACACTCAGGCCAGGATGGGACCGGGGGGATGGGCCACACTCAGGCCAGGATGGGACCGGGGGGGAGATGGGCCACACTCAGGCCAGGATGGGACCGGGGGGGAAGTGGGGATGGGCCACACTCAGGCCAGGATGGGTCCGGGGGGGGAAGTGGGGATGGGCCACACTCAGGCCAGGATGGGACCGGGGGGGAAGTGGGGATAGGCCACACTCAGGCCAGGATGGGACCGGGGGGGAAGTGGGGATAGGCCACACTCAGGCCAGGATGGGACCGGGGGGGAAGTGGGGAGTGGGGATAGGCCACACTCAGGCCAGGATGGGACCGGGGGGAAGTGGGGATAGGCCACACTCAGGCCAGGATGGGACCGGGGGGAAGTGGGGATAGGCCACACTCAGGCCAGGATGGGTCCGGGGGGGAAGTGGGGATAGGCCACACTCAGGCCAGGATGGGTCCGGGGGGGAAGTGGGGATAGGCCACACTCAGGCCAGGATGGGTCCGGGGGGGAAGTGGGGATAGGCCACACTCAGGCCAGGATGGGTCCGGGGGGGAAGTGGGGATAGGCCACACTCAGGCCAGGATGGGTCCGGGGGGGAAGTGGGGATAGGCCACACTCAGGCCAGGATGGGTCCGGGGGGAAGTGGGGATGGGCCACACTCAGGCCAGGATGGGTCCGGGGGGGGAAGTGGGGATAGGCCACACTCAGGCCAGGATGGGTCCGGGGGGGAAGTGGGGATAGGCCACACTCAGGCCAGGATGGGACCGGGGGGAAGTGGGGATAGGCCACACTCAGGCCAGGATGGGTCCGGGGGGGAAGTGGGGATAGGCCACACTCAGGCCAGGATGGGTCCGGGGGGGAAGTGGGGATAGGCCACACTCAGGCCAGGATGGGTCCGGGGGGGAAGTGGGGATAGGCCACACTCAGGCCAGGATGGGTCCGGGGGGGAAGTGGGGATAGGCCACACTCAGGCCAGGATGGGTCCGGGGGGGAAGTGGGGATAGGCCACACTCAGGCCAGGATGGGTCCGGGGGGGAAGTGGGGATAGGCCACACTCAGGCCAGGATGGGTCCGGGGGGGAAGTGGGGATAGGCCACACTCAGGCCAGGATGGGTCCGGGGGGGAAGTGGGGATAGGCCACACTCAGGCCAGGATGGGTCCGGGGGGGAAGTGGGGATAGGCCACACTCAGGCCAGGATGGGTCCGGGGGGGAAGTGGGGATAGGCCACACTCAGGCCAGGATGGGTCCGGGGGGGAAGTGGGGATAGGCCACACTCAGGCCAGGATGGGTCCGGGGGGGAAGTGGGGATAGGCCACACTCAGGCCAGGATGGGTCCGGGGGGGAAGTGGGGATAGGCCACACTCAGGCCAGGATGGGTCCGGGGGGGAAGTGGGGATAGGCCACACTCAGGCCAGGATGGGTCCGGGGGGAAGTGGGGATAGGCCACACTCAGGCCAGGATGGGTCCGGGGGGGAAGTGGGGATAGGCCACACTCAGGCCAGGATGGGTCCGGGGGGGAAGTGGGGATAGGCCACACTCAGGCCAGGATGGGTCCGGGGGGGAAGTGGGGATAGGCCACACTCAGGCCAGGATGGGTCCGGGGGGGAAGTGGGGATAGGCCACACTCAGGCCAGGATGGGTCCGGGGGGGAAGTGGGGATAGGCCACACTCAGGCCAGGATGGGTCCGGGGGGGAAGTGGGGATAGGCCACACTCAGGCCAGGATGGGTCCGGGGGGGAAGTGGGGATGGGCCACACTCAGGCCAGGATGGGACCGGGGGGAAGTGGGGATGGGCCACACTCAGGCCAGGATGGGTCCGGGGGGGAAGTGGGGATGGGCCACACTCAGGCCAGGATGGGACCGGGGGGAAGTGGGGATGGGCCACACTCAGGCCAGGATAGGTCCGGGGGGGGGATAGGCCACACTCAGGCCAGGATGGGTCCGGGGGGGGGATAGGCCACACTCAGGCTAGGATGGGTCCGGGGGGGGGGGGATAGGCCACACTCAGGCCAGGATGGGTCCGGGGGGGAAGTGGGGATAGGCCACACTCAGGCCAGGATGGGTCCGGGGGGGAAGTGGGGATGGGCCACACTCAGGCCAGGATGGGACCGGGGGGGAAGTGGGGATGGGCCACACTCAGGCCAGGATGGGTCCGGGGGGAAGTGGGGATAGGCCACACTCAGGCCAGGATGGGTCCGGGGGGAAGTGGGGATAGGCCACACTCAGGCCAGGATGGGTCCGGGGGGGAAGTGGGGATAGGCCACACTCAGGCCAGGATGGGTCCGGGGGGGAAGTGGGGATAGGCCACACTCAGGCCAGGATGGGTCCGGGGGGGAAGTGGGGATAGGCCACACTCAGGCCAGGATGGGTCTGGGGGGGAAGTGGGGATAGGCCACACTCAGGCCAGGATGGGACCGGGGGGGAAGTGGGGATAGGCCACACTCAGGCCAGGATGGGTCCGGGGGGGAAGTGGGGATAGGCCACACTCAGGCCAGGATGGGACCGGGGGGGAAGTGGGGATAGGCCACACTCAGGCCAGGATGGGTCCGGGGGGGAAGTGGGGATAGGCCACACTCAGGCCAGGATGGGTCCGGGGGGGAAGTGGGGATGGGCCACACTCAGGCCAGGATGGGACCGGGGGGGAAGTGGGGATAGGCCACACACAGGCCAGGATGGGACCGGGGGGGAAGTGGGGATAGGCCACACTCAGGCCAGGATGGGACCGGGGGGGAAGTGGGGATAGGCCACACTCAGGCCAGGATGGGACCGGGGGGGAAGTGGGGATAGGCCACACTCAGGCCAGGATGGGTCCGGGGGGGAAGTGGGGATAGGCCACACTCAGGCCAGGATGGGTCCGGGGGGGAAGTGGGGATGGGCCACACTCAGGCCAGGATGGGACCGGGGGGGAAGTGGGGATAGGCCACACACAGGCCAGGATGGGACCGGGGGGGAAGTGGGGATAGGCCACACTCAGGCCAGGATGGGTCCGGGGGGGAAGTGGGGATAGGCCACACTCAGGCCAGGATGGGACCGGGGGGGAAGTGGGGATAGGCCACACTCAGGCCAGGATGGGTCCGGGGGGGAAGTGGGGATGGGCCACACTCAGGCCAGGATGGGACCGGGCCACACTCAGGCCAGGATGGGACCGGGGGGGGGATGGGCCACACACAGGCCAGGATGGGACTGGGGGGACACTTATGCCAGAATGGAAACAGGGGGGTGATGGGCCACACCAATACTTAGATGGGACGAAAGTGGGGGCCACACTTAGGCCGGTCTGTGTTGTCCACTTTATCCAATCACATTCTGCGATCCTGTAGTGGGAGGGGTAGATTACAGACTGACTCCACCCAGAATTAGACAAACTCTCCTTTATTACAGGCTGAAGTCTCTCTGATCTCCAGAGATAAACACAGCGCCCCCCTCAGGTCCGCCGGCATTCATCTTCCCAAAATAAAAATGTCATCATCGCACATCTGTGACATCATCATGTATGACCTCATCTCACAGAACCGCACACCTACTACGGCACCACGCCGGCACCCGGCGCCATCAGAGGAGAGCCAATGGGGCTCCGCGGTAGCTGGGGGACTAAAGTCTCATGTGGGGGATTTCACGTAGAACCCTTGTGGTGGTCACATGACCTCGCCATGCCACTGGTCTCTGTAGTGTCCGGGCACGCCCACATCTGTGCCCCCTCAGTGGGCAGTCACCGCTGCGTCCAATCCAGTGGACCGCTAGTTGAAGTAGATTCGGTGGAAGTCGTGCGCTCCGAAGGCGGCGTTACATTTGGGACATTTGCGCTGGCGGGAGTCGTAACGCGTTTTCACACACTCGAAGCAGAAGACGTGGAAACACTTGGTGAGCACCGCGTCCTTCTTCCGGGTGTTACAGCACGGGCAGGTCAAGCGGGCCTGGGGGGGGGAGACAGCCAATCAGATCACTGAGGAACCGCCTGATATCACAACCTCAAACTATGGAGGAGGACACCTGACATATAATCCCACCAGGTCCCAATACCACCCCTCCCCCCCCAACATCACCCCTCCCCCGCAGTCTATGGTATAGAGGAGGACACCTGACATATAACACCACCAGGTCCCAACATCACCCCTCCCCCCTAGTCTATGGTATAGAGGAGGACACCTGACATATAAAGACAGTTTCTTTTTCGTACATCACGGGACACAGAGCGACTTAGTCATTACTAATGGGTTATATAGTTTACCTTCAGGTGCTGGCACTGGCAACTTCCAAAACCGGAAGTACCCTCCCCTATATAAGCCCCTCCCATCCGGGAGCACCTCAGTTTTTTGCCAGTGTCTAAGGTGTTGGCCAAGAAGTAACATGTGTTTTTTCATCTGAGCTTGTGTACAGGTTCTTTTGGGCCTCAGTAAGCTATTCCGGATCCGACCAAAAAAGCTTCATAGCTAAACGGTCGGTACCCGGGCCTTGCAGCAGAAGAGCAAGGTTTTGCCTGTAATGCTTCTCTTAGGAGAGCTGGACCCTGGGATCCAGAGCTCTGGTCATACCCACGACCAAGATGTTTTCTGTGCAGGGTGCTATACAGGTCCAGGGGAGTGGAATCCTTGGGAACCCGGTCCCTGAAGGTTTGATTACAATGCCTGCCGTGATAGGTGAAGTTTGGGCTTCTGTGGACCAAACAAAGTCCTGCGGCGGGGAACAGGTAAGTGGGGGCCCCCAGGAACTTGGTTCTATTGGGGGACCCCCAAGCCTAATTTGTCTGTCTGTTACCTAACGGTAGTCCCGCTAATATCTGTGTATGCCTGTAAGTACTGGAAAATGTAAAATTTTAATAGTAGTCAAGAAAAAAAAAAAAAAAAAAAGGAGACCGCGGTACCTGTGTTAAACCACTAGAGGCCGCTGTAGTCCATTTTTCTTGTCATGTGGATCTTTGGCTTTTTTTAAGTCAAAAGATCCAGGCAGTTGGTAAGTTTCTCTGTGGGAATCCACTTCCTCTGCCCTGTTGCTGCGCTCATCCACCGCACAGGCCCTCCGGCAAAAAGGGCCCTGGCTCCTAGTCCCTGCTTGTTTTCCAAAAAAGGCGCCAAGGGCGCACGGGCGCGCGTGCACGCGCCTCCTATGAAAGGGGCGGGGCGGGTGGATGACGCTCGATGCGCGCCGCTTCTGCGCATGTGCAGGCGTCCCAGCATGAATAAAAGACACAGTACAAATGTCAGCTGGATGCAAACAGAGCTAGCAACAAACGGTGGCACACAGAGGCGGTTGATGCAGGCATCCCCATAGAAAGGCACTTTAGTGGACACCAGCTGGTATATAGCAGCACCTGTGTTAGATTATTACCAGCAAAATTGGTGTATGACGACGGGAATACCTCAGCTTTGTGCTTATAGGATATGTCGTCCAGACGCTCCGGAAATAGGTCTTCCAGGAAGCCAAAGGGGTCTCCATCGGGCTCTGAGGATATTGGGCATGCTTGTACTGCACCAATCTCCCCTGAAAATTCAGAGGTCAGTAGCCGTAGGAACCCCGCAGGAGTGCCTGGTGCTGCGGCTGTCCCCAGTCCACCTGCTCCTGTATATATAACAGAGGAGGTTTTATCCTCAACTCTGGGAGGATTGGAAGAGAGATTAACAGCATTGATCGCTGCTTCCCTGTCTCAGGAAAAGCGCGTCCGATCTCCGTCTCCTCCTTCAGAGTGCCTGTTAGTGGAGGAACAGCCCCACACAGAGATCGACCTACCTGAAAGGGATCAGGATGAGGTTGATTCAGTTATAGAGGAATCAACAGTGGAAGAACCTTTCTCAGCATCTCAGGCTGAAAGATTATGGGTTCAGTCTCTGACTAATATGGTCCGATCAGCATTTAAAATGCCTCTGGCGGAACCACCATCCACTACAGTTTCCTCGCTGGGGTCGCTAAAAGCTCCCCAGGCTGTCTGTTCCTTCCCAATCCACCCTTTATTAGAAGGGCTTATTTACCAGGATTGGGAGCATCCTGATAAAATATTTACTCCTCCCAAGAGATTTCCGGTGATCTATCCCATGGAGGATAAGTTCATAAGAAAATGGAGGGTCCCTATAGTGGACACAGCCATCTCTTCTGTTAACAAATCACTGACATGTCCAGTAGATAATGTTCCAATGTTCAAAGACCCAATAGATAAAAAATTGGAGTCTTTACTAAAATCTGCTTTCTCTACAGCAAGCATGGTGACAAAACCTGCGGTAGCAGCGATTGGAGTCTGCCAAGCAATGAAAGATCAGTTGAAACAAGTCTTAAGGGACTTACCAGATCAGCAGGCTCTTGCCCTAGCTGACCTACCTAGAGCCTTGTTTTGCGGTGGACGCCATAAAGGATACAATCCATCAGGCCTCCCGCTTTACGCTGTCTATAGTACATATGCGTAGGCTTCTGTGGCTCAAAAACTGGTCTGCTGAAGCTCCCTGTAAAAAACTGCTGGTTAGCTTCCCATTTCATGGTGAACGCTTATTTGGAGAAGATCTGGACAAATATATCCAGAAAATTTCTGCCGGTAAAAGTTCACTCTTGCCGGTTAAGAACAAGGGTAGAAGTCCTTCTTTTAAGAGGCCTACTTCTCCAGTCCCGGGCACATCGGCTGTGAAACAGTTCCGACGGCCTCCGCGGTCAAATTCAGGGGGCAGAAATCAGGGACAATCACAGGGTAACAAGAAGCCCTGGATCAAGAGAGGTACAAAACCTCCCCCCAAGTTATGAAGCGTTGCCCCCACTCAATCGGGTGGGGGGAAGACTTTAGTTGTTCACAGAGAACTGGCGGGACACCATCAGAGACAGATGGGTGCTCTCCGCAGTAAGTCTGGGATACAAGCTGGAGTTAAAAGGCACTCCTCCTGCCCAATTTATGAGGTCAAACGTGCCAAGAGATCCCCAAAAGAGAGGATCCCTCCTTCTGGCACTAGAACAACTATTGCTCCAAGGTGTAATCATGAAGGTTCCCCTGGAAGAAAGCGGATTCGGGTTTTACTCGAACCTTTTCACAGTCCCCAAACCAAATGGGGATGTGAGGCCCATATTAAATCTAAAAGGGCTAAACAAGTTCCTAAATATCAGCACTTTTCGGATGGAGTCGATCCGATCAGTGGCCACCGCCCTACAAGGGCAGGAATGGTTAGCCTCGATCGACATAAAGGATGCTTATCTGCATATTCCCATCTTTCCGGCCCACCAGAAATTTCTACGCTTTGCAGTAGAAGGGCGCCATTTTCAGTTCAGAGCCTTACCTTTCGGTCTGGCCACAGCACCACCAGTGTTCACAAAAATTCTGGCCCCACTATTGGCCAATCTAAGAACACAAGGTGTAACGATAATGGCATATCTAGACGACTTGTTGCTGATAGACCACTCAGTGAAAAAAACTAGAAGTGGTTGTTCACGAGACAATCAAGTATCTGGAATATCACGGTTGGATTATCAACCGGGACAAGTCAGCTCTAAGACCAGTCAAAAGTCTGGAATACTTGGGGCTAAGGCTGGATTCAGACCAGAGAAAGATTTTCTTACCTCCAGAGAAGGTGTCGTCTTTAAAAGATTTGACCCACTTAGTGGGTACAAAAAGAAAACCATCCATACGCCTGTGCATGAGGCTGCTGGGAAAAATGGTGGCTTCATTCGAAGCGGTACCCTACGGTCAATTCCATTCAAGGAATTTGCAAAGGACCATACTGTCAGCCTGGAACAAAAAAAGTTCAGGCTTTAGACTTACCAATGTCCCTGTCCCCTTCCGTTCGCAAGAGCCTCCATTGGTGATTGGTGCCCCAGAATCTGGAAAAAGGGAAACCCTTCAGTCCGGTTTCTTGGAAGGTGGTCACTACAGATGCCAGCCTTATAGGCTGGGGAGCAGTACTGGAGCAATGGTCTCTCCAGGGCAGATGGTCGGATGCAGAAAAGGCCCTGCCCATCAATCTCTTAGAGATACGAGCAGCCCGGTATGCCCTAGTAGCATGGACATCCAAACTCCAAGGGTCCCCTGTCAGAATTCAATCAGACAATGCCACAGCAGTGGCATATATCAATCATCAGGGGGGCACCAGGAGTCGTGCAGCCCAGAGGGAAGCAAATTGCATCCTGGAATGGGCAGGAAGATATGTCCCAGCCATATCCGCGGTTTTCATTTCAGGAGTGGAAAATTGGAGAGCGGACTTTTTAAGTCGCCAGCAATTATGCCCGGGGGAATGGTCTCTTCACCCCAAGGTTTTCCAGGCAATATGCCAGCGGTGGGGAACACCAGATGTAGATCTGCTAGCATCCAGATTCAACACGAAAGTGGACAGGTTTGTCTCTCGCACAAGGGATCCCCTAGCTTGCGGCTCGGATGCCCTAGTGTTCCCTTGGGATCAGTTCAAGCTGATATATGCATTCACACCGCCACAATGGTTACCTCGATTACTCCGCAGAATCAGGGTAGAAAAGAAACCAGTGATTCTGGTGGCTCCAGCGTGGCCCCGAAGAGCATGGTACGCGGAGATTGTAAAAATGTCTGTGGGGAGTCCTTGGACCCTCCCACATCGTCCGGACCTGCTTTCGCAAGGACCGATATACCACCCTTCCTTACCAGCCCTAGGTTTGACGGCCTGGCTATTGAAGCCCACATTCTAAAAAAGAGAGGGCTCTCTAATCCTGTGGTATCTACCATGATCAATGCCAGGAAGCCGGTATCCAGGCAGATCTACTATAGAATCTGGAAGGCGTACATCGCGTGGTGTGAGGCCAAGAGATGGCATCCACGTAAGTACATAATAGGTAGGATTTTGGACTTCCTACAATGGGCTGTAGATAGGAAGCTTGCCTTGAGTACTATCAAGGGTCAGATTTCGGCCTTGTCAATATTTTTTCAAAGGCCCTTGGCTTCGCATTCACTAGTCAAAGCTTTCATACAAGGAGTGATGCGTATTAGCCCTCCGGTTAGTATTCCCATATGTCCATGGGATCTAAACTTGGTTCTGTCGGTTCTACAGAAACAACCATTTGAACCATTACAGCACATTTCCTTGGTGCTTCTCACCAGGAAATTGATTTTTCTAGTAGCCATTTGTTCGGCTAAAAGAGTATCGGAATTAGCAGCTATGTCCTGTAGGGAGCCATATCTGGTTATCCATAAGGACAGAGTAGTGTTACGTCCTCATCCAGCCTTCTTCCTAAGGTGGTATCGAGGTTTCATTTGAACCAAGATGTGGTTCTTCCTTCTTTTTTCCCCAAACCTACTTCGGTAGAGGAAAAGTTATTGCATTCTTTGGATGTAGTAAGAGCAGTTAAAGCTTATCTAAAAGCCACTGTTCAGATTCGCAGAACGGATACTTTGTTTATTCTGCCGGAAGGCCCCAGAAAGGGTCAGGCAGCGTCAAAATCTACTTTAGCCAAGTGGATTTGACAGGTCATAATACAAGCCTATGGCTTGAGAAAGAGACCGCCTCCGTTCAAAGTTAGAGCGCACTCCACGAGAGCAGTTGGAACTTCATGGGCAGTGCATCACCAGGCCTCCCTGGCTCAAATCTGTAAGGCCGCAACATGGTCTTCAGTTCACACGTTTACTAGGTTCTACCAGGTGGACGTTAGAAGTCAGGAGGATGTCGCCTTTGGGCGCAGTGTGTTGCAGGCCGCAAAAGATCCTCATGTCTGATAGCGCTCAGCTTATATATGGTGTATCCCCCCCCTCATTTGGCATTGCTTTAGGACATCCCATTAGTAATGACTATGTCGCTCTGTGTCCCGTGATGTACGAGAAAGAAAATAGGATTTTTATAACAGCTTACCTGTAAAATCCTTTTCTTGGAGTACATCACGGGACACAGAGCTCCCACCCCTCTTTGGGGACACTTATTGCTTTGCTACAAAACTGAGGTGCTCCCGGATGGGAGGGGCTTATATAGGGGAGGGTACTTCCGGTTTTGGAAGTTGCCAGTGCCAGCACCTGACGGTATCTATATAACCCATTAGTAATGACTATGTCGCTCTGTGTCCCGTGATGTACTCCAAGAAAAGGATTTTACAGGTAAGCTGTTATAAAAATAACCTTTTTTTACTGCTATCTCCACGGTAACCACATGTCACCTCCCCCATTCCCCGCCCCACCGTACCCGATATTCTTTGATCTCCTCCTGGAGGATCTGGTCGGCATCGGCATAAACTTCCATCTTCTTCTGCTTCTCCAGCTTTCTGCGCAATCGTGAGATCTCCTCCTGAAAAGTGACAGCATAAATGGATGATGGGGGAGCGCCGCAGCGACAGAGAGAGCGCGACAGAGAGAGAGAGCGCGACAGAGAGAGAGAGAGAGCGCGACAGAGAGAGAGAGAGAGCGCGACAGAGAGAGAGAGCGCGACAGAGAGAGAGAGAGAGCGCGACAGAGAGAGAGAGCGCGACAGAGAGAGAGAGCGCGACAGAGAGAGAGAGAGAGCGACAGAGAGAGCGACAGAGAGAGAGAGAGCGACAGAGAGCGACAGAGAGAGCGCGACACAGAGAGAGAGAGCGCGACACAGAGAGAGAGAGCGCGACACAGAGAGAGAGAGCGCGACAGAGAGAGAGCGCGACAGAGAGAGAGCGCGACAGAGAGAGAGCGCGACAGAGAGAGAGCGCGACAGAGAGCGAGCGCGCGCGAGAGAGAGAGAGCGCAACAGAGCGAGAGAGAGAGCGCAACAGAGCGAGAGAGAGAGCGCAATAGAGCGAGAGCGAGACAGACAGAGCGCGACAGAGAGAGCGCGCGACAGAGCGACAAAGAGAGAGCGCGCGACAGAGCGAGAGCGCGCGACAGAGCGAGAGCGCGAGCGCGCGACAGAGCGAGAGAGAACGCGCGACAGAGCGAGAGAGAGAGCGCGCGACAGAGCGAGAGAGAGAGCGCGCGACAGAGCGAGAGAGCGACAGAGCGAGAGAGAGAGCGCGCGACAGAGAGAGCGCGCGACAGAGCGAGAGAGAGAGAGCGCGCGACAGAGCGAGAGAGAGAGAGCGCGCGACAGAGCGAGAGAGAGAGCGAGAGCGCGCGACCGAGAGAGCGCGCCCGACAGCGCGCGACCGAGAGAGAGCGCCCGACAGAGAGAGAGCGCCCGACCGAGAGAGAGCGCCCGACAGAGAGAGAGCGCCCGACAGAGAGAGAGCGCCCGACAGAGAGAGAGCGCCCGACAGAGAGAGAGCGCCCGACAGAGAGAGAGAGCGCGACAGAGAGAGAGCGCGACAGAGAGAGAGCGCGACAGAGAGAGAGAGAGCGCGACAGAGAGAGAGAGCGCGACAGAGAGAGAGCGCGACAGAGAGAGAGAGCGCGACAGAGAGAGAGAGAGCGCGACAGAGAGCGCGACAGAGAGAGCGCAACAGAGAGAGAAAGCGAGAGAGCGTGAGCGAGAGAGAGCGCGACAGAGAGAGAGCGCGACAGAGAGAGAGAGCGCGACAGAGAGAGAGAGCGCGACAGAGAGAGCGAGAGAGCGTGCGACAAAGAGAGAGAGCGCGACAGAGCGAGAGCGCGACAGAGCGAGCGCGCGAGAGCGCGCGACAGAGCGAGAGAGAGCGCGCGACAGAGCGAGAGAGAGCGCGACAGAGCGAGAGAGAGAGAGCGCGCGACAGAGCGAGAGAGAGAGAGCGCGCGACAGAGCGAGAGAGCGCGCGACAGAGCGAGAGAGAGAGAGAGCGCGCGACAGAGCGAGAGAGAGAGCGCGCGACAGAGCGAGAGAGAGAGCGCGCGACAGAGCGAGAGAGAGAGCGCGCGACAGAGCGAGAGAGAGCGCGCGACAGAGCGAGAGAGAGCGCGCGACAGAGCGAGAGAGAGCGCGCGACAGAGCGCGCGACAGAGCGAGAGAGAGAGCGCGCGACAGAGCGAGAGAGAGAGCGCGCGACAGAGCGAGAGAGAGAGAGCGACAGAGCGCGCGACAGAGCGAGAGAGAGAGAGCGCGCAACAGAGCGAGAGAGAGAGAGCGCGCGACAGAGAGAGAGAGCGCGCGACAGAGAGAGAGAGCGCGCGACAGAGCGAGAGAGAGCGCGCGACAGAGCGAGAGAGAGCGCGCGACAGAGCGAGAGAGAGCGCGCGACAGAGCGAGAGAGAGCGCGCGACAGAGCGAGAGAGAGCGCGCGACAGAGCGAGAGAGAGAGCGCGACAGAGCGAGAGAGAGAGCGCGACAGAGCGAGAGAGAGCGCGACAGAGCGAGAGAGAGCGCGACAGAGCGAGAGAGAGAGCGCGACAGAGCGAGAGCGACAGAGCGCGACAGAGCGAGAGCGACAGAGCGAGAGAGAGAGAGAGCGCGCGACAGAGCGAGAGAGAGAGAGAGCGCGCGACAGAGCGAGAGAGAGAGAGCGCGCGACAGAGCGAGAGAGAGAGAGAGCGCGCGACAGAGCGAGAGAGAGAGAGAGCGCGCGACAGAGCGAGAGAGAGAGAGAGCGCGCGACAGAGCGAGAGAGAGAGAGAGCGCGCGACAGAGCGAGAGAGAGAGCGCGCGACAGAGCGAGAGAGAGAGCGCGCGACAGAGCGAGAGAGAGAGCGCGCGACAGAGCGAGAGAGAGAGCGCGCGACAGAGCGAGAGAGAGAGCGCGCGACAGAGCGAGAGAGAGAGCGCGCGACAGAGCGAGAGAGAGAGCGCGCGACAGAGCGTGAGAGAGAGCGCGCGACAGAGCGAGAGAGAGAGCGCGCGACAGAGCGAGAGAGAGAGCGCGCGACAGAGCGAGAGAGAGAGCGCGCGACAGAGCGAGAGAGAGAGCGCGCGACAGAGCGAGAGAGAGAGCGCGCGACAGAGCGAGAGAGAGAGCGCGCGACAGAGCGAGAGAGAGCGCGCGACAGAGCGAGAGAGAGAGCGCGCGACAGAGCGAGAGAGAGAGAGCGCGCGACAGAGCGAGAGCGACAAAACGAGAGAGAGAGAGAGCGCGCGACAGAGCGAGTGCGCGCGACAGAGCGAGAGAGAGAGAGCGCGCGACAGAGCGAGAGAGAGAGCGCGCGACAGAGCGAGAGAGAGAGAGCGCGCGACAGAGCGAGAGAGAGAGAGCGCGCGACAGAGCGAGAGAGAGAGAGCGCGCGACAGAGCGAGAGAGAGAGAGCGCGCGACAGAGCGAGAGAGAGAGAGCGTGCGACAGAGCGAGAGAGAGAGAGAGCGCGCGACAGAGCGAGAGAGAGCGCGCGACAGAGAGAGAGTGCGCGACAGAGCGAGAGCGCGCGACAGAGCGAGCGCGCGACAGAGCGAGAGAGAGAGCGCGCGACAGAGCGAGAGAGAGAGCGCGCGACAGAGCGAGAGAGAGAGCGCGCGACAGAGCGAGAGAGAGAGAGCGCGCGACAGAGCGAGCGCGCGACAGAGCGAGCGAGCGCGCGACAGAGCGAGAGAGAGCGCGACAGAGCGAGAGAGAGCGCGACAGAGCGAGAGAGAGCGCGCGACAGAGCGAGAGAGAGAGAGCGCGCGACAGAGCGAGAGAGAGAGCGCGCGACAGAGCGAGAGAGAGAGCGCGCGACAGAGCGAGAGAGAGAGCGCGCGACAGAGCGAGAGAGAGAGCGTGCGACAGAGCGAGAGCGCAACAGAGCGAGAGAGAGAGCGCGCGACAGAGCGAGAGAGAGAGCGCGCGACAGAGCGAGAGAGAGAGCGCGCGACAGAGCGAGAGAGAGAGCGCGCGACAGAGCGAGAGAGAGCGCGCGACAGAGAGCGCGCTACAGAGCGAGAGAGAGAGCGACAGAGCGCGCGACAGAGAGAGCGAGAGCACGACAGAGAGAGCGAGAGCACGACAGAGAGCGAGACAGAGAGAGAGCGCGACAGAGCGAGAGCGCGACAGAGAGCGAGAGCGCGACAGAGAGCGAGAGCGCGACAGAGAGCGAGAGCGCGACAGAGAGCGAGAGCGCGACAGAGAGCGAGAGCGCGACAGAGAGCGAGAGCGCGACAGAGAGAGCGAGAGAGAGCGCGACAGAGCGACAGAGAGCGCGACAGAGCGACAGAGAGCGCGACAGAGCGAGAGAGAGCGCGACAGAGCGAGAGAGAGCGCGCGACAGAGCGAGAGAGCGCGACAGAGCGAGAGAGAGCGCGCGACAGAGCGAGAGCGTGCGACAGAGCGAGAGCGCGACAGAGAGCGCGCGACAGAGCGAGAGAGAGAGCGCGCGACAGAGCGAGAGAGAGAGCGCGCGACAGAGCGAGAGAGAGAGCGCGCGACAGAGCGAGAGAGAGAGCGCGCGACAGAGAGAGCGAGCGCGACAGAGAGAGCGAGCGCGACAGAGAGCGAGAGAGAGCGCGACAGAGAGCGAGAGAGAGCGCGACAGAGCGCGAGAGAGAGAGCGACAGAGAGAGAGCGACAGAGCGCGCGACAGAGAGAGCGAGAGCACGACAGAGAGCGAGCGCGACAGAGAGAGAGCGCGACAGAGAGAGAGCGCGACAGAGAGCGAGAGCGCGACAGAGAGCGAGAGCGCGACAGAGAGAGCGAGAGAGAGCGCGACAGAGAGAGCGAGAGAGAGCGCGACAGAGAGCGAGAGAGAGCGCGACAGAGAGAGCGAGAGAGAGCGCGACAGAGAGCGAGAGAGAGCGCGACAGAGAGAGCGAGAGCACGACAGAGAGCGAGCGCGACAGAGAGAGAGCGCGACAGAGAGAGAGCGCGACAGAGAGCGAGAGCGCGACAGAGAGAGAGCGCGACAGAGAGAGAGCGCGACAGAGAGAGCGAGAGAGAGCGCGACAGAGAGAGCGAGAGAGAGCGCGACAGAGAGCGAGAGAGAGCGCGACAGAGAGCGAGAGAGAGCGCGACAGAGAGCGAGAGAGAGCGCGACAGAGAGAGCGAGAGAGAGCGCGAGAGAGAGCGAGAGAGAGCGAGAGAGAGCGAGAGAGAGCGCGACAGAGCGCGACAGAGAGCGTGCGACAGAGAGCGTGCGCGACAGAGAGAAAGAGCGCGCCACAGAGAGAGAAAGAGCGTGCGACAGAGAGAGAAAGAGCGTGCGACAGAGAGAGAGCGTGCGGCAGAGAGAGAGCGCGCGGCAGAGAGAGCGTGCGGCAGAGAGAGAGCGCGCGGCAGAGAGAGCGCGCGGCAGAGAGAGAGAGCGCGCGACAGAGAGCGCGCGACAGAGAGAGAGCGACAGAGAGAGAGCGACAGAGAGAGAGCGCGCGACAGAGAGAGAGCACGACAGAGAGAGAGAGCGCGACAGAGAGAGAGAGCGCGACAGAGAGCGCGCGACAGAGAGAGAGAGTGCGACAGAGAGAGAGCGCGCGACAGAGAGAGAGCGCGCGACAGAGAGAGAGAGAGCGCAACAGACAGCGCGACAGAGAGAGAGCGCGACAGAGAGAGAGAGCGCGACAGAGAGAGAGAGCGCGACAGAGAGAGAGAGCGCGACAGAGAGAGAGCGCGACAGAGAGAGAGCGCGACAGAGAGAGAGCGACACAAAGAGGAGCGACACAAAGAGGAGCGACAGCTGTAGTCACACAGAGGGGGAGGGCTGTGGTCACACAGTGGGGGGGGGGGGGGGCTGTGGCCACACAGTGGGGGGGGGGGGCTGTGGCCACACAGTGGGGGGGGGCTGTAGTCACACAGTGGGGGGGGGGGGCTGTAGTCACACAGTGGGGGGGGGGGCTGTGGCCACACAGTGGGGGGGGCTGTGGCCACACAGTGGGGGGGGGGGGGCTGTGGCCACACAAAGGGGGGGCTGTGGCCACACAGTGGGGGGGGGGGCTGTAGTCACACAGTGGGGGGGGGCTGTAGTCACACAGTGGGGGGGGGGGGGGGCTGTAGTCATACAGTGGGGGGGGCTGTAGTCTAGGTACCTGGGCTCGTTTCAGGCTGAAGGACTCCTTCTCTTTAGCGCTCCGGTTGTCGCACACCAGGCTCTGGGTGTCACGCAATGTGCTGACAATGTGCTCCACCTGAACCTTCAGATCCTCCGACAGCTGAGCAGCTTCTACTGCCTGCAACCAATCCAAACCCATCATATCATCATGTGACTCATCAGACTCCGCCTCCATGTGATGTATGGATCTAGTGGTCACTCACCTTCCTCTTCTGTATCTCCAGTGACTGAATGCGGAGTGTCAGCTCCTTTTCTATGGCGGCCAGAGAGCTGTGCAGCACCCGCTCCCTCTCCTCCAACTTCTGAACCTGCAGCAGCTGAGCGTCCACCTGCACCACAGAGCACACCAGTGTCACCACCGACCTACAGCGAGCGTCCTCCTGCACCACATTCACCACGACCTACAGAGAGACACAGCGAGCGTCCACCTGCACCACACACAGCGAGCATCCTCCTGCACCACATTCACCATCGACCTACAGAGAGACACAGCGAGCGTCCACCTGCACCACACACAGCGAGCGTCCACCTGCACCACACACAGCGAGCGTCGTCCTGCACCACATTCACCACCAACCTAGAGACACACAGCGAGCGTCCTCCTGCACCACTGACCTACAGAGACACACAGCGAGCATCCACCTGCCCCACACACAGCAAGCGTCCTCCTGCACCACACACACAGCGAGCGTCCTCCTGCACCACACACACAGCGAGCGTCCTCCTGCACCACACACACAGCGAGCGTCCTCCTGCACCACACACACAGCGAGCGTCCTCCTGCACCACACACACAGCGAGCGTCCTCCTGCCCCACACACACAGCGAGCGTCCTCCTGCACCACACACACAGCGAGCGTCCTCCTGCCCCACACACAGCGAGCGTCCTCCTGCACCACACACACAGCGAGCGTCCTCCTGCACCACACACACAGCGAGCGTCCTCCTGCACCACACACACAGCGAGCGTCCTCCTGCACCACACACACAGCGAGCGTCCTCCTGCACCACACACACAGCGAGCGTCCTTCTGCACCACACACACAGCGAGCGTCCTCCTGCCCCACACACACAGCGAGCGTCCTCCTGCACCACACACACAGCGAGCGTCCTCCTGCACCACACACACAGCGAGCGTCCTCCTGCACCACACACACAGCGAGCGTCCTCCTGCACCACACACACAGCGAGCGTCCTCCTGCACCACACACACAGCGAGCGTCCTCCTGCACCACACACACAGCGAGCGTCCTTCTGCACCACACACACAGCGAGCGTCCTTCTGCACCACACACACAGCGAGCGCCCTCCTGCACCACACACACAGCGAGCGTCCTCCTGCACCACACACACAGCGAGCGTCCTCCTGCACCACACACACAGCGAGCGTCCTCCTGCACCACACACACAGCGAGCGTCCTCCTGCACCACACACACAGCGAGCGTCCTTCTGCACCACACACACAGCGAGTGTCCTTCTGCCCCACACACACAGCGAGCGTCCTCCTGCACCACACACACAGCGAGCGTCCTCCTGCACCAGTCACCCGGGGTGATGTTCGGCACTCACAGGAGGACCCATCTGACACTCTCACACCCCTATGAATGGATCTGTGACATCAATGCGAATTCTGCTCTCATACACCCAGCAGTCAATCATAGTAGAGAGGAGTGAAGTATGAGGAGGAGGGGGAAGCGCTGTGATTGGTGTACCTGAGTTTTCAGGCCCTGCACCTGGTCGGCTAGCTCCTCCTTCTCCTCTCTCAGCAGTTTGTGGATCTGGTTGGATTTGATTCTCTCGGACATCAGTTTGAAGTTGGCGTCGTCCTTCTCCCGCAACTGCTGCATCAGCCGGATGTTCTGTTCCTGCATGTCCTCGAAGGCTTGCCCGGTGACATCCATCTCCGACAACAGGGCCTCCTCCTCCTGGGGGATGGCAATGGGGACCCGTTACACCCCACACAGAACAGTGCGCTCCCAACATACCCCTCCATTGTACCCCACGCAGGACTTTGCGCCCAACATATCCCTCCATGTCCTCAAAGGCCTGCCCGGTGACATCCATCTCAGACAACAGGGCCTCCTCCTCCTGGGGGACGGCAATGGGGACCCGTTACACCCCACACAGAACTGTGCGCTCCCAACATACCCCTCCATTGTACCCCACGCAGGACTTTGCGCCCAACATATCCCTCCATGTCCTCAAAGGCCTGCCTGGTGACATCCATCTCCGACAATAGGGCCTCCTCCTCCTGCGGGACAGGAACCATTTACACCCCACGCAGGACTGTGCACCCCAATATACCCTAGGCAAAACTGTGTGCCCCAACATACCCCTCTGTGACAGACCTAGCCGGGAAAGAGGCTTTTAGAGAGGACTGAATGCTGGCCTCTTGCCTTCTGATTATGGGCCCTGAATTTTAAGGGAACAATACTCTTTGCGAGGTGTATGCCTGGGGACCTTGAAGTAATGTTACTTTGGCTTCAAGTCCATGTCCCCCCAAAACACAAAACTCTGGGGACCCTGTATATGCCATATTATAGTGATGGCTTCATAATGTTGGGGCTCATAAAAAATGCTGATGTCATCAACTCCAGCCACCTGTCTGTCTGTTGTCTGCTATAATGTGTTTATTGTAAATAAGGCTAGTGTGGGCTCTAAGAGTATTGCACCCATTGTTGTTTGTATTAATTAACTCTGCTATTGTGTGAAGGTTTTCTGTGTTTCTATTTATGATAATGTTGATTGTGTCTTCTGAGCTAAAAGACGGCAAGTCTGTCCTAAAGGTCATGCCTCTGAGTCACCTAGGCTGTCTAAAGGATTAGATAATTAGCTCATGTTAATTAGGTTTCTGGTTACAGTTTGTATTGTCATCCTTGTGTATATATTTGTGTGAGATCTCAAATAAAAAGGCTATTCCTGATGTACTGCAAGACTGGTGTTATCTGGGGACTGGGGGTGGGCTAAAGAGTCTTGGAAGGTGCTGGTTCTGGACAAAGGAAGCATTGATGGTGTACATAGTACTGTTTGAGGATGAGGTTCGTCACAACTGGTTGGCAGCAGCGGGATCGTGCTTCCTGGCTGTGAAGATGTCCAAACCTCCACCTGGATCCAAGATCGGGATAACACACTTCAGTCACCCCAGCAGAAATATGGACCTGGCATCAGAGTTCCCGGGGATGCTGCAGATCGTCCTTTCAGCATACATCAGGTCTGCGTCTGTGGATGAATACCTGGAGGTCAGGCAGCAGATTCGGGAAGACACTGGATTGGAGCCCTCCAGGTTGCTGGTATGCAACAGGGCAAGTGCTATCCAACCCCAGAGCAGCAGGCCAGTGAACAAAGGGAGTTACGGATGGAATTTCTGAGAGAGCGGCCCCAGGAGCAATGGGTGACTGAGTTGGACAGGCTGGTCCAGCAGGAGATAGAGCTGGACAATCGTTATCGGGCTCTGCAATGGCACGCGGAGGAGGAATATTTAGGGGAGACAACAGACTGCTCTCCGGAGGGATATGACTTTGGCAGCTCTAGATTGCTGTGGGAGAGCCTTACAGATTGGTGTTTGGCGATGAAGGGGAACCTACCCTTGAGGACCTGCGAGAATACAGAGAGGCTATGCTCGGTCTTGCAGGGGTCTCAGAGCTTAAACCTGATCTAGACTATTTGCTAAGGAAGGAACAGCATCTGGAAACTGCTAGAACGCGTTCAGCAGCATGCCAGAGAATCGGCAGTGGAAACTCCGGAGATTGCTGTTCCCAAAGCTGAAATGCTGACAACAGGGCAGAGCTCTGCTAGCCTCTGCCCAACACCAACTTCAGCACACAGTACTGACAGAGACATGGGATTTTCTGCCAGCAGCATCTGTGGCGTCACCAGAAACTTCTGCAGCTGAAGCGCTGACAACTGGACAGAGGGTCCAAGACCTCTGCCCTACACCTGCGGCGGTCACGGAGGCCCAGGGTGAGAAGGAGATAATCTCTTCCCAGCAGCAGATGGCACCCCAGAATGATGCCACCAACCCAGCAGGAGAGCTGGCACCAGGGCCAGACATTGAGCTCTGCCCAGCACCAGTAACCTCTTCTTCGTTCTACGCACAGGAGATGGTAAATCTCTATCCCCAGACACCAGTTATAGAGATTGGGGATTTGATAGACTGTTCTGCTGAGTAAGAACAACCTGGTGAGCCTCCAGCAGAAGAGCTGGTATCAGGGCCAAACTTCACTGGGCTCTGCCCAGCACCAACAGCAGCATCTGTGGAGTTACAAGAGACTCCTCTATTTGAAGCGCTGGCCAGTGGACAGGGGGTCCAAGACCTCTGCCCCACACCTGCAGCAGTTCTAGGGGCCCGTGGTGAGAAGGTGATGGTCACTCCACAACAGTTAGCAAGAGTGAATGATGTGGGGTCCTCAGCTGAAGTGCTAACAGGGCAGAACGCTACTGGTCTCTGCACACAACTGCAGCTTGAGCGGATATCGGCGGATGGGACTGCGGTCTCCACTCACAGCAACCCAGCAGAAGAGCTGGCAACAGAGCAGAGTGCTGCTGGTCTCTGACCTCAACTAACAGAAGAGGGAGTTCCTGTGGTAGTGGATGAGACTTTGGTCTTCACTGACACAACCCCAGAAAATGGTGCGACACTGAGACAGGAGGATGTCAGCCTTGCTTTGCAAGCACTGGGGAATTTTTACCTACCACAAGTGGATGGGACTTCAGTCCCCACTTGTATACCCCAGGGATGCTGGGCAGTCGGCCCAGATCCCCAACAGCATGACGGACTGAGCCCAGTCACCCTGTCTTCTCTCCAGCAGCTGAAAGGGCTCCAGGGAGAAGGGCCAGTCCAGGCCTCTCCCCAGCGGCGGGCATGTTCTCTGAGAGAGGCAGAGGTTGGCTGGGTAAGTAATGCTCTGTTTGGAACAATTTGTTTGGGGTACTGTGTGGGTACCGGCATTCGGGGATTAAAACTATGGACTAACTTTGGAGTCAACCCATCTGGGGTTTCCTCCTGTGTTAGTCTCCTGCCGAAAGGGGAGATCTGTGACAGATCTAGCCGGGACAGAGGCTTTTGGAGCGGACTGAATGCTAGCCTCTTGCCTTGTGATTATGGGCCCTGGATTTTAAGTGAACAATACTCTTTGCGGGGTGTATGCCTGGGGACCTGGAAGTAATGTTACTATGGATTCAAGTCCATGTCCCCCCAAAACAAAAAACTCTAACGACCCTGTATATGCCATATTATAGTGATGACTTCATAATGTTGGGGCTCATAGAAGATGCTGATGTCATCAACTCCAGCCACCTGCCTGTCTGTTGTCTGCTATAATGTGTTTATTGTAAATAAGGCTAGTGTGGGCTCTAAGACCCGGTTCACATAGGGGCGACTCGTCAGGCGACTCAGTCGCCTGACGAGTCGCGTCCCGCTCTGTTGAATGGAACCGTTCCAATAGGAGCGACTCAGGTCGCTCGGACTTAGAAAAAGGTTCCTGTACTACTTTGGGGGAGACTCGGGACGACTTGCATTGACTTCTATACAGAAGTCATTTTGCAAATCGCCTCTCAAGTCGTCTTGAGATCGCGTCGCTGAGTCGCCCCCAAAGTCGTGCTGCCCCAGTGTGAACCGGCTCTAAGAGTATTTCACCCGTTGTTGTTTGCATTAACCACTTGCCGACCGCTGCACGCCGATGTACGTTGGCAGAATGGCACCATAAAACAGTCCCCTATTTTGTAGACGCTATACCTTTTGCGCAAACCAATCAATAAACTCTTTTTGCAATTTTTTTTAATCAAAAATATGTAGAAGAATACGTATCGGACTAAACTGTGGAAAAAAATGTTTTTTTATATATTTTTTGGGGATATTTATTATAGAAAAAAAATATTGCATTTTTTTTAAAATTGTGGCTCTTTTTTTGTTTATAGCGCAAAAAATGAAAACCGCAGAGGTGATCAAATACCACCAAAAGAAATCTCTATTTGTGGGGAAAAAAAAATACGTAAATTTTGTTTGGGAGTCACGTCGCACAAGCGCGCAATTGTCAGTTAAAGCGACGCAGTGCCGAATCGCAAAAAGTGGTCTGGTCTTTGACCACCAAAATGGTCCGGGGCTGAAGTGGTTAATTAACTATTGTGAGAAGATTTTCTGTGTTTCTATTTATGATAATGTTGATTGTGTCTTCTGAGCTAAAAGACGGCAAGTTACAGTTTGTATTGTCATCCTTGTGTATATATTTGTGTCAGATCTCAAATAAAAAGGCTATTCCTGATGTACTCCAAGACTGGTGTTATCTGGTGACTGGGGAGGCTAAAGAGTCTTGGATAGTGCTGGTTCTGGACAAAGGAAGCATTTACGGCGGTCAAAGTTCTGTTGAGGACAACAGGGCCTCCTCCTCCTGGGGGACACATTACACCCCACACAGAACTGTGCACTCCCCAATATACCCCTCCATTATACCCCGCGCAGGACTGTGCGCCCAACATACCCCTCCATGTCCTCAAAGATCTGCCATCTCCGACAACAGGGCCTCCTCCTCCTCGTGTGGGGACAGCAACGGGAACCCTTTACACCCCGCGCAGGACTGGGTGCCCCAATATACCCTACGCAAAATTGTGCGCCCCAACATACCCCTCCATTATACCCCACGCAGGACTGTGCGCCCAAACATGCTCCTCCATTATATCCTGCACAGAACTGTGCGCCACAACATACCCCTCCATTATACCACACGCAAGACTGTGCACCCCCAACATACCCCTCCATGTTCTCAAGGGCCTGTCTAGTGACAACCATCTCCGACGATAGGGCCTCCTCCTCCTGGGTGACGGTAACGGGGACCTGTTACACCCTGCACAGGACTGTGCTCTTCCAATATGCCCCTCCAATATACCCCGAGCAGGACTGTGCGCCCTCAACATACCCCTCCATGTCCCCTATTATACCCACCCCTCCATTATACCCCACACAGAACTGTGCTGCCCCAACATACCCCTTCATGTCCCCCATTATTACCCAGAGAGAGACCCCTCCATACCCCAGAGAGGACTATACACCACTAAGTGACCACAAACCCCTTTGAACCCCCCATTATACCCCAGAGAAACCCCTCCATACCCCCATTTATACCCTAGAGAGACCCCTTCATACCCTAGAGAGACCCCTCCATACCCCAGAGAGGACTATGGACCACAGACCACGTTTGAACCCCCCATTATACCCCAGAGAGACCTCTCCATACCCCCATTTATACGCCAGAGAAACCCCTCCATTTATATCCTAGAGCAGTGGTTCTCAACCTTACTAGTGCCGTGACCCCTTGATAAAATTTCCCAAGTTGTGGGGACCCCTAATAGCAAAATTATTTTCGTAGCATTGGTTGTCAGCACTCAAGGCAAGACAAGTAAATTGCACCCCTAACCCATGGACATTTAGTGCTCCCTGGGTCCCCTCCACTCGTACAGAATTAAAACCTCATATGGTACATTTTAGGATGTACCTCTTTCTCTTTGTTCTCCTTTCTTTCCCTTTTATTTCTCTCTATCCTTATTAGTTTTTTTCACCCATTCCTCTCTCTAGCCGTCTTTCTTGTTCTTTCTCTTATTCTTTTTCTTTCTTCCTCCCGCTCTTTTCCTCTGCCTTCCATGTATTCTCTATTTTTATTCCTTCTCTTACTCCTTGGTGGGGGGGAATGGGATGAGTGGCAATGCTGGGGGGAGTTCTGTTCAGCCAACTTAGATGCTCTTGATGAAGGTCATCTGCTTATCTGAGAACTGTAGTGGGGATTTTTAATGGCAACTCTAATCACAGCTAGTGTTACCCACTGTGTCTCCGGCTTCACTATGTCTCCGACTTTTTGGTGTCTCGTAGCAGTGACACCTATGCTGAAATTAGGAGATAGGGTCTCCTCCAGCCCTTCCCACCTCACATTCCTCACCAGTCAGATGGCCTCTAGTCTTTGCCCCCCAGCCATGCCAGGAACTGAATGGGCAGCTGTAAAAAGGCTGAGTGGGCAGCCGTGGGCTCCAGGAACAGCCCTGCTGGGCAGCCTCAAAAAGGCCTCAGGAACATCCCAGGATTTGGTGACCCCTGGCAAATCATCATTTGACCCCCGAGGGGGTCCCGACCCCCAGGTTGAGAACCGCTGCCCTAGAGAGACCCCTCCATACCCCATAGACAGCTGGACATAAAGCGGTGGGCGAGTGAGGAGCCACATTGGAGGGGGTAGGGGGCGGGTGCCGCCGACAGGCGGGGTTGAATGGGAGCTGTGGGGAGAGGAAGAGGGGAGTCGGCCGGATCACACAGAGAGGGGAACTCCTTCTGTGACACAGCTTGGATCTGAAACTCCGGCCGCTGTCAAAGTCCCGCCTCCTATGATAGACAGCACGCTGATCCAATGCCGGGAAATTGAAGTAGTGTGACGTCTATCATAGAAGCTGGTCCAGGAGGCGGGACTTTAACAGCGACAGGCGTTTCCGATCCAAGCTGTGTCACAGCAGGAGATCCTCTCTGTGTGATCCGGCCGGCTCTCCTCCTGATGAGGCCGCACTGATGAAGTTAACATTTATTTTTGTAACTTAATTCTGCATAAAACATTTAACAGTGTAATTTCATGAGATTATTTACAAGGGCGTGTTTAGGGGCGGGGAAGGGTAGGGGTTAGGTGGGGCAACTCCATTTATACCCCAGAGCGACCCCTCCATTTATACCCCAGAGAGCGCCCTCCATACCTCCATTTATACCCCACAGAGCGACCCCTCCATTTATACCCCAGAGAGCGCCCTCCATACCTCCATTTATACCCCACAGAGCGACCCCTCCATTTATACCCCAGAGAGACCCCTCCATACCTCCATTTATACCCCAGAGAGCGCCCTCCATTTATACCCCAGAGCGCCCTCCATTTATACCCCAGAGAGCGCCCTCCATACCTCCATTTATACCCCAGAGAGCGCCCTCCATTTATACCCCAGAGAGCGCCCTCCATTTATACCCCAGAGAGACCCCTCCATACCTCCATTTATACCCCAGAGAGACCCCTCCATACCTCCATTTATACCACAGAGCGACCCCTCCATTTATACCCCAGAGAGACCCCTCCATTTATACCCCAGAGAGTGCCCTCCATACCTCCATTTATACCCCAGAGAGCGCCCTCCATACCTCCATTTATACCCCAGAGAGACCCCTCCATACCTCCATTTATACCCCAGAGAGCGCCCTCCATACCCCCATTTATACCCCAGAGAAGATTGTATACTGCTAATATACCTCAGAGAGACTCCTCTATACCCGGGAGAAGAATGTACACTATTACCCCAGCAAGGTCTGTACAGCCCCCCAGTGACCTCTATCGCCCCCCCCCCTCTACAGGGAAGGAGGGGCCATTATAGGAGAAGACTCGCCTGTTTGGTGGCGCTGAGTTTTCTCTGTAAATGTTCAATCTGTTCCTCCGCAATCTTTATCTTCCGCAGAGCTTCCTCATCCGCCAACTTCTTCCGCTCCCTACGATCCTTCTCTTCAAGAGCCTGCACCCGCACCCGCAGCTCCTCCACCTGAGACACACAGGCAGCCAGGTAAGAGATAAGCGCGACAGCGCTCCCATGTGACAGACACAGAACACTGCAGACAGCACCCCCCATGTGACAGACACAGAACACCCCCATGTGACAGACACAGAACACTGCAGACAGATCCCCCATGTGACAAACACAGAACACCCCCATGTGACAGACACAGAACACTGCAGACAGATCCCCCATGTGACAGACACAGAACACCCCCATGTGACAGACACAGAACACTGCAGACAGATCCCCCATGTGACAGACACAGAACACTGCAGACAGATCCCCCATGTGACAGACACAGAACACTGCAGACAGATCCCCCATGTGACAGACACAGAACACTGCAGACAGATCCCCCATGTGACAGACACAGAACACTGCAGACAGATCCCCCATGTGACAGACACAGAACACTGCAGACAGATCCCCCATGTGACAGACACAGAACACTGCAGACAGATCCCCCATGTGACAGACACAGAACACTGCAGACAGATCCCCCATGTGACAGACACAGAACACCCCCATGTGACAGACACAGAACACTGCAGACAGATCCCCCATGTGACAGACACAGAACACTGCAGACAGATCCCCCATGTGACAGACACAGAACACTGCAGACAGATCCCCCATGTGACAGACACAGAACACCCCCATGTGACAGACACAGAACACTGCAGACAGATCCCCCATGTGACAGACACAGAACACTGCAGACAGATCCCCCATGTGACAGACACAGAACACTGCAGACAGATCCCCCCATGTGACAGACACAGAACACTGCAGACAGATCCCCCATGTGACAAACACAGAACACTGCAGACAAATCCCCCATGTGACAGACACAGAACACTGCAGACAGATCCCCCATGTGACAGACACAGAACACTGCAGACAGATCCCCCATGTGACAGACACGGAACACCCCCATGTGACAGACACAGAACACCCCCATGTGACAGACACGGAACACCCCCATGTGACAGACACGGAACACCCCCATGTGACAGACACAGAACACTGCAGACAGATCCCCCATGTGACAGACACAGAACACAGCAGACAGATACCCCATGTGACAGACACAGAACACTGCAGACAGATCCCCCATGTGACAGACACAGAACACTGCAGACAGATCCCCCATGTGACAGACACAAAACACTGCAGACAGATCCCCCATGTGACAGACACAGAACACAGCAGACAGATCCCCCATGTGACAAACACAGAACACTGCAGACAGATCCCCCATGTGACAGACACAGAACACTGCAGACAGATCCCCCATGTGACAGACACAGAACACCCCCATGTGACAGACACAGAACACTGCAGACAGATCCCCCATGTGACAGACACAGAACACTGCAGACAGATCCCCCATGTGACAGACACAGAACACAGCAGACAGATCCCCCATGTGACAGACACAGAACACTGCAGACAGATCCCCCATGTGACAGACACAGAACACTGCAGACAGCACCCCCCATGTGACAGACACAGAACACCCCCATGTGACAGACACAGAACACTGCAGACAGATCCCCCATGTGACAAACACAGAACACTGCAGACAGATCCCCCATGTGACAGACACAGAACACTGCAGACAGATCCCCCATGTGACAGACACAGAACACCCCCATGTGACAGACACAGAACACTGCAGACAGATCCCCCATGTGACAGACACAGAACACTGCAGACAGATCCCCCATGTGACAGACACAGAACACAGCAGACAGATCCCCCATGTGACAGACACAGAACACTGCAGACAGATCCCCCATGTGACAGACACAGAACACTGCAGACAGCACCCCCCATGTGACAGACACAGAACACCCCCATGTGACAGACACAGAACACTGCAGACAGATCCCCCATGTGACAGACACAGAACACCCCCATGTGACAGACACAGAACACTGCAGACAGATCCCCCATGTGACAGACACAGAACACTGCAGACAGATCCCCCATGTGACAGACACAGAACACTGCAGACAGATCCCCCATGTGACAGACACAGAACACTGCAGACAGATCCCCCATGTGACAGACACAGAACACTGCAGACAGATCCCCCATGTGACAGACACAGAACACTGCAGACAGCACCCCCCATGTGACAGACACAGAACACCCCCATGTGACAGACACAGAACACAGCAGACAGATCCCCCATGTGACAAACACAGAACACTGCAGACAGATCCCCCATGTGACAGACACAGAACACTGCAGACAGATCCCCCATGTGACAGACACAGAACACCCCCATGTGACAGACACAGAACACTGCAGACAGATCCCCCATGTGACAGACACAGAACACTGCAGACAGATCCCCCATGTGACAGACACAGAACACAGCAGACAGATCCCCCATGTGACAGACACAGAACACTGCAGACAGCACCCCCCATGTGACAGACACAGAACACCCCCATGTGACAGACACAGAACACTGCAGACAGATCCCCCATGTGACAGACACAGAACACCCCCATGTGACAGACACAGAACACTGCAGACAGATCCCCCATGTGACAGACACAGAACACTGCAGACAGATCCCCCATGTGACAGACACAGAACACTGCAGACAGATCCCCCATGTGACAGACACAGAACACTGCAGACAGATCCCCCATGTGACAGACACAGAACACTGCAGACAGATCCCCCATGTGACAGACACAGAACACTGCAGACAGATCCCCCATGTGACAGACACAGAACACTGCAGACAGATCCCCCATGTGACAGACACAGAACACCCCCATGTGACAGACACAGAACACTGCAGACAGATCCCCCATGTGACAGACACAGAACACTGCAGACAGATCCCCCCATGTGACAGACACAGAACACTGCAGACAGATCCCCCATGTGACAGACACAGAACACTGCAGACAGATCCCCCATGTGACAGACACAGAACACTGCAGACAGATCCCCCATGTGACAGACACAGAACACTGCAGACAGATCCCCCATGTGACAGACACGGAACACCCCCATGTGACAGACACAGAACACCCCCATGTGACAGACACGGAACACCCCCATGTGACAGACACGGAACACCCCCATGTGACAGACACAGAACACTGCAGACAGATCCCCCATGTGACAGACACAGAACACAGCAGACAGATCCCCCATGTGACAGACACAGAACACTGCAGACAGATCCCCCCATGTGACAGACACAGAACACCCCCATGTGACAGACACAGAACACTGCAGACAGATCCCCCATGTGACAGACACAGAACACTGCAGACAGATCCCCCATGTGACAGACACAGAACACTGCAGACAGATCCCCCATGTGACAGACACAAAACACTACAGACAGATCCCCCATGTGACAGACACAGAACACAGCAGACAGATCCCCCATGTGACAAACACAGAACACTGCAGACAGATCCCCCATGTGACAGACACAGAACACTGCAGACAGATCCCCCATGTGACAGACACAGAACACCCCCATGTGACAGACACAGAACACTGCAGACAGATCCCCCATGTGACAGACACAGAACACTGCAGACAGATCCCCCCATGTGACAGACACAGAACACTGCAGACAGATCCCCCATGTGACAGACACAGAACACTGCAGACAAATCCCCCATGTGACAGACACAGAACACTGCAGACAGATCCCCCATGTGACAGACACAGAACACTGCAGACAGATCCCCCATGTGACAGACACAGAACACCCCCATGTGACAGACACGGAACACCCCCATGTGACAGACACGGAACACCCCCATGTGACAGACACAGAACACTGCAGACAGATCCCCCATGTGACAGACACAGAACACTGCAGACAGATCCCCCATGTGACAGACACAGAACACTGCAGACAGATCCCCCATGTGACAGACACAGAACACTGCAGACAGATCCCCCATGTGACAGACACAAAACACTGCAGACAGATCCCCCATGTGACAGACACAGAACACCCCCATGTGACAGACACAGAACACTGCAGACAGATCCCCCATGTGACAGACACAGAACACTGCAGACAGATCCCCCATGTGACAGACACAGAACACTGCAGACAGATCCCCCATGTGACAGACACAGAACACTGCAGACAGATCCCCCATGTGACAGACACAGAACACTGCAGACAGATCCCCCATGTGACAGACACAAAACACTGCAGACAGATCCCCCATGTGACAGACACAGAACACCCCCATGTGACAGACACAGAACACTGCAGACAGATCCCCCATGTGACAGACACAGAACACTGCAGACAGATCCCCCATGTGACAGACACAGAACACTGCAGACAGATCCCCCATGTGACAGACACAGAACACTGCAGACAGATCCCCCATGTGACAGACACAGAACACTGCAGACAGATCCCCCATGTGACAGACACAGAACACTGCAGACAGATCCCCCATGTGACAGACACAGAACACTGCAGACAGATCCCCCATGTGACAGACACAAAACACTGCAGACAGATCCCCCATGTGACAGACACAGAACACAGCAGACAGATCCCCCATGTGACAAACACAGAACACTGCAGACAGATCCCCCATGTGACAGACACAGAACACTGCAGACAGATCCCCCATGTGACAGACACAGAACACAGCAGACAGATCCCCCATGTGACAAACACAGAACACTGCAGACAGATCCCCCATGTGACAGACACAGAACACTGCAGACAGAACCCCATGTGACAGACACAGAACACCCCCATGTGACAGACACAGAACACTGCAGACAGATCCCCCATGTGACAGACACAGAACACTGCAGACAGATCCCCCCATGTGACAGACACAGAACACCCCCATGTGACAGACACAGAACACTGCAGACAGATCCCCCATGTGACAGACACAGAACACTGCAGACAGATCCCCCATGTGACAGACACAGAACACAGCAGACAGATCCCCCATGTGACAGACACAGAACACTGCAGACAGATCCCCCATGTGACAGACACAGAACACTGCAGACAGATCCCCCATGTGACAGACACAGAACACTGCAGACAGATCCCCCATGTGACAGACACCTCAGCTTTGGTCTTCCTCTCGGCCGCCATGAGCTGCACTTTGTCTCGTTGCTCCTTGGGGGCGGACTTATACATATCCAGCAATAATTTCATCTCTTTCTGGCTCTCCTGTGCTTTTCTGGAAGAACAGAGGAGAGAATATAGAGAGGAAAACAATGACATACAAGAGCTCAGGGGAGGTGATAAGGCAGGAGTTGGATGGGGGCGGGGCTGACAATGGGAGTACAGGAGCTCAGGGGAGGTGATAAGGCAGGAGTTGGATGGGGGTGGGGCTGACAATGGGAGTACAGGAGCTCAGGGGAGGTGATAAGGCAAGAGTTGGATGGGGGTGGGGCTGACAATGAGAGTACAGGAGCTCAGGGGAGGTGATAAGGCAGGAGTTGGATGGGGGCGGGGCTGACAATGGGAGAACAGGAGCTCAGGGGAGGTGATAAGGCAGGAGTTGGATGGGGGCGGGGCTGACAATGGGAGTACAGGAGCTCAGGGGAGGTGATAAGGCAGGAGTTGGATGGGGGCGGGGCTGACAATGGGAGTACAGGAGCTCAGGGGAGGTGATAAGGCAGGAGTTGGATGGGGGTGGGGCTGACAATGAGAGTACAGGAGCTCAGGGGAGGTGATAAGCCAGGAGTTGGATGGGGGCGGGGCTGACAATGAGAGTACAGGAGCTCAGGGGAGGTGATAAGCCAGGAGTTGGATGGGGGCGGGGCTGACAATGGGAGTACAGAAGCTCAGGGGAGGTGATAAGGCAGGAGTTGGATGGTGGTGGGGCTGACAATGGGAGTACAGGAGCTCAGGGGAGGTGATAAGGCAGGAGTTGGATGGGGGCGGGGCTGACAATGGGAGAACAGGAGCTCAGGGGAGGTGATAAGGCAGGAGTTGGATGGGGGCGGGGCTGACAATGGGAGTACAGGAGCTCAGGGGAGGTGATAAGGCAGGAGTTGGATGGGGGTGGGGCTGACAATGAGAGTACAGGAGCTCAGGGGAGGTGATAAGGCAGGAGTTGGATGGGGGCGGGGCTGACAATGGGAGAACAGGAGCTCAGGGGAGGTGATAAGGCAGGAGTTGGATGGGGGCGGGGCTGACAATGGGAGTACAGGAGCTCAGGGGAGGTGATAAGGCAGGAGGAGTTGGATGGGGGTGGGGCTGACAATGAGAGTACAGGAGCTCAGGGGAGGTGATAAGCCAGGAGTTGGATGGGGGCGGGGCTGACAATGAGAGTACAGGAGCTCAGGGGAGGTGATAAGCCAGGAGTTGGATGGGGGCGGGGCTGACAATGGGAGTACAGGAGCTCAGGGGAGGTGATAAGGCAGGAGTTGGGTGGGGCTGACAATGAGAGTACAGGAGCTCAGGGGAGGTGATAAGGCAGGAGTTGGATGGGGGCGGGGCTGACAATGGGAGTACAGAAGCTCAGGGGAGGTGATAAGGCAGGAGTTGGATGGGGGCGGGGCTGACAATGGGAGTACAGGAGCTCAGGGGAGGTGATAAGGCAGGAGTTGGATGGGGGGCGGGGCTGACAACGGGAGTACAGGAGCTCAGGGGAGGTGATAAGGCAGGAGTTGGAAGGGGGTGGGGCTGACAATGACCAAACAAATGTTTTATCTCACTTGAGTTCTGTCCGTAGCGGTTTGAGGATATCGGCATCCTTCCTCTTGGTGTCCTCTGTCTTCTGCTTGTCCCTCTCCCGCTCCTTCTCTCTCTCCCGATCCTTCTCCCGATCCCTATCCCTATCTTGCTCTCGCTCACGCGTTTTACTTCTCTCCGGTTCCTTCTTTGGCTCCTCCTCCTCTTTCTTCACCTCTGGTGTAGTGGGGGTCTCAGGGTCACGTACTGGGGTGGGGGGCGGCTCCTTCTTCACTTCTACCTCCTCCTCTTTTACTGGTGTGGGCGGCACTTCAGTGCTGGAGACACTGGGTGGGGGACATGGGGGGGCTCCAGCTTGTAAACGAATCTACAGAGAAGAAGCAGAGATGAGCGATGATCACCAGACACAGTCAGGATGGTATACCCATAGTGCTTACATTAGTTAGGAGAACGCCAAGTCCTGGTCTGAGGTGGGGACCTAGGCCCAGGTCCTCAGTCAGGAGAATGCTGCGTCCTGGTCTGAGGTGGGATCCTAGGTCCTGGTCCTCAGTCAGGAGAATGCTGCGTCCTGGTCTGAGGTGGGATCCTAGGTCCAGGTCCTCAGTCAGGAGAATGCTGCGTCCTGGTCTGAGGTGGGATCCTAGGTCCAGGTCCTCAGTCAGGAGAATGCTGAGTCCTGGTCTGAGATGGGGACCTAGGCCCAGGAGAATGCTGCGTCCTGGTCTAAAGTGGGATCCTAGGTCCTGGTCCTCAGTCAGGAGAATGCTGCGTCCTGGTCTGAGGTGGGATCCTAGGTCCTGGTCCTCAGTCAGGAGAATGCTGCGTTCTGGTCTGAGGTGGGATCCTAGGTCCAGGTCCTCAGTCAGGAGAATGCTGCGTCCTGGTCTGAGGTGGGATCCTAGGTCCAGGTCCTCAGTCAGGAGAATGCTGAGTCCTGGTCTGAGGTGGGATCCTAGGTCCTGGTTCTCAGTCAGGAGAATGCTGCATCCTGGTCTGAGGTGGGATCCTAGGTCCAGGTCCTCAGTCAGAAGAATGCTGCGTCCTGGTCTGAGGTGGGATCCTAGGTCCTGGTTCTCAGTCAGGAGAATGCTGCATCCTGGTCTGAGGTGGGATCCTAGGTCCTGGTTCTCAGTCAGGAGAATGCTGCATCCTGGTCTGAGGTGGGATCCTAGGTCCTGGTCCTCAGTCAGAAGAATGCTGCGTCCTGGTCTGAGATGGGGACCTAGGCCCAGGTCCTCAGTCAGGAGAATGCTGCGTCCTGGTCTGAGGTGGGATCCTAGGTCCTGGTCCTCAGTCAGGAGAATGCTGCGTCCTGGTCTAAAGTGGGATCCTAGGTCCTGGTCCTCAGTCAGGAGAATGCTGCGTCCTGGTCTGAGGTGGGATCCTAGGTCCTGGTCCTCAGTCAGGAGAATGCTGCGTTCTGGTCTGAGGTGGGATCCTAGGTCCAGGTCCTCAGTCAGGAGAATGCTGCGTCCTGGTCTGAGGTGGGATCCTAGGTCCAGGTCCTCAGTCAGGAGAATGCTGAGTCCTGGTCTGAGATGGGGACCTAGGCCCAGGTCCTCAGTCAGAAGAATGCTGCGTCCTGGTCTGAGGTGGGATCCTAGGTCCTGGTTCTCAGTCAGGAGAATGCTGCATCCTGGTCTGAGGTGGGATCCTAGGTCCTGGTCCTCAGTCAGAAGAATGCTGCGTCCTGGTCTGAGATGGGGACCTAGGCCCAGGTCCTCAGTCAGGAGAATGCTGCGTCCTGGTCTGAGGTGGGATCCTAGGTCCTGGTCCTCAGTCAGGAGAATGCTGCGTCCTGGTCTGAGGTGGGATCCTAGGTCCTGGTCCTCAGTCAGGAGAATGCTGCGTCCTGGTCTGAGGTGGGATCCTAGGTCCTGGTCCTCAGTCAGGAGAATGCTGCGTCTTGGTCTGAGGTGGGATCCTAGGTCCTGGTCCTCAGTCAGGAGAATGCTGCGTCTTGGTCTAAGGTGGGATCCTAGGTCCTGGTCCTCAGTCAGAAGAATGCTGCGTCCTGGTCTGAGGTGGGATCCTAGGTCCTGGTCCTCAGTCAGAAGAATGCTGCGTCCTGGTCTGAGGTGGGATCCTAGGTCCTGGTCCTCAGTCAGAAGAATGCTGCGTCCTGGTCTGAGGTGGGATCCTAGGTCCTGGTCCTCAGTCAGGAGAATGCTGCGTGCTGGTCTGAGGTGGGATCCTAGGTCCTGGTCCTCAGTCAGGAGAATGCTGCGTCTTGGTCTGAGGTGGGATCCTAGGTCCTGGTCCTCAGTCAGAAGAATGCTGCGTCCTGGTCTGAGGTGGGATCCTAGGTCCTGGTCCTCAGTCAGAAGAATGCTGCGTCCTGGTCTGAGGTGGGATCCTAGGTCCTGGTCCTCAGTCAGAAGAATGCTGCGTCCTGGTCTGAGGTGGGATCCTAGGTCCTGGTCCTCAGTCAGGAGAATGCTGCGTCCTGGTCTGAGGTGGGATCCTAGGTCCTGGTCCTCAGTCAGGAGAATGCTGCGTCCTGGTCTGAGGTGGGATCCTAGGTCCTGGTCCTCAGTCAGGAGAATGCTGCGTCTTGGTCTGAGGTGGGATCCTAGGTCCTGGTCCTCAGTCAGGAGAATGCTGCGTCTTGGTCTAAGGTGGGATCCTAGGTCCTGGTCCTCAGTCAGAAGAATGCTGCGTCCTGGTCTGAGGTGGGATCCTAGGTCCTGGTCCTCAGTCAGAAGAATGCTGCGTCCTGGTCTGAGGTGGGATCCTAGGTCCTGGTCCTCAGTCAGAAGAATGCTGCGTCCTGGTCTGAGGTGGGATCCTAGGTCCTGGTCCTCAGTCAGGAGAATGCTGCGTGCTGGTCTGAGGTGGGATCCTAGGTCCTGGTCCTCAGTCAGGAGAATGCTGCGTCTTGGTCTGAGGTGGGATCCTAGGTCCTGGTCCTCAGTCAGAAGAATGCTGCGTCCTGGTCTGAGGTGGGATCCTAGGTCCTGGTCCTCAGTCAGAAGAATGCTGCGTCCTGGTCTGAGGTGGGATCCTAGGTCCTGGTCCTCAGTCAGAAGAATGCTGCGTCCTGGTCTGAGGTGGGATCCTAGGTCCTGGTCCTCAGTCTGGAGAAGGCTAGGCCCTGGTCACAGTTCTAGTCCTCAGTCAGGAATATGCTGCATCTTGCTCTGAGGTGTGGTCCTAAGTCCTGGGCCTCAGGAGAACACAGCACTCTGGTCTGAGGGGTGGTCCCAAGTCCTGGGCCTCAGGATAACATTGGACTCAGGTCTGAGGGGTGGTCCCAAGTCCTGGGCCTCAGGAGAACACAGCACTCCAGTCTGAGGTGTTGGTCTGAGGTGTGGTCCATGGTCCTGGTCCTCAGTCAGGACTATGGGGTGGTTGTTGTACAGGTTGTGAAAGGTGAGGGAAAATAAAAAAGGCTTCATTGTGGGTCTCCCTCACCTTGCTCACCTCTCCCTGGGCATCTCGCACCTTGCGTTTATAGCGTTGGACATCTCCCTTCAGCTGGTGGTTGTGGTTCTGCAGACTTCCAATCAAATGTCGCATCTCACGATTAATCGGCCCTAGAAAAACAGAAAGGAAGTGAGATTTCCCAGAGATGAGGCCGCCCTCCGCCCCGGGACTTCCCTGGTCTCTCCTCACCTGCCTGCTCGTTGGCGGCCAGATTCTGCTCAAACTCGATCCTTAGCATCTCGTACTCCTTCCGCACCTGAGCCAAGGTGTCCTCCAGCTGGATGACCTCCGTCCTCAGCTTCTTCTGCACAGACAGCTCCTCACTCTGCAGGAGACAAAGCAGTCCTAGTACAAGGGGCCTCCAAAATACAGACACAGGGGCAGGAAGATCCGGTGGGATACAGCACAGGGGGAAGGAAGATCCGGTGGGATACAGCACAGGGGGAAGGAAGATCCGGTGGGATACAGCACAGGGGGAAGGAAGATCCGGTGGGATACAGCACAGGGGGAAGGAAGATCCGGTGGGATACAGCACAGGGGGAAGGAAGATCCGGTGGGATACAGCACAGGGGGAAGGAAGATCCGGTGGGATACAGCACAGGGGGAAGGAAGATCCGGTGGGATACAGCACAGGGGCAGGAAGATTCGGGGGAATACAGCACAGGGGCAGGAAGATTCGGGGGAATACAGCACAGGGGCAGGAAGATTCGGGGGAATACAGCACTGGGGAAGAAAGATCCGGAGAAATACAGCACAGGGGAAGAAAGATCTGGGGGGGGGGAATACACTACAGGAGAAGGAAGATCCGGTGGAATACAGCACAGGGGCAGGAAGATCTGGGGGAATACAGCACAAGGGAAGGAAGATTCGGGGGAATACAGCACTGAGGAAGGAAGATCTGGGGGAATACAGCACTGAGGAAGGAAGATCTGGGGGAATACAGCACTGAGGAAGGAAGATCAGGGGGAATACAGCACTGGGGAAGGAAGATCCGGGGGAATACAGCACTGGGGAAGGAAGATCCGGGGGAATACAGCAATGGGGCAGGAAGACCTGGGGGAATACAGCACTGGGGCAGGAAGATCTGGGGGAATACAGCACTGGGGAAGGAAGATCCGGGGGAATACAGCACTGGGGAAGGAAGATCCGAGGGAATACAGCACTGGGGAAGGAAGATCAGAGGGAATACAGCACTGGGGAAGGAAGATCCGGGGGAATACAGCACTGGGGAAGGAAGATCCGAGGGAATACAGCACTGGGGAAGGAAGATCCGAGGGAATACAGCACTGGGGAAGGAAGATCAGAGGGAATACAGCACTGGGGAAGGAAGATCCGGGGGAATACAGCACTGGGGAAGGAAGATCCGGGGGAATACAGCACTAGGGAAGGAAGATCCGGGAGAATACAGCACTGGGGAAGGAAGATCCGGGAGAATACAGCACTGGGGAAGGAAGATCCGGGAGAATACAGCACTGGGGACGGAAGATCCGGGAGAATACAGCACTGGGGAAGGAAGATCCGGGGGAATACAGCACTGGGGAAGGAAGATCCGGGGGAATACAGCACTGGGGAAGGAAGATCCGGGGGAATACAGCACTGGGGAAGGAAGATCCGGGAGAATACAGCACTGGGGAAGGAAGATCCGGGGGAATACAGCACTGGGGAAGGAAGATCCGGGGGAATACAGCACTGGGGAAGGAAGATCCGGGGGAATACAGCACTGGGGAAGGAAGATCCGGGGGAATACAGCACTGGGGAAGGAAGATCCGGGGGAATACAGCACAGAGGCAGGAAGATCCGGGGGAATACAGCACAGAGGCAGGAAGATCCGGGGGAATACAGCACAGAGGCAGGAAGATCCAGGGGGATACCTATAATACATAATATAACTGGGTATCTACTAAGATGGCCAGAACCACCTCTGCAGGGAGTCTAGCTGAGCTCCTCCATGCCTCTTATCAGTTTGGTTGCCCTTCTCTGCACTTTCTCCAGTTCCCCGATATCCTTTCTGAGAACTGGAGCCCAAAACTGAACTGCATATTCCAGATGAGGTCTTACTAATGATTTGTACAGGGGCAATATGGCACCGTGGGGTTGTCTCAAGGAGTATAGAAGGGAGGGGGGGTGTGGGAAGAGGGGAGGGTGTGCGAAGAGGGGGGGGGTGATTTGCAGGAATCCGACACTGACCTCCATGCGTTCGATCTGTCTCAGGTGACTGTTCTTAGTGTTGAGGAGGAGAGCTCGGGCCTCATCCAGCTGTGTCTTGACTTGTAAGGATTCGTTGTAGAGGAGTGAGAACTGAGACTGAAGGCAGCGGAAGTCCTGTGTGCCCCTCACAGCCTCCTCAGGGAGGGTCCGCAGGTCCAGCTAGAAGACACCATACAACATACATCATACACCCCCCATCTCCTTCTTATACAGTTGTGGTGAAGTGCGCCTCCCTTGGAGAATCAGTAATATACGGGATGTATGAGTGAGCAGCAAAACCCATTTCATGTATTTCTTATGGGATTCCCATTTTGTAACTGGAGGTGATAACAGAATGGCCCAATCGTAAAACAAACCATGGCAATAAGAAACGAATGAAATCCCCCCACTCATAAATTTGCACGTTCCTAATCCTGTGTATTGCCCCCTTTATCATCAATGACAGCGGTCAGTCCTCTGTAATAGTTGTCTAGGAGGAATTCTTGCAGGTGGTAGAGCTGCCCATTTGTCTTGGCACATTAGCTCCAGATCATGGAAAGTCTTTGGTGGTTTTGTACGAGATCTCTCCAGAGCAGTTCAATGATATGAAGGTCAGGAGATTGCCACTCCAGACCCTTCACCTTTTCCTGATGTAACCACTGAAGGGTCAGCGTGGCCTTGTGCTTCGGGTCATTGTCCTGCTGGAGGGTCAGCTTGGCCTCGTGCTTCTAGTCATTGTCCTGCTGGAGGGTCAGCTTGGCCTTGTGCCATTGTCCTGCTGGAAGGTCAGCTTGGCCTCGTGCTTCGGGTCATTGTCCTGCCGGAGGGTCAGCTTGGCCTTGTGCTTCAGGTCATTGTTCTGCCGGAGGGTCAGCTTGGCCTTCGGGTCATTGTTCTGCCGGAGGGTCAGCTTGGCCTCGGGCTTCGGGTCATTGTCCTGCCGGAGGGTCAGCTTGGCCTCAGGCTTCGGGTCATTGTCCTGCCGGAGGGTCAGCTTGGCCTCGGGTCATTGTCCTGCCGGAGGGTCAGCTTGGCCTTGTGCTTCTAGTCATTTTCCTGCTGGAGGGTCAGCTTGCCCTCGTGCTTCGGGTCATTGTCCTGCCGGAGGGTCAGCTTGCCCTCGTGCTTCGGGTCATTGTCCTGCCGGAGGGTCAGCTTGGCCTCGTGCTTCGGGTCATTGTCCTGCTGGAGGGTCAGCTTGGCCTTGTGCTTCGGGTCATTGTCCTGCCGGAGGGTCAGCTTGGCCTCGTGCTTCGGGTCATTGTCCTGCCGGAGGGTCAGCTTGGCCTCGTGCTTCGGGTCATTGTCCTGCTGGAGGGTCAGCTTGGCCTCGTGCTTCGGGTCATTGTCCTGCTGGAGGGTCAGCCTGGCCTTGTGCTTCGGGTCATTGTCCTGCTGGAGGGTCAGCCTGGCCTTGTGCGTCGGGTCATTGTCCTGCTGGAGGGTCAGCTTGGCCTTGTGCTTCGGGTCATTGGCAGCTTTCCTGCAGAAGAATGCCAATTGTCTGCCAGAATTTTCTGATAACTTGCTACATTCATTTTGCTACCACTTCCCCCATTCCTTTAGAGCTCACACGCTCCCAAAACATCCATGAGCCACCACCATGCTTCACAGTGGGGATGGCATTCTTCCTCTCCAAACATAGCACTAATGGTGGTGGCCATAAAGCTTTTTTTCTTTCGTCACTCCAGAAGTTGGGAGGCGTGTCAAGGCGTTGTGGGCCAGATCGTAACCAGGCTTTTTTGTGGCATTGGCACAGTAAGGGATTCCACTAACTGGCATATTCATATCTTTTCTTATTCTTTTCCATCTTTATAAAGTTCCATTACCTTGTTATGCTGGTCTTTTGACAGTTCTTTTCTGCTCCCTAGTTTTTGCCATGATTAGTCATATTTTCCATATCAATGCCAAAATGTCACCATTTCTGCCAGGGGATGCAAACTTTTGAGCACAACTGTACCTTCAGCCTTACCTAGAGCTATGCATACAACATACATCCATTGTCTCCTCTGGTCACCACACCTCTACATACCTTCAGCTTCTCCTTGAGCCGCACGGCCGCCTGTAACTCGTTCTGCAGCTTCTCCAGCTCACACATGCGACTGTTGGCCAGTTCCTGGTTCTCCTCCAGCTCTGCGTTCAGCATCTCAAACTGTGGAAGGAAGAAAGAGGACGACGTGTGAGGGGGTTGCAAAAGAGGACGACGACGTGTGAGGGGGTCGCAAAGGAGGACGACGACGACGTGTGAGGGGGTCGCAAAGGAGGACGACGACGACGTGTGAGGGGGCCGGAAAGGAGGACGACGACGACGTGTGAGGGGGCCGGAAAGGAGGACGACGACGACGTGTGAGGGGGCCGCAAAGGAGGACGACGACGACGTGTGAGGGGGCCGCAAAGGAGGACGACGACGACGTGTGAGGGGGCCGCAAAGGAGGACGACGACGACGTGTGAGGGGGCCGCAAAGGAGGACGACGACGACGTGTGAGGGGGCCGCAAAGGAGGACGACGACGACGTGTGAGGGGGTCGGAAAGGAGGACGACGACGACGTGTGAGGGGGTCGGAAAGGAGGACGACGACGACGTGTGAGGGGGCCGGAAAGGAGGACGACGACGACGTGTGAGGGGGCCGCAAAGGAGGACGACGACGACGTGTGAGGGGGCCGCAAAGGAGGACGACGACGACGTGTGAGGGGGCCGCATAGGAGGACGACGACGACGTGTGAGGGGGCCGCAAAGGAGGACGACGACGACGTGTGAGGGGGCCGCAAAGGAGGACGACGACGACGTGTGAGGGGGCCGCAAAGGAGGACGACGACGACGTGTGAGGGGGTCGGAAAGGAGGACGACCACGACGTGTGAGGGGGTCGGAAAGGAGGACGACGACGACAACGTGTGAGGGGGTCGGAAAGGAGGACGACGACGACAACGTGTGAGGGGGCCGGAAAGGAGGACGACGACGACGTGTGAGGGGGCCGCAAAGGAGGACGACGACGACGTGTGAGGGGGCCGCAAAGGAGGACGACGACGACGTGTGAGGGGGCCGGAAAGGAGGACGACGACGACGTGTGAGGGGGCCGGAAAGGAGGACGACGACGACGTGTGAGGGGGCCGGAAAGGAGGACGACGACGACGTGTGAGGGGGCCGGAAAGGAGGACGACGACGACGTGTGAGGGGGCCGCAAAGGAGGACGACGACGACGTGTGAGGGGGCCGCAAAGGAGGACGACGACGACGTGTGAGGGGGCCGCAAAGGAGGACGACGACGACGTGTGAGGGGGCCGCAAAGGAGGACGACGACGACGTGTGAGGGGGCCGCAAAGGAGGACGACGACGACGTGTGAGGGGGTCGGAAAGGAGGACGACGACGACGTGTGAGGGGGTCGGAAAGGAGGACGACGACGACGTGTGAGGGGGCCGGAAAGGAGGACGACGACGACGTGTGAGGGGGCCGCAAAGGAGGACGACGACGACGTGTGAGGGGGCCGCAAAGGAGGACGACGACGACGTGTGAGGGGGCCGCATAGGAGGACGACGACGACGTGTGAGGGGGCCGCAAAGGAGGACGACGACGACGTGTGAGGGGGCCGCAAAGGAGGACGACGACGACGTGTGAGGGGGCCGCAAAGGAGGACGACGACGACGTGTGAGGGGGTCGGAAAGGAGGACGACCACGACGTGTGAGGGGGTCGGAAAGGAGGACGACGACGACAACGTGTGAGGGGGTCGGAAAGGAGGACGACGACGACAACGTGTGAGGGGGTCGGAAAGGAGGACGACGACGACGTGTGAGGGGGTCGGAAAGGAGGACGACGACGACAACGTGTGAGGGGGTCGGAAAGGAGGACGACGACGACAACGTGTGAGGGGGTCGGAAAGGAGGACGACGACGACAACGTGTGAGGGGGTCGGAAAGGGGGACGACGACGACAACGTGTGAGGGGGTCGGAAAGGAGGACGACGACGACAACGTGTGAGGGGGTCGGAAAGGAGGACGACGACGACAACGTGTGAGGGGGTCGGAAAGGAGGACGACGACGACAACGTGTGAGGGGGTCGGAAAGGAGGACGACGACGACAACGTGTGAGGGGGTCGCAAAGGAGGACGACGACGACAACGTGTGAGGGGGTCGGAAAGGAGGACGACGACGACAACGTGTGAGGGGGTCGGAAAGGAGGACGACGACGACAACGTGTGAGGGGGTCGGAAAGGAGGACGACGACGACAACGTGTGAGGGGGTCGGAAAGGAGGACGACGACGACAACGTGTGAGGGGGTCGGAAAGGAGGACGACGACGACAACGTGTGAGGGGGTCGGAAAGGAGGACGACGACGACAACGTGTGAGGGGGTCGGAAAGGAGGAGGACGACGACAACGTGTGATGGGGTCGGAAAGGAGGACGACCACGACAACGTGTGAGGGGGTCGGAAAGGAGGACGACCACGACAACGTGTGAGGGGGTCGGAAAGGAGGACGATCACGACAACGTGTGAGGGGGTCGGAAAGGAGGACGACCACGACAACGTGTGAGGGGGTCGGAAAGGAGGACGACGACGACAACGTGTGAGGGGGTCGGAAAGGAGGACGACGACGACGACAACGTGTGAGGGGGTCGGAAAGGAGGACGACGACGACGACAACGTGTGAGGGGGTCGGAAAGGAGGACGACGACGACGACAACGTGTGAGGGGGTCGGAAAGGAGGACGACGACGACGACAACGTGTGAGGGGGTCGGAAAGGAGGACGACGACGACGACAACGTGTGAGGGGGTCGGAAAGGAGGACGACGACGACGACAACGTGTGAGGGGGTCGGAAAGGAGGACGACGACGACGACAACGTGTGAGGGGGTCGGAAAGGAGGACGACGACGACGACAACGTGTGAGGGGGTCGGAAAGGAGGACGACGACGACAACGTGTGAGGGGGTCGGAAAGGAGGACGACGACGACAACGTGTGAGGGGGTCGGAAAGGAGGACGACGACGACAACGTGTGAGGGGGTCGGAAAGGAGGACGACGACGACAACGTGTGAGGGGGTCGGAAAGGAGGACGACGACGACGACAACGTGTGAGGGGGTCGGAAAGGAGGACGACGACGACAACGTGTGAGGGGGTCGGAAAGGAGGACGACGACGACAACGTGTGAGGGGGTCGGAAAGGAGGACGACGACGACAACGTGTGAGGGGGTCGGAAAGGAGGACGACGACGACAACGTGTGAGGGGGTCGGAAAGGAGGACGACGACGACGACGTGTGAGGGGGTCGGAAAGGAGGACGACGACGACGACGTGTGAGGGGGTCGGAAAGGAGGACGACGACGACGACGTGTGAGGGGGTCGGAAAGGAGGACGACGACGACGACGTGTGAGGGGGTCGGAAAGGAGGAGGACGACGACGACGTGTGAGGGGGTCGGAAAGGAGGAGGACGACGACGACGTGTGAGGGGGTCGGAAAGGAGGAGGAGGACGACGACGACGTGTGAGGGGGTCGGAAAGAAGGAGGAGGACGACGACGTGTGAGGGGGTCGGAAAGGAGGAGGACGACGACGACGACGTGTGAGGGGGTCGGAAAGGAGGACGACGACGACGTGTGAGGGGGTCGGAAAGGAGGACGACGACGACGTGTGAGGGGGTCGGAAAGGAGGACGACGACGACGTGTGAGGGGGTCGGAAAGGAGGACGACGACGACGTGTGAGGGGGTCGGAAAGGAGGACGACGACGACGTGTGAGGGGGTCGGAAAGGAGGACGACGACGACGTGTGAGGGGGTCGGAAAGGAGGACGACGACGACGTGTGAGGGGGTCGGAAAGGAGGACGACGACGACGTGTGAGGGGGTCGGAAAGGAGGACGACGACGACGTGTGAGGGGGTCGGAAAGGAGGACGACGACGACGTGTGAGGGGGTCGGAAAGGAGGACGACGACGACGTGTGAGGGGGTCGGAAAGGAGGACGACGACGACGTGTGAGGGGGTCGGAAAGGAGGACGACGACGACGTGTGAGGGGGTCGGAAAGGAGGACGACGACGACGTGTGAGGGGGTCGGAAAGGAGGACGACGACGACGTGTGAGGGGGTCGGAAAGGAGGACGACGACGACGTGTGAGGGGGTCGGAAAGGAGGACGACGTGTGAGGGGGTCGGAAAGGAGGACGACGTGTGAGGGGGTCGGAAAGGAGGACGACGTGTGAGGGGGTCGGAAAGGAGGACGACGTGTGAGGGGGTCGGAAAGGAGGACGACGTGTGAGGGGGTCGGAAAGGAGGACGACGTGTGAGGGGGTCGGAAAGGAGGACGACGTGTGAGGGGGTCGGAAAGGAGGACGACGTGTGAGGGGGTCGGAAAGGAGGACGACGTGTGAGGGGGTCGGAAAGGAGGACGACGACGACGTGTGAGGGGGTCGGAAAGGAGGACGACGACGACGTGTGAGGGGGTCGGAAAGGAGGACGACGACGACGTGTGAGGGGGTCGGAAAGGAGGACGACGACGACGTGTGAGGGGGTCGGAAAGGAGGACGACGACGACGTGTGAGGGGGTCGGAAAGGAGGACGACGACGACGTGTGAGGGGGTCGGAAAGGAGGACGACGACGACGTGTGAGGGGGTCGGAAAGGAGGACGACGACGACGTGTGAGGGGGTCGGAAAGGAGGACGACGACGACGTGTGAGGGGGTCGGAAAGGAGGACGACGACGACGTGTGAGGGGGTCGGAAAGGAGGACGACGACGACGTGTGAGGGGGTCGGAAAGGAGGACGACGACGACGTGTGAGGGGGTCGGAAAGGAGGACGACGACGACGTGTGAGGGGGTCGGAAAGGAGGACGACGACGACGTGTGAGGGGGTCGGAAAGGAGGACGACGACGACGTGTGAGGGGGTCGGAAAGGAGGACGACGTGTGAGGGGGTCGGAAAGGAGGACGACGTGTGAGGGGGTCGGAAAGGAGGACGACGTGTGAGGGGGTCGGAAAGGAGGACGACGTGTGAGGGGGTCGGAAAGGAGGACGACGTGTGAGGGGGTCGGAAAGGAGGACGACGACGACGTGTGAGGGGGTCGGAAAGGAGGACGACGACGACGTGTGAGGGGGTCGGAAAGGAGGACGACGACGACGTGTGAGGGGGTCGGAAAAAAGGACGACGACGACGTGTGAGGGGGTCGGAAAGGAGGACGACGTGTGAGGGGTCGGAAAGGAGGACGACGACGACGTGTGAGGGGGTCGGAAAGGAGGACGACGAGGAGTGAGGGGGCCGGAAAGCAGGAGGACGACGACGTGTGAGGGGGTCGGAAAGGAGGACGACGACGAGTGAGGGGGCCGGAAAGCAGGATGACGACGTGTGAGGGGGTCGGAAAGGAGGACGACGACGTGCGAGGGGGTCGGAAAGGAGGACGACGACGTGCGAGGGGGTCAGAAAGGAGGACGACAACGTGCGAGGGGGTCAGAAAGGAGGACGACGACGTGCGAGGGGGTCAGAAAGGAGGACGACGACGTGCGAGGGGGTCAGAAAGGAGGACGACGACGTGCGAGGGGGGGGGGGGGAGACGTGTGAGGAGTGGGTTGGAAGATTATTTGTGGGGGGTACGGAAGGAAGCCGATGACCGGGATCAGAGAAGAGGCAATAAAGGATGACATCACCTTCTGCACCGTCAGGGTGGTTTGTCCTCCCTGGAATCCTCCAGAACTTCCTGAAATGTGACATCCGGAGTTCAGCTGTAAGAGAAGAGTTTTATAATTAGCAGAGAAGAGGTTTATGATGATCAGAGAAGAGGCGGGGTCTCAGGAGGTTTATGATGAGCAGAGAAGAGGCGGGGTCTCAGGAGGTTTATGATGAGCAGAGAAGAGGCGGGGTCTCAGGAGGTTTATGATGAGCAGAGAAGAAGAGGCGGGGTCTCAGGAGGTTTATGATGAGCAGAGAAGAGGCGGGGTCTGAGGAGGTTTATGAGGAGCAGAGAAGAGGCGGGGTCTCAGGAGGTTTATAATGAGCAGAGAAGAAGAGGCGGGGTCTCAGGTGGTTTATGATGAGCAGAGAAGAGGCGGGGTCTCAGGTGGTTTATGATGAGCAGAGAAGAGGCGGGGTCTCAGGAGGTTTATAATGAGCAGAGAAGAGGCGGGGTCTCAGGAGGTTTATGATGAGCAGAGAAGAGGCGGGGTCTCAGGAGGTTTATGATGAGCAGAGAAGAGGCGGGGTCTCAGGTGGTTTATGATGAGCAGAGAAGAGGCGGGGTCTCAGGAGGTTTATAATGAGCAGAGAAGAGGCGGGGTCTCAGGAGGTTTATGATGAGCAGAGAAGAGGCGGGGTCTCAGGAGGTTTATGATGAGCAGAGAAGAGGCGGGGTCTCAGGTGGTTTATGATGAGCAGAGAAGAGGCGGGGTCTCAGGAGGTTTATGATGAGCAGAGGCGGGGTCTCAGGAGGTTTATGATGAGCAGAGAAGAAAAGGCGGGGTCTTAGGTGGTTTAAGATGAGCAGAGAAGAGGCGGGGACTCAGGAGGTTTATGAGCAGAGAAGAGGCGGGGTCTCAGGTGGTTTATGATGAGCAGAGAAGAGGCGGGGTCTCAGGAGGTTTATGATGAGCAGAGAAGAGGCGGGGTCTCAGGAGGTTTATGATGAGCAGAGAAGAAAAGGCGGGGTCTTAGGTGGTTTAAGATGAGCAGAGAAGAGGCGGGGTCTCAGGAGGTTTATGATGAGCAGAGAAGAGGCGGGGTCTCAGGAGGTTTATGATGAGCAGAGAAGAGGCGGGGTCTCAGAAGGTTTATGATGAGCAGAGAAGAAGAGGCGGGGTCTTAGGTGGTTTATGATGAGCAGAGAAGAGGCGGGGTCTTAGGTGGTTTATGATGAGCAGAGAAGAGGCGGGGTCTCAGGAGGTTTATGATGAGCAGAGAAGAGGCGGGGTCTCAGGAGGTTTATGATGAGCAGAGAAGAAGAGGCGGGGTCTTAGGTGGTTTATGATGAGCAGAGAAGAGGCGGGGTCTGGGCATTACAGGAAATCACTTGCTGGGCCACCAACCTGTTCCAGGGCCTCAGCCAGGTGACGGTTCAGCTTCTGCTCGTGTTTCCTCAGCTTCTCGATGTCCCACTGCAGATCTTCGATGCTCCTCTCCATCTCAGACACTTTGGTTTCGGAGGAGACGGCGCGGTCCTGGAGCTCATGGTGCTGGTGGAGGACACAACCAGACAATTAAGACATTTCTCAAAGTTTTTACATTCAAGAAACCCTTGGCAAAAAGTTTGAGATCTCGGGGAACCCCTGAAAAGAATTTTAAGATCTACAGCTGAAGGAACATTGGATCTGATCAGCGGGCAGCGCAGGGAAGCTGTTGTAATAAACTTTTCCCTTTGATCCCCACTAGCCCTTCTCTTGCCCATCCCAGATGATGTCACATATAAGAGGGGAACAGAGCAGGGTTTCTCAAATGGGGTTCCACCAGCCATGAGCTCCCTCTCTCTGCTCAACAACCAGTCTGTATTGACTGCTGCATTACACACACAGTGCTCCAGCTTTCTGCCTCTCCCCCCCTCGTCAGGGACGTGTCATCATGGAAGGGGACGCTTCTACCTCGTCAGGGACGTGTCATCATGGAAGGGGACGCCCCTACCTCGTCAGGGACGTGTCATCATGGAAGGGGACGCCCCTACCTCGTCAGGGACGTGTCATCATGGAAGGGGACGCCCCTACCTCGTCAGGGACGTGTCATCATGAAAGGGGACGCCCCTACCTCGTCAGGGACGTGTCATCATGGAAGGGGACGCCCCTACCTCGTCAGGGCAGGGTTCATACACATTTTTACCAATCAAATTCCATGACTTTTCCATGACTTTTCCATGACTTCACGTAAATATTCATGCCCTTATGTTTCATGAAATGTCTATGTATACATGTTAAATAAGAAGAAAATCCATGTCACACCCAGCATATTTTTACTAATATAAATTAGGGCTGTTACTGATTAAAAATTTTGTGTTCGATTAATCTTTTTTTTTAATCGATTAAACGACTAATTTTGATTAATTAATTATAACGCACATACAGATCCAACTACTTTTAGCTGATTTCCTTGCATTGCAACTCTGCATTAGTCAGTGGTAAATGTGGTATAAACACTATATACAATCACCCGACACTAGTTAGTTTCCACAATCCATGACTTAACTTCACAGCTCACACAAATAAATTCAAACTGTATCACTGACGTAAGTACAGTACAGTACAGACACCCCCAGTAGTACAGACACCCCCAGTGCAGACCTCCCAGTACAGACACCCCGAGTAGTACAGAAACCCCCAGTGCAGACACCCCCAGTGCAGACCTTCCAGTACAGACACCCCCAGTGCAGACCTCCCAGTACAGACACCCCCAGTAGTACAGAAACCCCCAGTGCAGACCTCCCAGTACAGACACCCCCAGTGCAGACCTCCCAGTACAGACACCCCCAGTACAGATCCCCCAGTGCAGACACCCCCAGTAGTACAGAAACCCCCAGTGCAGACACCCCCAGTGCAGACCTCCCAGTACAGACACCCCCAGTACAGACACCCCCAGTAGTACAGAAACCCCCAGTGCAGACACCCCCAGTGCAGACCTCCCAGTACAGATACCCCCAGTAGTACAGAAACCCCCAGTGCAGACACCCCCAGTGCAGACCTCCCAGTACAGACACCCCCAGTGCAGACCTCCCAGTACAGACACCCCGAGTAGTACAGAAACCCCCAGTGCAGACACCCCCAGTGCAGACCTCCCAGTACAGACACCCCCAGTGCAGACCTCCCAGTACAGACACCCCCAGTAGTACAGAAACCCCCAGTGCAGACCTCCCAGTACAGACACTCCCAGTGCAGACCTCCCAGTACAGACACCCCCAGTGCAGACACCCCCAGTGCAGATCTCCTAGTACAGACACCCCCAGTAGTACAGACACCCCCAGTGCAGACCTCCCAGTACAGACACCCCCCAGTGCAGACCTCCCAGTACAGACACCCCCAGTAGTACAGAAACCCCCAGTGCAGACACCCCCAGTGCAGACCTCCCAGTACAAACACCCCCAGTGCAGACCTCCCAGTAGAGACACCCCCCAGTAATGCAGGCAGACACCCCCCAGTAATGCAGGCACCCCCCCCCCCCCTTACAGACCTCAGAACAGCAATACACGGCACGGTGTATGTCCCTCGAGTTCCTGCTGACGTCAGCGTGCCGCTAAGCCGCCAATAGGCTGCCGCCGGGTGTACCAAGATGGCCGCGGCTCCGGAGCTAGGCCAAAGCCGCGGCCTTTCCTAATGGCCGAGGCTCCGGAGCGCTCCGCCGATCGCGCCGTGTGCCGATCCGAACAGGATGACCTGTTCGGATCACGAATCGCTTATGACTAGTAGTGACTAAAATATTCCATGACTTTTCCAAAACTTAGTGGGGTTCAGTTATTTTCCAAAACTTTTCCAGGCCTGGAAAGTGCCATGTCAAAATCCCATGACTTTTCCAGGAATTTAATGACCGTACGAACCCTGCAGGGACGTGTCATCATGGAAGGGGACGCCCCTACCTCGTCAGGGACGTGTCATCATGGAAGGGGATGCCCCCTCTCACCTGCAGGGAGATCCGGTGGTGCTTCTCCTGCAGGACGATGGCCAGGTCCTGCAGTCTGTGGTTCTCGGTGTTCAGCTCCTTGCTGAGGGTGCGCAGGGACTCATCCAGCTGCTCAGACGCTGTTCAGAGAGAAATTGGAGTCACAAGACATGAAGTGACCCCTCCCCTAAATATAACTAGCCTGGGGGTGGGGTGACCCATCATAATACACATACAGGGGGTGGGGCCTGTACATATGACTTCTTTGCTGATCTAGAAGCTTTAGTACCGACTGGACTTCCTTCACAGGCTAACCCGGGTTAGGGACATCACCGGCTTGCAGCGGGTTGGAGACATCACCGGCTTGCAGCGGGTTGGAGACATCACCGGCTTGCAGCGGGTTGGAGACATCACCGGCTCGCAGCGGGTTGGAGACATCACCGGCTCGCAGCGGGTTGGAGACATCACCGGCTCGCAGCGGGTTGGAGACATCACCGGCTCGCAGCGGGTTGGAGACATCACCGGCTCGCAGCGGGTTAGGCACATCGGGCGCCCGGCATTATTTCTGGAGGAATCTGCAATTACCGCCCCCACATTTGGTGCACTGTGACTATACTGTAATGTTGTGAAAGAGAACCTATTCCCACACAGCAACCATTTCTAGGACCCCCCAACATACAGGCCAGAGGTTAGCCACGCCTTCCCCTGGGTCTCCCACAATGCAATGCAGGTGGCCTCGGTGACTTATGGGGGTCTGTCACGCGGCATTGTGTGTATGGGGGGGGGGGGGGGGGGTCTCCTGTATCTCTATACTCTTCATAATCTCCGCCCACACCTGGACATGTCAGTGCCTTACCTCTACTGTGAATGCGCTCGCACAGTTCCTGCACCCGGCGGTGCAGCTTGCTGGAGGTCTCTAGGACCCAGGACACGGCTCTCTTACTAAACTCCATGCGTTCTTGTAGCTGCAGATCGATCTCCTCAGGCGTACTGCTGGCAAGCGTAGCCAGGAAATTCAGAGAGGATTCTGGGAGCGATCCGGAGGGCTCGGGTGCCGGGGGGACGGCGGGAGGTGCGGGGGGGTCTGCAGGAATCAAAGCAGGAGCTAAGGGCCAGAAAGAAGACCACTCCGCCTTCAATCATCCCGCACCCAATCACATGTCCTACACACAGCGGGCTCCGCCTCCAATCACATGTACTACACACAGCGGGCTCCGCCTCCAATCACATTAACTACACACAGCGGACTCCGCCTCCAATCACATGTACTACACACACAGCGGGCTCCGCCTCCAATCACATGTACTACACACAGCGGGCTCCGCCTCCAATCACATGTACTACACACAGCGGGCTCCGCCTCCAATCACATGTACTACACACAGCGGGCCCTGCCTCCAATCACATATACTACACACAGCGGGCCCTGCCTCCAATCACATGTACTACACACACAGCGGGCCCTGCCTCCAATCACATGTACTACACACACAGCGGGCTCCGCCTCCAATCACATGTACTACACACAGCGGGCTCCGCCTCCAATCACATATACTACACACAGCGGGCCCTGCCTCCAATCACATGTACTACACACACAGCGGACTCCGCCTCCAATCACATGTACTACACACACACACACAGCGGACTCCGCCTCCAATCACATGTACTACACACAGCGGGCTCCGCCTCCAATCACATGTACTATACACAGCGGGCTCCGCCTCCAATCACATATACTACACACAGCGGGCCCTGCCTCCAATCACATGTACTACACACACAGCGGACTCCGCCTCCAATCACATGTATTACACACAGCGGGCTCCGCCTCCAATCACATGTACTACACACAGCGGACTCCGCCTCCAATCACATGTACTACACACACACACACACACACAGCGGACTCCGCCTCCAATCACATGTACTACACACACACACACACAGCGGACTCCGCCTCCAATCACATGTACTACACACAGCGGGCTCCGCCTCCAATCACATGTACTACACACAGCGGGCTCCGCCTCCAATCACATATACTACACACAGCGGGCTCCGCCTCCAATCACATGTACTACACACACACACAGCGGGCTCCGCCTCCAATGACATGTATTACACACAACATGCCCTGCCTCCAATCACCCTGCACCCCCCTCCCCCCATTACCTTTACTGTCAGTCTCCTCTGGGGCCTTGGGGCCCTCTGCTCCAGCATGGCTCTCCTTTGGTTCCTCCTTCTCCTCTGGGGCCCCGGGCTGGGGGGGCGGCGGCTCATTATCAGAACGCTTTAACAAGAGCTGCACATTCTCATCTAGCTGAGAGGAGAGAGAAGAGCAATGTGTTCAGGAAGAGGTCACAGAGAAGAGCACGCGCTGGGTCAGAGAAGGGAGAGAGCGCCGGGTCAGAGAAGGGAGGGAGAGAGGGCCGGGTCAGAGAAGGGAGGGCCGGGTCAGAGAAGGGAGGAAGGGAGGGCCGGGTCAGAGAAGGGAGGGAGGGCCGGGTCAGAGAAGGGAGGGAGGGAGGGAGGGCCGGGTCAGAGAAGGGAGGGAGGGAGGGCCGGGTCAGAGAAGGGAGGGAGGGAGGGCCGGGTCAGAGAAGGGAGGGAGGGCCAGGTCAGAGAAGGGAGGGAGGGCCGGGTCAGAGAAGGGAGGGAGGGAGGGCCGGGTCAGAGAAGGGAGGGAGGGAGGGCCGGGTCAGAGAAGGGAGGGAGGGAGGGCCGGGTCAGAGAAGGGAGGGAGGGAGGGCCGGGTCAGAGAAGGGAGGGAGGGAGGGCCGGGTCAGAGAAGGGAGGGAGGGAGGGCCGGGTCAGAGAAGGGAGGGAGGGAGGGCCAGGTCAGAGAAGGGAGGGAGGGAGGGCCGGGTCAGAGAGGGGAGGGAGGGCCGGGTCAGAGAAGGGAGGGAGGGCCGGGTCAGAGAAGGGAGGGAGGGCCGGGTCAGAGACGGAAGGGCCGGGTCAGAGACGGGAGGGAGGGCCGGGTCAGAGACGGAAGGGAGGGAGGGCCGGGTCAGAGACGGAAGGGAGGGAGGGCCGGGTCAGAGACGGAAGGGAGGGAGGGCCGGGTCAGAGGAGGGAGAGAGCGCAGAGTCAGAGAAGGGAGGGAGGGCCGAGTCAGAGAAGGGAGGGAGGGAGGGCCGAGTCAGAGAAGGGAGGGAGGGAGGGCCGAGTCAGAGAAGGGAGGGAGGGAGGGCCGAGTCAGAGAAGGGAGGGAGGGAGGGCCGAGTCAGAGAAGGGAGGGAGGGAGGGCCGAGTCAGAGAAGGGAGGGAGGGAGGGCCGAGTCAGAGAAGGGAGGGAGGGAGGGCCGAGTCAGAGAAGGGAGGGAGGGAGGGCCGAGTCAGAGAAGGGAGGGAGGGAGGGCCGAGTCAGAGAAGGGAGGGAGGGAGGGCCGAGTCAGAGAAGGGAGGGAGGGAGGGCCGAGTCAGAGAAGGGAAGGAGGGAGGGCCGAGTCAGAGAAGGGAGGGAGGGCCGAGTCAGAGAAGGGAGGGAGGGCCGAGTCAGAGAAGGGAAGGAGGGCCGAGTCAGAGAAGGGAGGGAGGGAGGGAGGGCCGAGTCAGAGAAGGGAGGGAGGGAGGGAGGGCCGAGTCAGAGAAGGGAGGGAGGGAGGGAGGGAGGGCCGAGTCAGAGAAGGGAGGGAGGGAGGGCCGAGTCAGAGAAGGGAGGGAGGGAGGGCCGAGTCAGAGAAGGGAGGGAGGGAGGGCCGAGTCAGAGAAGGGAGGGAGGGAGGGCCGAGTCAGAGAAGGGAGGGAGGGAGGGCCGAGTCAGAGAAGGGAGGGCCGAGTCAGAGAAGGGAGGGAGGGAGGGCCGAGTCAGAGAAGGGAGGGAGGGAGGGCCGAGTCAGAGAAGGGAGGGAGGGAGGGCCGAGTCAGAGAAGGGAGGGAGGGAGGGCCGAGTCAGAGAAGGGAGGGAGGGAGGGAGGGAGGGCCGAGTCAGAGAAGGGAGGGAGGGAGGGCCGGGTCAGAGAAGGGAGGGAGGGAGGGAGGAAGGGTCAGAGAAGGGAGGGAGGAAGGGCCGGGTCAGAGAAGGGAGGGAGGGCCGGGTCAGAGAAGGGAGGGCCGGGTCAGAGAAGGGAGGGCCGGGTCAGAGAAGGGAGGGCCGGGTCAGAGAAGGGAGGGAGGGCCGGGTCAGAGAAGGGAGGGAGGGAGGGAGGGCCGGGTCAGAGAAGGGAGGGAGGGAGGGCCGGGTCAGAGAAGGGAGGGAGGGAGGGCCGGGTCAGAGAAGGGAGGGAGGGAGGGCCGGGTCAGAGAAGGGAGGGAGGGAGGGCCGGGTCAGAGAAGGGAGGGAGGGCCGGGTCAGAGAAGGGAGGGAAGGAGGGCCGGGTCAGAGAAGGGAGGGAAGGAGGGCCGGGTCAGAGAAGGGAGGGAAGGAGGGCCGGGTCAGAGAAGGGAGGGAAGGAGGGCCGGGTCAGAGAAGGGAGGGAAGGAGGGCCGGGTCAGAGAAGGGAGGGAAGGAGGGCCGGGTCAGAGAAGGGAGGGAAGGAGGGCCGGGTCAGAGAAGGGAGGGAAGGAGGGCCGGGTCAGAGAAGGGAGGGAAGGAGGGCCGGGTCAGAGAAGGGAGGGAGGGAGGGCCGGTTCAGAGAAGGGAGGGAGGGAGGGAGGGCCGAGTCAGAGAAGGGAGGGAGGGAGGGCCGGGTCAGAGAAGGGAGGGAGGGAGGGCCGGGTCAGAGAAGGGAGGGAGGGAGGGCCGGGTCAGAGAAGGGAGGGAGGGAGGGCCGGGTCAGAGAAGAGAGGGAGGGAGGGCCGGGTCAGAGAAGAGAGGGAGGGAGGGCCGGGTCAGAGAAGAGAGGGAGGGAGGGCCGGGTCAGAGAAGGGAGGGAGGGCCGGAGGGCCGAGTCAGAGAAGGGAGGGAGGGCCGGAGGGCCGAGTCAGAGAAGGGAGGGAGGGCCGGAGGGCCGAGTCAGAGAAGGGAGGGAGGGCCGGAGGGCCGAGTCAGAGAAGGGAGGGAGGGCCGGAGGGCCGAGTCAGAGAAGGGAGGGAGGGCCGGAGAAGGGAGGGAGGGCCGGAGGGCCGGGTCAGAGAAGGGAGGGAGGGCCGGAGGGCCGGGTCAGAGAAGGGAGGGAGGGCCGGAGGGCCGGGTTAGAGAAGGGAGGGAGGGCCGGAGGGCCGGGTCAGAGAAGGGAGGGATGGAGGGAGGGACGGGTCAGAGAAGGGAGGGAGGGAGGTCCGGGTCAGAGAAGGGAGGGAGGGAGGTCCGGGTCAGAGAAGGGAGGGAGGGAGGGAGGGCCGGGTCAGAGAAGGGAGGGAGGGAGGGAGGGAGGGCCGGGTCAGAGAAGGGAGGGAGGGAGGGAGGGAGGGCCGGGTCAGAGAAGGGAGGGAGGGAGGGAGGGCCGGGTCAGAGAAGGAAGGGAGGGAGCGCCGGGTCAGAGAAGGAAGGGAGGGAGCGCCGGGTCAGAGAAGGAAGGGAGGGAGCGCCGGGTCAGAGAAGGGAGAGAGCGCCGGGTCAGAGAAGGGAGAGAGCGCCGGGTCAGAGAAGGGAGAGAGCGCCGGGTCAGAGAAGGGAGAGAGCGCCGGGTCAGAGAAGGGAGAGAGCGCCGGGTCAGAGAAGAGAGGGAGGGAGGGCCGGGTCAGAGAAGAGAGGGAGGGAGGGCCGGGTCAGAGAAGAGAGGGAGGGAGGGCCGGGTCAGAGAAGAGAGGGAGGGAGGGCCGGGTCAGAGAAGAGAGGGAGGGAGGGCCGGGTCAGAGAAGAGAGGGAGGGAGGGCCGGGTCAGAGAAGAGAGGGAGGGAGGGCCGGGTCAGAGGAGGGAGGGAGGGCCGGGTCAGAGGAGGGAGAGAGCGCCGGGTCAGAGAAGGGAGAGAGCGCCGGGTCAGAGAAGGGAGGGAGGGAGCGCCGGGTCAGAGAAGGGAGGGAGGGAGCGCCGGGTCAGAGAAGGGAGGGAGGGAGCGCCGGGTCAGAGAAGGAAGGGAGAGAGCGCCGGGTCAGAGAAGGGAGAGAGCGCCGGGTCAGAGAAGGGAGCGCCGGGTCAGAGAAGGGAGGGAGCGCCGGGTCAGAGAAGGGAGGGAGCGCCGGGTCAGAGAAGGGAGGGAGCGCCGGGTCAGAGAAGGGAGGGAGCGCCGGGTCAGAGAAGGGAGGGAGCGCCGGGTCAGAGAAGGGAGGGAGCGCCGGGTCAGAGAAGGGAGGGCGCGCCGGGTCAGAGAAGGGAGGGCGCGCCGGGTCAGAGAAGGGAGGGCGCGCCGGGTCAGAGAAGGGAGGGCGCGCCGGGTCAGAGAAGGGAGGGAGCGCCGGGTCAGAGAAGGGAGGGAGCGCCGGGTCAGAGAAGGGAGGGAGCGCCGGGTCAGAGAAGGGAGGGAGGGCCGGGTCAGAGAAGGGAGGGAGGGCCGGGTCAGAGAAGGGAGGGAGGGCCGGGTCAGAGAAGGGAGGGAGCGCCGGGTCAGAGAAGGGAGGGAGCGCCGGGTCAGAGAAGGGAGGGAGCGCCGGGTCAGAGAAGGGAGGGAGCGCCGGGTCAGAGAAGGGAGGGAGGGCCGGGTCAGAGAAGGGAGGGAGCGCCGGGTCAGAGAAGGGAGGGAGGGCCGGGTCAGAGAAGGGAGAGCCGGGTCAGAGAAGGGAGAGAGCGCCGGGTCAGAGAAGGGAGGGAGCGCCGGGTCAGAGAAGGGAGGGAGCGCCGGGTCAGAGAAGGGAGGGAGCGCCGGGTCAGAGAAGGGAGAGAGCGCCGGGTCAGAGAAGGGAGGGAGCGCCGGGTCAGAGAAGGGAGGGAGCGCCGGGTCAGAGAAGGGAGGGAGGGCTGGGTCAGAGAAAGGAGAGCCGGGTCAGAGAAGGGAGAGCCGGGTCAGAGAAGGGAGTTACATAGGAGGCGAGGATGAAAAAAGACACAAGTCCATCCTCTGTGTGTGATTATAGGTCAGTATTACATTGTATATCCTCATAGAAGGGTAATAGATTGGTTTGGGAAGAATGATTCTTCATGAATCCATGCTGATTACTGCTAATGATAACGTTCTCATTACTAAAATCTTGTATATAGTCCCTTATCATCCCCTCCAAGAGCTTACATACTATTGATGTTAGGCTGACTGCTCTGTAATTCCCAGGGATGCATTTTGGGTCCTTTTTTTAATATTGGTGCTACATTGGCTTTTCTCCAATCAGTTGGTACCATTCCAATCAGTAGACTGTAAGTAAAAAATTAGGAACAATGGTCTGGCAATTACTTGACTGAGTTCCCTAAGGACCCTCGGGTGCAAGCCATCTGGTCCCGGTGATTTATTAATAGTAAGTTTTTCAAGTCTAATTTTAATTCTGTCCTCTGTTAGCCATGGAGGGGCTTCCTGTGATGTGTCATGAGGATAGACACTGCAGTTTTGGTTACTGAAGCCCCCCGATTCCCTCGTGAAGACCGAGGAGAAGAATAAATACAATACCTTCCCCCATCTCCCCGTCATTTGTAACCCGATGTCCTTCCTCATACTGTTTACATACTTAAAGAATTTCTTGGGATTTTTTTTGCTCTCCTCTGCTATGTGTCTTTCATGTTCTATCTTAGCCGCCCTAATTGCACCCTTACATTTCTTGTTGTATTCTTTATAGTACAGGGTCAGAGTAGGAAGTAATGGGTCAGAGAAGGGAGCGCCGGGTCAGAGAAGGGAGAGCCGGGTCAGAGAAGGGAGAGCCGGGTCAGAGAAGGGAGAGCCGGGTCAGAGAAGGGAGAGCCGGGTCAGAGAAGGGAATGCTGGGTCAGAGTAGGAAGTAATGGGTTGGAGAAGGGAGCGCCGGGTCAGATGAGGAAGTGCTGGGTCAGAGTAGGAAGTAATTGGGTCAGAGTAGGAAGTAAATGGGTCAGAGTAGGAAGTAAATGGGTCAGAGTAGGGAGGAATGTGGGTCAGAGTAGGGAGGAATGTGGGTCATGGGTCAGAGTAGGGAGGAATGTGGGTCATGGGTCAGAGTAGGGAGGACTGTGGGTCATGGGTCAGAGTAGGGAGGACTGTGGGTCAGAGCAGGGAGGACTGTGGGTCAGAGCAGGGAGGACTGTGGGTCAGAGCAGGGAGGACTGTGGGTCAGAGCAGGGAGGACTGTGGGTCAGAGCAGGGAGGACTGTGGGTCAGAGCAGGGAGGACTGTGGGTCAGAGCAGGGAGGACTGTGGGTCAGAGCAGGGAGGACTGTGGGTCAGAGCAGGGAGGACTGTGGGTCAGAGCAGGGAGGACTGTGGGTCAGAGCAGGGAGGACTGTGGGTCAGAGCAGGGAGGACTGTGGGTCAGAGCAGGGAGTACTGGGTCGGAGAAGGGAGTACTGGGTCGGAGAAGGGAGTACTGGGTCGGAGTAGGGAGTACTGGGTCATTCCTTCAGAAATGAGCCCACAGTTCAGCCCTGAGATCTGTCAGATGTTGGCGCTGCACCTACCCGGCTCCAGTATCGGTTGACGATGAGCAGAGTGGCGTCATCAGTGGCCTGTCTCTTCTCCAGCTTCTCGATCTTCTCCCGGAGCTCGTCCTCAAATCCCTGCCGCTGCTCCAGCCGCTCCGCCAGCTTCTTGTTCTTAAACTGCAGAACCTTCATATCCATCTCCTCCTATAGGGGGCAGAATGAGGGAAAAAATTACCCCGCACCCGTCATCCTTACACCTTATAATGTGCCCGATCGCCCCGCACAGCACCCTCCCCCACCCTCACACACAGCACCCTCCCCCGCACTGTGCCCGACCTCCCTGCACAGCACCCTCCCCCGCACTGTGCCCACCATCTCACACAGCACCACCTGGCAGTAGTCACCCATGCTCCGTGTACTGACCGTAGAACAGATTCCTCCCAGGCGGATCGGCTCGATGAGGGTAGTCGGGGTCTTTTCTTCATGGTTGGGTTTCTTCTCCGAAGGACCAGCACCCCCATCCCCCGCCGATCTCTTACTGCCGACCCCAGACATGATGGTCCTCTATGGGGGGGGGGGGTCCTCTATGGGGGGTCCTCTCCGCACAGGAAACACATTTACTGACACAATCTGAGATGATCGAATAACCTGGAAAAAGGATCAGAAGAGAAATCACTGACCCTGAGCAAGCCACACCTCCCCCCAGATCTGCCCCCGCCCTCATCTCCCCGCCTCCGCCTACATAACCCCCCCGCCTCCATCACCTCCCTCTCACGCCTGTCCGTCTACGACCCCCCCGCCTCACGCCTGCCCGTCTACGACCCCCCCGCCTCACGCCTGCCCGTCTACGACCCCCCCGCCTCATGCCTGCCCGTCTACGACCCCCCCGCCTCACGCCTGCCCGTCTACGACCCCCTCCCCCGCCTCACGCCTGCCCGTCTACGACCCCCTCCCCCGCCTGCCCGTCTACGACCCCCTCCCCCGCCTGTCCGTCTACGACCCCCCCGCCTCCCGCCTGCCCGTCTACGACCCCCCCGCCTCACGCCTGCCCGTCTACGACCCCCCCGGGCCTCACGCCTGCCCGTCTACGACCCCCTCCCCCGCCTCACGACTGCCCGTCTACGACCCCCTCCCCCGCCTCACGACTGCCCGTCTACGACCCCCTCCCCCGCCTCACGACTGCCCGTCTACGACCCTCTCCCCCGCCTCACGCCTTCCCGTCTACGACCCCCCCGCCTATGACCCCCCCACCTCACGCCTGCCCGTCTACGATACCCCCGCCTCACGCCTGCCCGTCTACGACCCCCCGCCTCACGCCTGCCCGTCTACGACCCCCCCGCCTCACGCCTGCCCGTCTACGACCCCCCCGCCTCACGCCTGCCCGTCTACGACCCCCCCGCCTCACGCCTGCCCGTCTACGACCCCCCGCCTCACGCCTAACCGTCTACGACCCCCCCGCCTCACGCCTGCCCGTCTACGACCCCCCCGCCTCACGCCTGCCCGTCTACGACCCCCCGCCTCACGCCTGCCCGTCTACGACCCCCCCGCCTCACGCCTGCCCGTCTACGACCCCCCCGCCTCACGTCTACGACCCCCCCGCCTCACGTCTGCCCATCTACGACCCCCCCGCCTCACGCCTGCCCGTCTACGACCCCCGCCTCACGCCTGCCCGTCTACGACCCCCCCGCCTCACGCCTGCCCGTCTACGACCCCCCGCCTCACGCCTGCCCGTCTACGACCCCCCGCCTCACGCCTGCCCGTCTACGACCCCCCCGCCTCACGCCTGCCCGTCTACGACCCCCCGCCTCACGCCTGCCCGTCTACGACCCCCCGCCTCACGCCTGCCCGTCTACGACCCCCCGCCTCACGCCTGCCCGTCTACGACCCCCCCGCCTCACGCCTGCCCGTCTACGACCCCCCCGCCTCACGCCTGCCCGTCTACGACCCCCCGCCTCGCGCCTGCCCGTCTACGACCCCCCCGCCTGCCCGTCTATGACCCCACGCCTGCCCGTCTACGACCCCCCCGCCTCACGCCTGCCCGTCTACGACCCCCCGCCTCACGCCTGCCCGTCTACGACACCCGCCTCACGCCTGCCCGTCTACGACCCCCCCGCCTCACGCCTGCCCGTCTACGACCCCCCCCCCGTCTCACGCCTGCCCGTCTACGACCCCCCCGCCTCACGCCTGCCCGTCTACGACCCCCCCGCCTCACGCCTGCCCGTCTACGACCCCCCCCGCCTCACGCCTGCCCGTCTACGAACCCTCCGCCTCACGCCTGTCCGTCTACGACCCCCCGCCTCACGCCTGTCCGTCTACGACCTCACGCCTGTCCGTCTACGACCCCCCGCCTCAAGCCTGCCCGTCTACGACCCCCCCGCCTCAAGCCTGCCCGTCTACGACCCCCCCGCCTCAAGCCTGCCCGTCTACGACCCCCCCGCCTCAAGCCTGCCCGTCTACGACCCCCCCGCCTCAAGCCTGCCCGTCTACGACCCCCCCGCCTCACGCCTGCTCGTCTTTGACCCCCCTGCCTCACGCCTGCCCGTCTACGACCCCCGCCTCACGCCTGCCCGTCTACGACCCCCGCCTCACGCCTGCCCTTCTACGACCCCCGCCTCACGCCTGCCCGTCTACGACACCCCCCGCCTCACGCCTGCCCGTCTACGACCCCCCCGCCTCACGCCTGTCTGTCTTTGACCCCCCCCGCCTCACGCCTGCCCGTCTACGACCCCCCCGCCTCACGACTGCCCGTCTACGACCCCCCCGCCTCACGCCTGCCCGTCTACGACCCCCCCGCCTCACGCCTGCCCGTCTACGACCCCCCGCCTCACGCCTGCCCGTCTACGACCCCCCCGCCTCACGCCTGCCCGTCTACGACCCCCCCGCCTCACCGTCTACGACCCCCGCCTCACGCCTGCCCGTCTACGACCCCCGCCTCACGCCTGCCCGTCTACGACCCCCGCCTCACGCCTGCCCGTCTATGACCCCCGCCTCACGCCCGCCCGTCTACGACACCCCCGCCTCACGCCCGCCCGTCTACGACACCCCCGCCTCACGCCCGCCCGTCTACGACACCCCCGCCTCACGCCTGTCCGTCTACGACCCCCCGCCTCACGCCTGCCCGTCTACGACCCCCCCGCCTCACGCCTGCCCGTCTACGACCCCCCCCCGCCTCACGCCTGTCCGTCTACGACCCCCCGCCTCACGCCTGCCCGTCTACGACCCCCCCCGCCTCACGCCTGCCCGTCTACGACCCCCCCCGCCTCACGCCTGCCCGTCTACGACCCCCCCCCCCGCCTCACGCCTGTCCGTCTACGACCCCCCGCCTCACGCCTGCCTGTCTTTGACCCCCCCGCCTCACGCCTGCCTGTCTTTGACCCCCCCGCCTCACGCCTGCCCGTCTTTGACCCCCCCCGCCTCACGCCTGCCCGTCTACGACCCCCCGCCTCACGCCTGCCCGTCTACGACCCCCCCGCCTCACGCCTGCCCGTCTACGACCCCCCCGCCTCACCGTCTACGACCCCCGCCTCACGCCTGCCCGTCTACGACCCCCGCCTCACGCCTGCCCGTCTACGACCCCCGCCTCACGCCTGCCCGTCTACGACCCCCGCCTCACGCCTGCCCGTCTATGACCCCCGCCTCACGCCCGCCCGTCTACGACACCCCCGCCTCACGCCTGCCCGTCTACGACCCCCCCCGCCTCACGCCTGTCCGTCTACGACCCCCCGCCTCACGCCTGCCCGTCTACGACCCCCCCGCCTCACGCCTGCCCGTCTACGACCCCCCCCCCGCCTCACGCCTGTCCGTCTACGACCCCCCGCCTCACGCCTGCCCGTCTACGACCCCCCCCGCCTCACGCCTGCCCGTCTACGACCCCCCCCGCCTCACGCCTGTCCGTCTACGACCCCCCGCCTCACGCCTGCCTGTCTTTGACCCCCCCGCCTCACGCCTGTCCGTCTACGACCCCCCCGCCTCACGCCTGCCTGTCTTTGACCCCCCCCGCCTCACGCCTGCCCGTCTACGACCCCCCCCGCCTCACGCCTGCCCGTCTACGACCCCCCCCCGGCTCACGCCTGCCCGTCTACGACCCCCCCCGCCTCACGCCTGCCCGTCTACGACCCCCACCTCACGCCTGCCCGTCTACGACCCCCCCCCGCCTCACCTGTCTCTACCACCTCCTCTCTCATTGGTCTCTCTTTCTCCCCTCATCTCTATGCCCCTCCTCCTCCTCCCGTTCACCTCTCTGTGTTTCTGTCATTCTTCCCCCCGCCCCTCCCCCTGTATTGCCCCCTCAGGGGGTCACACGCACATATCGGGGCCCACATACCAGACAATCACACACAGCCGCCTCTTCCAGCATCCGCCATCTTTAATCGGGGACAGCCGGAAGTACCTGTGACACATGGCGCATGCGCGGAACTATGGCTGTAGGTGGGGCCGTCCTCCTCACTAGATCCCGCCCTGCAGCCAGCGGATTGGACGGGAGGGGTGTCACTCGCACCGACCTCCTGGTTTATTGGCTAATATTAGATAGGCGGGGCGTTACCTGGGTGACAGTTACGAGGAGACCAGACGCTGAGGAGAGAAGACGGAGAACGAGAGGTGAGGAGTGAGATCTCCCATAGCAACCGGCCTGTGCGGGAGGGGAGCCTTCATCCTCATCCCATTACACCCAAACACAGGAATGAGCCGGGTTCTGAGGAGAAGAAACCCCGTGACTTCAATTCCCACCGAAATCTGCCCCAGAAACCCCGAGGAATAATATGTGTGTCCCCCTCCCCCCCAAATATACACCCCTCCCCCCCAAATATACGTGACCAGAGGGGTCTGTACGGGGAGTGTCATGTGACCAGAGGGGTCTGTACGGGAGTGTCATGTGACCAGAGGGGTCTGTACGGGGAGTGTCATGTGACCAGAGGGGTCTGTACGGGGAGGTCTGATGTGACCAGAGGGGTCTGTACGGGGAGGTCTGATGTGACCAGAGGGGTCTGTACGGGGAGGTCTGATGTGACCAGAGGGGTCTGTACGGGGAGGTCTGATGTGACCGGAGGGGTCTGTACGGGGAGGTCTGATGTGACCAGAGGGGTCTGTACGGGGAGGTCTGATGTGACCGGAGGGGTCTGTACGGGGAGGTCTGATGTGACCAGAGGGGTCTGTACGGGGAGGTCTGATGTGACCGGAGGGGTCTGTACGGGGAGGTCTGATGTGACCAGAGGGGTCTGTACGGAAAGGTCTGATGTGACCAGAGGGGTCTGTACGGAAAGGTCTGATGTGACCAGAGGGGTCTGTACGGGGAGGTCTGATGTGACCAGAGGGGTCTGTACGGGGAGGTCTGATGTGACCAGAGGGGTCTGTACGGGGAGGTCTGATGTGACTGGAGGGCCCATGTTATCTGCTTTCCATTTTTACCATTTTCTCTTCTTTTCTAACAGGAAACCATGAAGAGACCTCATATCTGTCTATGGTACATCCCCCCTCCCCCTGTGTACTCCACCATAGAGTCCTCCACAACATGGCTCCCTCCCTGTAGTCCACCATAGAGTCCTCCACAACATGGCTCCCTCCCTGTAGTCCACCATAGAGTCCTCCACAACATGGCTCCCTCTCTATACTCCACCATAGAGTCCTCCACAACATGGCTCCCTCTTTATAGTCCTCCACAACATGGCTCCTCCTCTATAGTCCACCATAGAGTCCTCCACAACATGGCTCCTCCTCTATAGTCCACCATAGAGTCCTCCACAACATGGCTCCTCCTCTATACTCCACCATAGAGTCCTCCACAACATGGCTCCCTCTATAGTCCTCCATAGAGTCCTCCACAACATGGCTCCCTCTATAGTCCTCCATAGAGTCCTCCACAACATGGCTCCCTCTATAGTCCTCCACAACATGGCTCCCTCTCCATAGTCCACCAAAGAGTCCTCCCCAACATGGCTCCTCCTCTATAGTCCACCATAGAGTCCTCCACAACATGGCTCCCTCTCTATAGTCCTCCACAACATGGCTCCTCCTCTATAGTCCTCCTCCATAGAGTCCTCCACAACATGGCTCCTCCTCTATAGTCCACCATAGAGTCCTCCACAACATGGCTCCCTCTCTATAGTCCTCCACAACATGGCTCCCTCTCTAATAGTCCACCATAGAGTCCTCCACAACATGGCTCCTCCTCCATAGTCCTCCATAGAGTCCTCCACAACATGGCTCCCTCTCTATACTCCACCATAGAGTCCTCCACAACATGGCTCCCTCTCTATACTCCACCATAGAGTCCTCCACAACATGGCTCCCTCTCTATAGTCCTCCATAGAGTCCTCCACAACATGGCTCCCTCTCTATAGTCCTCCATAGAGTCCTCCACAACATGGCTCCCTCTCTATAGTCCTCCATAGAGTCCTCCACAACATGGCTCCCTCTCTATAGTCCTCCATAGAGTCCTCCACAACATGGCTCCCTCTCTATAGTCCACCATAGAGTCCTCCACAACATGGCTCCCTCTCTATAGTCCACCATAGAGTCCTCCACAACATGGCTCCTCCTCTATAGTCCACCATAGAGTCCTCCACAACATGGCTCCTCCTCTATAGTCCACCATAGAGTCCTCCACAACATGGCTCCTCCTCTATAGTCTTCCATAGAGTCCTCCACAACATGGCTCCCTCTATATAGTCCTCCACAACATGGCTCCCTCTATAGTCCTCCATAGAGTCCTCCACAACATGGCTCCCTCTATAGTCCTCCATAGCAACATGGCTCCCTCTATAGTCCTCCATAGAGTCCTCCACAACATGGCTCCCTCTATAGTCCTCCATAGAGTCCTCCACAACATGGCTCCCTCTATAGTCCTCCATAGAGTCCTCCACAACATGGCTCCCTCTATAGTCCTCCATAGAGTCCTCCACAACATGGCTCCCTCTATAGTCCTCCATAGAGTCCTCCACAACATGGCTCCCTCTATAGAGTCCTCCACAACATGGCTCCCTCTATAGTCCTCTATAGAGTCCTCCACAACATGGCTCCCTCTATAGTCCTCTATAGAGTCCTCCACAACATGGCTCCCTCTATAGTCCTCTATAGAGTCCTCCACAACATGGCTCCCTCTATAGTCCTCCATAGAGTCCTCCACAACATGGCTCCCTATAGAGTCCTCCACAACATGGCTCCCTATAGAGTCCTCCACAACATGGCTCCCTCTATAGTCCTCTATAGAGTCCTCCACAACATGGCTCCCTCTATAGTCCTCTATAGAGTCCTCCACAACATGGCTCCCTCTATAGTCCTCCATAGAGTCCTCCACAACATGGCTCTCTCTATAGTCCTCCATAGAGTCCTCCACAACATGGCTCCCTATAGAGTCCTCCACAACATGGCTCCCTCTATAGTCCTCTATAGAGTCCTCCACAACATGGCTCCCTCTATAGTCCTCTATAGAGTCCTCCACAACATGGCTCCCTCTATAGTCCTCTATAGAGTCCTCCACAACATGGCTCCCTCTATAGTCCTCTATAGAGTCCTCCACAACATGGCTCCCTCTATAGTCCTCCATAGAGTCCTCCACAACATGGCTCCCTATAGAGTCCTCCACAACATGGCTCCCTCTATAGTCCTCTATAGAGTCCTCCACAACATGGCTCCCTCTATAGTCCTCTATAGAGTCCTCCACAACATGGCTCCCTCTATAGTCCTCTATAGAGTCCTCCACAACATGGCTCCCTCTATAGTCCTCTATAGAGTCCTCCACAACATGGCTCCCTCTATAGTCCTCCATAGAGTCCTCCACAACATGGCTCCCTATAGAGTCCTCCACAACATGGCTCCCTCTATAGTCCTCTATAGAGTCCTCCACAACATGGCTCCCTCTCTATACTCCACCATAGAGTCCTCCACAACATGGCTCCTCCTCTATAGTCCTCCACCATAGAGTCCTCCACAACATGGCTCCCTCTCTATAGTCCTCCACAACATGGCTCCTCCTCTATAGTCCTCCACCATAGAGTCCTCCACAACATGGCTCCCTCTCTATAGTCCTCCACAACATGGCTCCTCCTCTATAGTCCTCCTCCATACAGTTCTCCACAACATGGCTCCTCCTCTATAGTCCACCATAGAGTCCTCCACAACATGGCTCCTCCTCTATAGTCCACCATAGAGTCCTCCACAACATGGCTCCTCCTCTATAGTCTTCCATAGAGTCCTCCACAACATGGCTCCCTCTATATAGTCCTCCACAACATGGCTCCCTCTATAGTCCTCCATAGAGTCCTCCACAACATGGCTCCCTCTATAGTCCTCCATAGAGTCCTCCACAACATGGCTCCCTCTATAGTCCTCCATAGAGTCCTCCACAACATGGCTCCCTCTATAGTCCTCCATAGAGTCCTCCACAACATGGCTCCCTCTATAGTCCTCCATAGAGTCCTCCACAACATGGCTCCCTCTATAGTCCTCCATAGAGTCCTCCACAACATGGCTCCCTCTATAGAGTCCTCCACAACATGGCTCCCTCTATAGTCCTCTATAGAGTCCTCCACAACATGGCTCCCTCTATAGTCCTCTATAGAGTCCTCCACAACATGGCTCCCTCTATAGTCCTCCATAGAGTCCTCCACAACATGGCTCCCTATAGAGTCCTCCACAACATGGCTCCCTATAGAGTCCTCCACAACATGGCTCCCTCTATAGTCCTCTATAGAGTCCTCCACAACATGGCTCCCTCTATAGTCCTCTATAGAGTCCTCCACAACATGGCTCCCTCTATAGTCCTCTATAGAGTCCTCCACAACATGGCTCTCTCTATAGTCCTCCATAGAGTCCTCCACAACATGGCTCCCTATAGAGTCCTCCACAACATGGCTCCCTCTATAGTCCTCTATAGAGTCCTCCACAACATGGCTCCCTCTATAGTCCTCTATAGAGTCCTCCACAACATGGCTCCCTCTATAGTCCTCTATAGAGTCCTCCACAACATGGCTCCCTCTATAGTCCTCCATAGAGTCCTCCACAACATGGCTCCCTATAGAGTCCTCCACAACATGGCTCCCTCTATAGTCCTCTATAGAGTCCTCCACAAATGGCTCCCTCTATAGTCCTCTATAGAGTCCTCCACAACATGGCTCCCTCTATAGTCCTCTATAGAGTCCTCCACAACATGGCTCCCTCTATAGTCCTCCATAGAGTCCTCCACAACATGGCTCCCTCTATAGTCCTCCATAGAGTCCTCCACAACATGGCTCCCTCTATATAGTCCTCCACAACATGGCTCCTCCTCTATAGTCCACCATAGAGTCCTCCACAACATGGCTCCCTCTCTATACTCCACCATAGAGTCCTCCACAACATGGCTCCTCCTCTATAGTCCTCCACCATAGAGTCCTCCACAACATGGCTCCCTCTCTATAGTCCTCCACAACATGGCTCCTCCTCTATAGTCCTCCACCATAGAGTCCTCCACAACATGGCTCCCTCTCTATAGTCCTCCACAACATGGCTCCTCCTCTATAGTCCTCCTCCATACAGTTCTCCACAACATGGCTCCTCCTCTATAGTCCACCATAGAGTCCTCCACAACATGGCTCCTCCTCTATAGTCCACCATAGAGTCCTCCACAACATGGCTCCCTCTCTATAGTCCTCTACAACATGGCTGCTCCTCCATAGTCCTCCATAGATTCCTCCACAACATGGCTCCTCCTCTATAGTCCACCATAGAGTCCTCCACAACATGGCTCCCTCTCTATAGTCCTCCATAGAGTCCTCCACAACATGGCTCCTCCTCTATAGTCCTCCATAGAGTCCTCCACAACATGGCTCCCTCTCTATAGTCCTCCACAACATGGCTCCCTCTCTAGTAGTCCACCATAGAGTCCTCCACAACATGGCTCCCTCTCTAATACTCCACCATAGAGTCCTCCACAACATGGCTCCCTCTCTATAGTCCTCCACAACATGGCTCCTCCTCTATAGTCCTCCTCCATAGAGTCCTATACAACATGGCTCCCTCTCTATAGTCCTCCACAACATGGCTCCCTCTCTATACCAACATGGCTCCCTCTCTATAGTCCTCCACAACATGGCTCCTCCTCTATAGTCCTCCTCCATAGAGTCCTCCACAACATGGCTCCTCCTCCATAGTCCACCATAGAGTCCTCCACAACATGGCTCCCTCTCTATACTCCACCATAGAGTCCTCCACAACATGGCTCCTCCATAGAGTCCTCCACAACATGGCTCCCTCTCTATAGTCCTCCACAACATGGCTCCTCCTCCATAGTCCTCCATAGAGTCCTCCACAACATGGCTCCTCCTCTATAGTCCACCATAGAGTCCTCCACAACATGGCTCCCTCTCTATAGTCCTCCATAGAGTCCTCCACAACATAGCTCCTTCTCTATAGTCCTCCACAACATGGCTCCTCCTCTATAGTCCACCATAGAGTCCTCCACAACGTGGCTCCCTCTCTATAGTCCTCCATAGAGTCCTCCACAACATGGCTCCTCCTCTATAGTCCACCATAGAGTCCTCCACAACATGGCTCCCTCTCTATAGTCCACCATAGAGTCCTCCACAACATGGCTCCTCCTCTATAGTCCTCCTCCATAGAGTCCTCCAGACTATGTCTCCCTCTCTGTAGTCGGTCCTCCAGGTGGTGAAGGGAAGTAACTGTCTGTCCTGTATTTAGGGGAGGTCTCTCGCGGAGTGATATGGAGAGTCTGGAGGGAGTGGAGAGTGCGGAGGAGATGCGCCGGTAGGTGAGATCTCTGAGGTTCTCGGCTTTTTGTTGGAATAAATCTCCTTCTATGTGATTTCTCATCCCCTCTCCCTCCAGAGCTCTGTCCCATCTACTGTCTCCGGAGGAGAGGGTCTGTGAGCCTCGTGCCTCGGCTCTCCTGGATCTCTATTACTATACAGTGCGCTTCTGCCGGGACGGCGGATTCACCAGAGAGCAGACGTCCTGCCTATTCTCCATCATGAAGGAGATTCATGGATCCTGTGCAGGTAAGACGGCAACATTCCTTCTCCACCTAAACCCGTAATGTGTGACCCGGCGTGGTGTACCCCTGTCCTACCTACCTCCTCTATGTCCTCAGCATTTATTGTACCCTACCCTACCCTCGCCTCGCTTCACCTACCCTACCCTACCCTCGCCTCGCTTCACCTACCCTACCCTACCCTCGCCTCGCTTCACCTACCCTACCCTACCCTCGCCTCGCTTCACCTACCCTACCCTACCCTCGCTTCACCTACCCTACCCTCGCCTCGCTTCACCTACCCTACCCTCGCCTCGCTTCACCTACCCTACCCTCGCCTCGCTTCACCTACCCTACCCTCGCCTCGCTTCACCTACCCTACCCTCGCCTCGCTTCACCTACCCTACCCTCGCCTCGCTTCACCTACCCTACCCTCGCCTCGCTTCACCTACCCTACCCTCGCCTCGCTTCACCTACCCTACCCTCGCCTCGCTTCACCTACCCTACCCTACCCTCGCCTCGCTTCACCTACCCTACCCTAGCCTCGCTTCACCTACCCTACCCTACCCTCGCCTCGCTTCACCTACCCTACCCTACCCTCGCCTCGCTTCACCTACCCTACCCTCGCCTCGCTTCACCTACCCTACCCTACCCTCGCCTCGCTTCACCTACCCTACCCTACCCTCGCCTCGCTTCACCTACCCTACCCTCGCCTCGCTTCACCTACCCTACCCTCGCCTCGCTTCACCTACCCTACCCTCGCCTCGCTTCACCTACCCTACCTTCGCCTCGCTTCACCTACCCTACCCTACCCTCGCCTCGCTTCACCTACCCTACCCTACCCTCGCCTCGCTTCACCTACCCTACCCTCGCCTCGCTTCACCTACCCTACCCTCGCCTCGCTTCACCTACCCTACCCTCGCCTCGCTTCACCTACCCTACCCTCGCCTCGCTTCACCTACCCTACCCTCGCCTCGCTTCACCTACCCTACCCTCGCCTCGCTTCACCTACCCTACCCTACCCTCGCCTCGCTTCACCTACCCTACCCTCGCCTCGCTTCACCTACCCTACCCTCGCCTCGCTTCACCTACCCTACCCTCGCCTCGCTTCACCTACCCTACCCTCGCCTCGCTTCACCTACCCTACCCTCGCCTCGCTTCACCTACCCTACCCTCGCCTCGCTTCACCTACCCTACCCTCGCCTCGCTTCACCTACCCTACCCTACCCTCGCCTCGCTTCACCTACCCTACCCTACCCTCGCCTCGCTTCACCTACCCTACCCTCGCCTCGCTTCACCTACCCTACCCTCGCCTCGCTTCACCTACCCTACCCTCGCCTCGCTTCACCTACCCTACCCTACCCTCGCCTCGCTTCACCTACCCTACCCTCGCCTCGCTTCACCTACCCTACCCTCGCCTCGCTTCACCTACCCTACCCTACCCTCGCCTCGCTTCACCTACCCTACCCTACCCTCGCCTCGCTTCACCTACCCTACCCTACCCTCGCTTCACCTCGCCTACCCTACCCTACCCTCGCTTCACCTCGCCTACCCTACCCTACCCTACCCTCGCTTCACCTACCCTACCCTCGCCTCGCTTCACCTACCCTACCCTCGCCTCGCTTCACCTACCCTACCCTCGCCTCGCTTCACCTACCCTACCCTCGCTTCACCTACCCTACCCTCGCCTCGCTTCACCTACCCTACCCTCGCTTCACCTACCCTACCCTCGCCTCGCTTCACCTACCCTACCCTCGCCTCGCTTCACCTACCCTACCCTCGCCTCGCTTCACCTACCCTACCCTCGCCTCGCTTCACCTACCCTACCCTCGCCTCGCTTCACCTACCCTACCCTCGCCTCGCTTCACCTACCCTACCCTCGCCTCGCTTCACCTACCCTACCCTCGCCTCGCTTCACCTACCCTACCCTCGCCTCGCTTCACCTACCCTACCCTCGCCTCGCTTCACCTACCCTACCCTACCCTCGCCTCGCTTCACCTACCCTACCCTCGCCTCGCTTCACCTACCCTACCCTCGCCTCGCTTCACCTCGCCTACCCTACCCTCGCCTCGCTTCACCTACCCTACCCTCGCCTCGCTTCACCTACCCTACCCTCGCCTCGCTTCACCTACCCTACCCTACCCTCGCCTCGCTTCACCTACCCTACCCTCGCCTCGCTTCACCTACCCTACCCTCGCCTCACTTCACCTACCCTACCCTCGCCTCGCTTCACCTACCCTACCCTACCCTCGCCTCGCTTCACCTACCCTACCCTACCCTCGCCTCGCTTCACCTACCCTACCCTACCCTCGCCTCGCTTCACCTACCCTACCCTCGCCTCGCTTCACCTACCCTACCCTACCCTCGCCTCGCTTCACCTACCCTACCCTACCCTCGCCTCGCTTCACCTACCCTACCCTACCCTCGCCTCGCTTCACCTACCCTACCCTCGCCTCGCTTCACCTACCCTACCCTCGCCTCGCTTCACCTACCCTACCCTCGCCTCGCTTCACCTACCCTACCCTCGCCTCGCTTCACCTACCCTACCCTCGCCTCGCTTCACCTACCCTACCCTCGCCTCGCTTCACCTACCCTACCCTACCCTCGCCTCGCTTCACCTACCCTACCCTACCCTCGCCTCGCTTCACCTACCCTACCCTACCCTCGCCTCGCTTCACCTACCCTACCCTACCCTCGCCTCGCTTCACCTACCCTACCCTACCCTCGCCTCGCTTCACCTACCCTACCCTACCCTCGCCTCGCTTCACCTACCCTACCCTACCCTCGCCTCGCTTCACCTACCCTACCCTCGCCTCGCTTCACCTACCCTACCCTCGCCTCGCTTCACCTACCCTACCCTCGCCTCGCTTCACCTACCCTACCCTCGCCTCGCTTCACCTACCCTACCCTCGCCTCGCTTCACCTACCCTACCCTCGCTTCACCTACCCTACCCTCGCCTCACCTACCCTACCCTCGCCTCGCTTCACCTACCCTACCCTACCCTCGCCTCGCTTCACCTACCCTACCCTACCCTCGCCTCGCTTCACCTACCCTACCCTCGCCTCGCTTCACCTACCCTACCCTACCCTCGCTTCACCTCGCCTACCCTACCCTCGCCTCGCTTCACCTACCCTACCCTCGCCTCGCTTCACCTACCCTACCCTCGCCTCGCTTCACCTACCCTACCCTACCCTCGCCTCGCTTCACCTACCCTACCCTACCCTCCCTTCACCTCGCCTACCCTACCCTACCCTACCCTCGCCTCGCTTCACCTACCCTACCCTACCCTCGCCTCGCTTCACCTACCCTACCCTACCCTCCCTTCACCTCGCCTACCCTACCCTACCCTCGCCTCGCTTCACCTCGCCTACCCTACCCTCGCCTCGCTTCACCTACCCTACCCTACCCTCGCCTCGCTTCACCTACCCTACCCTCGCCTCGCTTCACCTCGCCTACCCTACCCTACCCTCGCCTCGCTTCACCTACCCTACCCTACCCTCCCTTCACCTCGCCTACCCTACCCTACCCTACCCTCGCCTCGCTTCACCTCGCCTACCCTACCCTCGCCTCGCTTCACCTACCCTACCCTCGCCTCGCTTCACCTACCCTACCCTCGCCTCGCCTACCCTACCCTACCCTACCCTCGCCTCGCTTCACCTCGCCTACCCTACCCTCGCCTCGCTTCACCTACCCTACCCTACCCTCGCCTCGCTTCACCTACCCTACCCTACCCTCGCCTCGCTTCACCTACCCTACCCTACCCTCCCTTCACCTCGCCTACCCTACCCTACCCTACCCTACCCTCGCCTCGCTTCACCTCGCCTACCCTACCCTCGCCTCGCTTCACCTACCCTACCCTACCCTCGCCTCGCTTCACCTACCCTACCCTCGCCTCGCTTCACCTCGCCTACCCTACCCTACCCTCGCCTCGCTTCACCTACCCTACCCTACCCTCCCTTCACCTCGCCTACCCTACCCTACCCTACCCTCGCCTCGCTTCACCTCGCCTACCCTACCCTCGCCTCGCTTCACCTACCCTACCCTCGCCTCGCTTCACCTACCCTACCCTACCCTCGCCTCGCTTCACCTACCCTACCCTACCCTCCCTTCACCTCGCCTACCCTACCCTACCCTACCCTCGCCTCGCTTCACCTCGCCTACCCTACCCTCGCCTCGCTTCACCTACCCTACCCTACCCTCGCCTCGCTTCACCTACCCTACCCTCGCCTCGCTTCACCTCGCCTACCCTACCCTACCCTACCCTCCCTTCACCTCGCCTACCCTACCCTACCCTCGCCTCGCTTCACCTCGCCTACCCTACCCTCGCCTCGCTTCGCCTACCCTACCCTCGCCTCGCTTCGCCTACCCTACCCTCGCCTCGCTTCACCTACCCTACCCTCGCCTCGCTTCACCTACCCTACCCTCGCCTCGCTTCACCTCGCCTACCCTACCCTCGCCTCGCTTCACCTCGCCTACCCTACCCTCGCCTCGCTTCACCTCGCCTACCCTACCCTCGCCTCGCTTCACCTCGCCTACCCTACCCTCGCTTCACCTCGCCTACCCTACCCTCGCCTCGCTTCACCTCGCCTCGCTTCACCTCGCCTACCCTACACTCGCCTCGCTTCACCTCGCCTACCCTACCCTCGCCTCGCTTCACCTCGCCTACCCTACCCTCGCCTCGCTTCACCTCGCCTACCCTACCCTACCCTCGCCTCGCTTCACCTATCCTACCCTACCCTCGCCTCGCTTCACCTACCCTACCCTACCCTACCCTCGCCTCGCTTCACCTCGCCTGCCTTACCCTACCCTACCCTCGCCTCGCTTCACCTACCCTACTCTACCCTCGCCTCGCTTCACCTCGCCTACCCTACCCTACCCTCGCCTCGCTTCACCTACCCTACCCTACCCTCGCCTCGCTTCACCTACCCTACCCTACCCTCGCCTCGCTTCACCTACCCTACCCTACCCTCGCCTCGCTTCACCTACCCTACCCTACCCTCGCCTCGCTTCACCTACCCTACCCTACCCTCGCCTCGCTTCACCTCGCCTACCCTACCCTACCCTACCCTACCCTCGCCTCGCTTCACCTCGCCTACCCTACCCTCGCCTCGCTTCACCTCGCCTACCCTCGCCTCGCTTCACCTCGCCTACCCTCGCCTCGCTTCACCTCGCCTACCCTACCCTCGCCTCGCTTCACCTCGCCTACCCTACCCTCGCCTCGCTTCACCTCGCCTACCCTACCCTCGCCTCGCTTCACCTCGCCTACCCTACCCTCGCCTCGCTTCACCTCGCCTACCCTACCCTCGCCTCGCTTCACCTCGCCTACCCTACCCTCGCCTCGCTTCACCTCGCCTACCCTACCCTCGCCTCGCTTCACCTCGCCTACCCTACCCTCGCCTCGCTTCACCTACCCTACCCTCGCCTCGCTTCACCTACCCTACCCTACCCTACCCTACCCTACCCTCGCCTCGCTTCACCTCGCCTACCCTACCCTCGCCTCGCTTCACCTACCCTACCCTACCCTCGCTTCACCTACCCTACTCTACCCTCGCCTCGCTTCACCTCGCCTACCCTACCCTACCCTCGCCTCGCTTCACCTACCCTACCCTACCCTCGCCTCGCTTCACCTACCCTACCCTACCCTCGCCTCGCTTCACCTACCCTACCCTACCCTCGCCTCGCCTCGCTTCACCTACCCTACCCTACCCTACCCTACCCTCGCCTCGCTTCACCTCGCCTACCCTACCCTCGCCTCGCTTCACCTACCCTACCCTACCCTACCCTACCCTACCCTCGCCTCGCTTCACCTCGCCTACCCTACCCTCGCCTCGCTTCACCTCGCCTACCCTACCCTCGCCTCGCTTCACCTCGCCTACCCTACCCTCGCCTCGCTTCACCTACCCTACCCTACCCTCGCCTCGCTTCACCTACCCTACCCTACCCTCGCCTCGCTTCACCTCGCCTGCCTTACCCTACCCTACCCTCGCCTCGCTTCACCTCGCCTACCCTACCCTCGCCTCGCTTCACCTACCCTACCCTACCCTCGCCTCGCTTCACCTACCCTACTCTACCCTCGCCTCGCTTCACCTCGCCTACCCTACCCTACCCTCGCCTCGCTTCACCTCGCCTACCCTACCCTACCCTCGCCTCGCTTCACCTACCCTACCCTCGCCTCGCTTCACCTACCCTACCCTCGCCTCGCTTCACCTCGCCTACCCTACCCTACCCTCGCTTCACCTCGCCTACCCTACCCTACCCTACCCTCGCCTCGCTTCACCTACCCTACCCTCGCCTCGCTTCACCTACCCTACCCTCGCCTCGCTTCACCTACCCTACCCTCGCCTCGCTTCACCTACCCTACCCTCGCTTCACCTACCCTACCCTCGCCTCGCTTCACCTACCCTACCCTCGCCTCGCTTCACCTACCCTACCCTCGCCTCGCTTCACCTACCCTACCCTCGCCTCGCTTCACCTACCCTACCCTCGCCTCGCTTCACCTACCCTACCCTCGCCTCGCTTCACCTACCCTACCCTCGCCTCGCTTCACCTACCCTACCCTACCCTCGCTTCGCTTCACCTACCCTACCCTACCCTCGCTTCGCTTCACCTACCCTACCCTACCCTCGCCTCGCTTCACCTACCCTACCCTACCCTCGCTTCACCTACCCTACCCTCGCCTCGCTTCACCTACCCTACCCTCGCCTCGCTTCACCTACCCTACCCTCGCCTCGCTTCACCTACCCTACCCTCGCCTCGCTTCACCTACCCTACCCTCGCCTCGCTTCACCTACCCTACCCTCGCCTCGCTTCACCTACCCTACCCTCGCCTCGCTTCACCTACCCTACCCTCGCCTCGCTTCACCTACCCTACCCTCGCCTCGCTTCACCTACCCTACCCTCGCCTCGCTTCACCTACCCTACCCTCGCCTCGCTTCACCTACCCTACCCTCGCCTCGCTTCACCTACCCTACCCTCGCCTCGCTTCACCTACCCTACCCTCGCCTCGCTTCACCTACCCTACCCTCGCCTCGCTTCACCTACCCTACCCTCGTCTCGCTTCACCTACCCTACCCTACCCTCGCCTCGCTTCACCTCGCCTACCCTACCCTCGCCTCGCTTCACCTACCCTACCCTACCCTACCCTCGTCTCGCTTCACCTACCCTACCCTACCCTACCCTCGTCTCGCTTCACCTACCCTACCCTCGTCTCGCTTCACCTACCCTACCCTCGCCTCGCATCACCTACCCTACCCTACTCTACCCTCACCTCGCTTCACCTACCCTACCCTACCCTCGCCTCGCTTCACCTCGCCTACCCTACCCTACCCTCGCCTCGCTTCACCTACCCTACCCTACCCTACCCTCGTCTCGCTTCACCTACCCTACCCTCGTCTCGCTTCACCTACCCTACCCTCGCCTCGCTTCACCTACCCCACCCTACCCTCGCCTCGCTTCACCTACCCTACCCTACCCTCGCCTCGCTTCACCTACCCTACCCTACCCTACCCTCGTCTCGCTTCACCTAACCTACACTACCCTACCCTCGCCTCGCTTCACCTCGCCTACCCTACCCTACCCTCGCCTCGCTTCACCTACCCTACCCTAGCCTCGCTTCACCTACCCTACCCTAGCCTCGCTTCACCTACCCTACCCTCGTCTCGCTTCACCTACCCTACCCTCGTCTCGCTTCACCTACCCTACCCTCGCCTCGCTTCACCTACCCTACCCTCGCCTCGCTTCACCTACCCTACCCTCGCCTCGCTTCACCTACCCTACCCTCGCCTCGCTTCACCTACCCTACCCTCGCCTCGCTTCACCTACCCTACACTCGCCTCGCTTCACCTACCCTACCCTCGCCTCGCTTCACCTACCCTACCCTCGCCTCGCTTCACCTACCCTACCCTACCCTCGTCTCGCTTCACCTACCCTACCCTCGTCTCGCTTCACCTACCCTACCCTCGTCTCGCTTCACCTACCCTACCCTCGCCTCGCTTCACCTACCCTACCCTCGCCTCGCTTCACCTACCCTACCCTCGCCTCGCTTCACCTACCCTACCCTCGCCTCGCTTCACCTACCCTACCCTCGCCTCGCTTCACCTACCCTACCCTCGCCTCGCTTCACCTACCCTACCCTCGCCTCGCTTCACCTACCCTACCCTACCCTCGCCTCGCTTCACCTACCCTACCCTCGCCTCGCTTCACCTACCCTACCCTCGCCTCGCTTCACCTACCCTACCCTCGCCTCGCTTCACCTACCCTACCCTCGCCTCGCTTCACCTACCCTACCCTCGTCTCGCTTCACCTACCCTACCCTCGTCTCGCTTCACCTACCCTACCCTCGCCTCGCTTCACCTACCCTACCCTACCCTCGCTTCACCTACCCTACCCTACCCTACCCTCGCTTCACCTTGCCTACCCTCGCCTCGCTTCACCTACCCTACCCTTGTCTCGCTTCACCTACCCTACCCTACCCTACCCTTGTCTCGCTTCACCTACCCTACCCTACCCGTGTCTCGCTTCACCTACCCTACCCTCGTCTCGCTTCACCTACCCTACCCTCGTCTCGCTTCACCTACCCTACCCTCGTCTCGCTTCACCTACCCTACCCTCGTCTCGCTTCACCTACCCTACCCTCGTCTCGCTTCACCTACCCTACCCTCGCCTCGCTTCACCTACCCCACCCTACCCTCGCCTCGCTTCACCTACCCTACCCTACCCTCGCCTCGCTTCACCTACCCTACCCTACCCTACCCTCGTCTCGCTTCACCTAACCTACACTACCCTACCCTCGCCTCGCTTCACCTCGCCTACCCTACCCTACCCTCGCCTCGCTTCACCTACCCTACCCTAGCCTCGCTTCACCTACCCTACCCTAGCCTCGCTTCACCTACCCTACCCTCGTCTCGCTTCACCTACCCTACCCTCGTCTCGCTTCACCTACCCTACCCTCGTCTCGCTTCACCTACCCTACCCTCGCCTCGCTTCACCTACCCTACCCTCGCCTCGCTTCACCTACCCTACCCTCGCCTCGCTTCACCTACCCTACCCTCGCCTCGCTTCACCTACCCTACACTCGCCTCGCTTCACCTACCCTACCCTCGCCTCGCTTCACCTACCCTACCCTCGCCTCGCTTCACCTACCCTACCCTCACCTCGCTTCACCTACCCTACCCTACCCTCGTCTCGCTTCACCTACCCTACCCTCGTCTCGCTTCACCTACCCTACCCTCGTCTCGCTTCACCTACCCTACCCTCGCCTCGCTTCACCTACCCTACCCTCGCCTCGCTTCACCTACCCTACCCTCGCCTCGCTTCACCTACCCTACCCTCGCCTCGCTTCACCTACCCTACCCTCGCCTCGCTTCACCTACCCTACCCTCGCCTCGCTTCACCTACCCTACCCTCGCTTCACCTACCCTACCCTCGCCTCGCTTCACCTACCCTACCCTCGCCTCGCTTCACCTACCCTACCCTCGCCTCGCTTCACCTACCCTACCCTCGCCTCGCTTCACCTACCCTACCCTCGCCTCGCTTCACCTACCCTACCCTCGCCTCGCTTCACCTACCCTACCCTCGTCTCGCTTCACCTACCCTACCCTCGCCTCGCTTCACCTACCCTACCCTACCCTCGCTTCACCTACCCTACCCTACCCTCGCTTCACCTTGCCTACCCTCGCCTCGCTTCACCTACCCTACCCTTGTCTCGCTTCACCTACCCTACCCTACCCTACCCTTGTCTCGCTTCACCTACCCTACCCTACCCTACCCTTGTCTCGCTTCACCTACCCTACCCTCGTCTCGCTTCACCTACCCTACCCTCGTCTCGCTTCACCTACCCTACCCTCGTCTCGCTTCACCTACCCTACCCTCGTCTCGCTTCACCTACCCTACCCTCGTCTCGCTTCACCTACCCTACCCTCGTCTCGCTTCACCTACCCTACCCTCGTCTCGCTTCACCTACCCTACCCTCGTCTCGCTTCACCTACCCTACCCTCGTCTCGCTTCACCTACCCTACCCTCGTCTCGCTTCACCTACCCTACCCTCGTCTCGCTTCACCTACCCTACCCTCGTCTCGCTTCACCTACCCTACCCTCGCCTCGCTTCACCTACCCTACCCTCGCCTCGCTTCACCTACCCTACCCTCGTCTCGCTTCACCTACCCTACCCTCGCCTCGCTTCACCTACCCTACCCTACCCTCGCTTCACCTACCCTACCCTACCCTCGCTTCACCTTGCCTACCCTCGCCTCGCTTCACCTACCCTACCCTTGTCTCGCTTCACCTACCCTACCCTACCCTACCCTTGTCTCGCTTCACCTACCCTACCCTACCCTACCCTTGTCTCGCTTCACCTACCCTACCCTCGTCTCGCTTCACCTACCCTACCCTCGTCTCGCTTCACCTACCCTACCCTCGTCTCGCTTCACCTACCCTACCCTCGTCTCGCTTCACCTACCCTACCCTCGTCTCGCTTCACCTACCCTACCCTCGTCTCGCTTCACCTACCCTACCCTCGTCTCGCTTCACCTACCCTACCCTCGTCTCACTTCACCTACCCTACCCTCGTCTCACTTCACCTACCCTACCCTCGTCTCACTTCACCTACCCTACCCTCACCTCGCTTCACCTACCCTACCCTACCCTCGCTTCACCTTGCCTACCCTCGCCTCGCTTCACCTACCCTACCCTTGTCTCGCTTCACCTACCCTACCCTACCCTACCCTTGTCTCGCTTCACCTACCCTACCCTCGTCTCGCTTCACCTACCCTACCCTCGTCTCGCTTCACCTACCCTACCCTCGTCTCGCTTCACCTACCCTACCCTCGTCTCGCTTCACCTACCCTACCCTCGTCTCGCTTCACCTACCCTACCCTCGTCTCGCTTCACCTACCCTACCCTCGTCTCGCTTCACCTACCCTACCCTCGTCTCGCTTCACCTACCCTACCCTCGTCTCGCTTCACCTACCCTACCCTCGTCTCGCTTCACCTACCCTACCCTCGTCTCGCTTCACCTACCCTACCCTCGTCTCGCTTCACCTACCCTACCCTCGTCTCGCTTCACCTACCCTACCCTCGCCTCGCCTACCCTACCCTCGCCTCGCCTACCCTACCCTCGCCTCGCTTCACCTACCCTACCCTACCCTCGCCTCGCTTCACCTCGCCTACCCTACCCTACCCTCCCTTCACCTCGCCTACCCTACCCTCGCTTCACCTCGCCTACCCTACCCTACCCTACCCTCGCCTCGCTTCACCTACCCTACCCTACCCTCGCCTCGCTTCACCTACCCTACCCTCGCCTCGCTTCACCTACCCTACCCTCGCCTACCCTACCCTACCCTCGCCTCGCTTCACCTACCCTACCCTACCCTACCCTCCCTTCACCTCGCCTACCCTACCCTCGCTTCACCTCGCCTACCCTACCCTCGCCTCGCTTCACCTCACCTACCCTACCCTCCCTTCACGCGCCTACCCTACCCTCACCTCGCTTCACCTCGCCTCGCTTCACCTCGCCTACCCTACCCTCGCCTCGCTTCACCTCGCCTACCCTACCCTCGCCTCGCTTCACCTCGCCTACCCTACCCTCGCCTCGCTTCACCTCGCCTACCCTACCCTCGCCTCGCTTCACCTCGCCTACCCTACCCTCGCCTCGCTTCACCTCGCCTACCCTCGGCTCACCTCGCCTACCCTACCCTCGCTTCACCTCGCCTACCCTACCCTCGCTTCACCTCGCCTACCCTACCCTCGCTTCACCTCGCCTACCCTACCCTCGCTTCACCTCGCCTACCCTACCCTCGCTTCACCTCGCCTACCCTACCCATCCCTCGCCTCACTTCACCTACCCTACCCTACCCTCCCTTCACCTCGCCTACCCTACCCTCCCTTCACCTCGCCTACCCTACCCTCGCCTCACCTCGCCTACCCTACCCTCGCCTCGCTTCACCTCGCCTACCCTACCCTCGCCTCGCTTCACCTCGCCTACCCTACCCTCGCCTCGCTTCACCTCGCCTACCCTACCCTCGCCTCGCTTCACCTCGCCTACCCTACCCTCGCCTCGCTTCACCTCGCCTACCCTACCCATCCCTCGCCTCGCTTCACCTCGCCTACCCTACCTTCGCCTCGCTTCACCTCGCCTACCCTACCCTCGCTTCACCTACCCTACCCATCCCTACCCTCGCCTCGCTTCACCTCGCCTACCCTACCCTACCCTTGCCTCACCTCGCCTACCTTACCCTCTCCTCGCTTCACCTCGCCTACCCTACCCTCGCCTCACCTACCCTACCCTCGCTTCACCTCGCCTACCCTACCCTCGCTTCACCTCGCCTACCCTACCCTCGCTTCACCTCGCCTACCATACCCTACCCTCTCCTCGCTTCACCTACCCTACCCTCGCCTCGCTTCACCTACCCTACCCTACCCTCGCCTCGCTTCACCTCGCCTACCCTACCCTCGCCTCGCTTCACCTCGCCTACCCTACCCTCGCCTCGCTTCACCTACCCTACCCTACCCTCGCTTCACCTCGCCTACCCTACCCTACCCTCGCTTCACCTCGCCTACCCTACCCTACCCTCCCTTCACCTCGCCTACCCTACCCTCGCTTCACCTCGCCTACCCTACCCTACCCTACCCTCGCCTCGCTTCACCTACCCTACCCTCGCCTCGCTTCACCTACCCTACCCTCGCCTCGCTTCACCTACCCTACCCTCGCCTCGCTTCACCTACCCTACCCTCGCCTCGCTTCACCTACCCTACCCTCGCCTCGCTTCACCTACCCTACCCTCGCCTCGCTTCACCTCGCCTACCCTACCCTACCCTACCCTCGCCTCGCTTCACCTACCCTACCCTACCCTACCCTCCCTTCACCTCGCCTACCCTACCCTCGCTTCACCTCGCCTACCCTACCCTCGCCTCGCCTCGCCTCGCTTCACCTCGCCTACCCTACCCTCCCTTCACGCGCCTACCCTACCCTCACCTCGCTTCACCTCGCCTACCCTACCCTCGCCTCGCTTCACCTCGCCTACCCTACCCTCGCCTCGCTTCACCTCGCCTACCCTACCCTCGCCTCGCTTCACCTCGCCTACCCTACCCTCGCCTCGCTTCACCTCGCCTACCCTACCCTCGCCTCGCTTCACCTCGCCTACCCTACCCTCGCCTCGCTTCACCTCGCCTACCCTACCCTCGCCTCGCTTCACCTCGCCTACCCTACCCTCGCCTCGCTTCACCTCGCCTACCCTACCCTCGCCTCGCTTCACCTCGCCTACCCTACCCTCGCCTCGCTTCACCTCGCCTACCCTACCCTCGCCTCGCTTCACCTCGCCTACCCTACCCTCGCCTCGCTTCACCTCGCCTACCCTACCCTCGCCTCGCTTCACCTCGCCTACCCTACCCTCGCCTCGCTTCACCTCGCCTACCCTACCCTCGCCTCGCTTCACCTCGCCTACCCTACCCTCGCCTCGCTTCACCTCGCCTACCCTACCCTCGCCTCGCTTCACCTCGCCTACCCTACCCTCGCCTCGCTTCACCTCGCCTACCCTACCCATCCCTCGCCTCGCTTCACCTCGCCTACCCTACCTTCGCCTCGCTTCACCTCGCCTACCCTACCCTCGCTTCACCTACCCTACCCATCCCTACCCTCGCCTCGCTTCACCTCGCCTACCCTACCCTACCCTCGCCTCACCTCGCCTACCTTACCCTCTCCTCGCTTCACCTCGCCTACCCTACCCTCGCCTCACCTACCCTACCCTCGCTTCACCTCGCCTACCCTACCCTCGCTTCACCTCGCCTACCATACCCTACCCTCCCCTCGCTTCACCTCGCCTACCTTACCCTCGCCTCACCTCGCCTACCCTACCCTACCCTCGCTTCACCTACCCTACCCTACCCTCTCCTCGCTTCACCTACCCTACCCTACCCTCTCCTCGCTTCACCTCGCCTACCCTACCCTACCCTCGCTTCACCTCGCCTACCCTACCCTCTCCTCGCTTCACCTCGCCTACCCTACCCTCTCCTCACTTCACCTCGCCTACCCTACCCTCGCCTACCATACCCTACCCTTGCCTTCCCTACCCTCGCCTCGCTTCACCTCGCCTACCCTACCCTACCCTCGCTTACCCTACCCTACCCTCGCTTCACCTCGCCTACCCTACCCTACCCTCTCCTCGCTTCACCTCGCCTACCCTACCCTACCCTCTCCTCGCTTCACCTCGCCTACCCTACCCTACCCTACCCTCGCTTCACCTCGCCTACCCTACCCTACCCTCGCTTCACCTCGCCTACCATACCCTACCCTCTCCTCGCTTCACCTCGCCTACCTTACCCTCGCCTACCCTCGCCTCACCTCGCCTACCTTACCCTCGCCTACCCTACCTTCACCTCGCCTACCCTACCCTACCTTCACCTCGCCTACCCTACCCTCGCTTCACCTCGCCTACCCTACCCTACCCTCGCTTCACCTCGCCTACCCTACCCTCGCTTCACCTCGCCTACCCTACCCTACCCTCTCCTCACTTCACCTCGCCTACCCTACCCTCGCCTACCATACCCTACCCTCGCCTACCCTACCCTCGCCTACCATACCCTACCTTCGCCTACCCTACCCTCGCCTCGCTTCACCTCGCCTACCCTACCCTACCCTCGCTTCACCTCGCCTACCCTACCCTACCCTCGCTTACCCTACCCTACCCTCGCTTCACCTCGCCTACCCTACCCTACCCTCTCCTCGCTTCGCCTCGCCTACCCTACCCTACCCTACCCTTGCTTCACCTCGCCTACCCTACCCTTGCTTCACCTCGCCTACCCTACCCTTGCTTCACCTCGCCTACCCTACCCTTGCTTCACCTCGCCTACCCTACCCTCGCTTCACCTCGCCTACCCTACCCTCGCTTCACCTCGCCTACCCTACCCTCGCTTCACCTCGCCTACCCTACCCTCGCTTCACCTCGCCTACCCTACCCTACCCTCGCTTCACCTCGCCTACCCTACCCTACCCTCGCTTCACCTCGCCTACCCTACCCTACCCTCGCTTCACCTCGCCTACCCTACCCTACCCTCGCTTCACCTCGCCTACCCTACCCTACCCTCGCTTCACCTCGCCTACCCTACCCTACCCTCGCTTCACCTCGCCTACCCTACCCTACCCTCGCTTCACCTCGCCTACCCTACCCTACCCTCGCTTCACCTCGCCTACCCTACCCTACCCTCGCTTCACCTCGCCTACCCTACCCTACCCTCGCTTCACCTCGCCTACCCTACCCTACCCTCGCTTCACCTCGCCTACCCTACCCTACCCTCGCTTCACCTCGCCTACCCTACCCTACCCTCGCTTCACCTCGCCTACCCTACCCTACCCTCGCTTCACCTCGCCTACCCTACCCTCGCTTTACCTCGCCTACCCTACCCTACCCTCGCTTTACCTCGCCTACCCTACCCTACCCTCGCTTTACCTCGCCTACCCTACCCTCGCTTCACCTCGCCTACCCTACCCTCGCCTACCCTACCCTCTCCTTGCTTCACCTCGCCTACCCTACCCTTGCCTCTCCTCACTTCACCTCGCCTACCCTACCCTACCCTCGCCTCGCTTCACCTACCCTACCCATCCCTACCCTCGCCTCGCTTCACCTCGCCTACCCTACCCTACCCTCACCTCGCCTACCTTACCCTCTTCCTCGCTTCACCTCGCCTACCCTACCCTACCCTCGCCTACCCTACCCTACCCTCGCCTCACCTCGCCTACCCTCGCTTCACCTCGCCTACCCTACCCTACCCTCGCTTCACCTCGCCTACCATACCCTACCCTCTCCTCGCTTCACCTCGCCTACCTTACCCTCGCCTACCCTCGCCTCACCTCGCCTACCTTACCCTCGCCTACCCTCGCTTCACCTCGCCTACCCTACCCTACCCTCGCTTCACCTCGCCTACCCTACCCTCTCCTCGCTTTACCTCGCCTACCCTACCCTCTCCTCACTTCACCTCGCCTACCCTACCCTCGCCTACCATACCCTACCCTCGCCTCGCTTCACCTCGCCTACCCTACCCTACCCTCGCTTACCCTACCCTACCCTCGCTTCACCTCGCCTACCCTATCCTACCCTCTCCTCGCTTCACCTCGCCTACCCTACCCTACCCTACCCTCGCTTCACCTCGCCTACCCTACCCTCGCTTCACCTCGCCTACCCTACCCTCGCTTCACCTTGCCTACCCTACCCTCGCTTCACCTTGCCTACCCTACCCTCGCTTCACCTTGCCTACCCTACCCTCGCTTCACCTCGCCTACCCTACCCTCGCTTCACCTCGCCTACCCTACCCTCGCTTCACCTCGCCTACCCTACCCTCGCTTCGCCTACCCTACCCTACCCTCGCTTCACCTCGCCTACCCTACCCTCGCTTCGCCTACCCTACCCTACCCTCGCTTCACCTCGCCTACCCTACCCTCGCTTCACCTCGCCTACCCTACCCTACCCTCGCTTCACCTCGCCTACCCTACCCTCGCTTCGCCTACCCTACCCTACCCTCGCTTCGCCTACCCTACCCTACCCTCGCTTCACCTCGCCTACCCTACCCTACCCTCGCTTTACCTCGCCTACCCTACCCTACCCTCGCTTTACCTCGCCTACCCTACCCTCGCTTCACCTCACCTCGCCTACCCTATCCTCGCTTCACCTCGCCTACCCTACCCTCGCCTACCCTACCCTCTCCTTGCTTCCCCTCGCCTACCCTACCCTTGCCTCTCCTCGCTTCACCTCGCCTACCCTACCCTTGCCTCTCCTCGCTTCACCTCGCCTACCCTACCTTACCCTCGCCTCGCTTTACCTCGCCTACCCTACCCATCCCTTGCTTCACCTCGCCTCGCCTCACTTCTCGCCTCGCCTCACTTCTCGCCTCGCCTCACTTCTCGCCTCGCCTCACTTCTCGCCTCGCCTCACTTCTCGCCTCGCCTCACTTCTCGCCTCGCCTCACTTCTCGCCTCGCCTCGCCTCACTTCTCGCCTCGCCTCACTTCTCGCCTCGCCTCACTTCTCGCCTCGCCTCACTTCTCGCCTCGCTTCTCGCCTCGCCTCACTTCTCGCCTCGCCTCACTTCTCGCCTCGCCTCACTTCTCGCCTCGCCTCACTTCTCGCCTCGCCTCACTTCTCGCCTCGCCTCACTTCTCGCCTCGCCTCACTTCTCGCCTCGCCTCACTTCTCGCCTCGCTTCACTTCTCGCCTCGCTTCTCGCCTCGCCTCACTTCTCGCCTCGCCTCACTTTTCGCCTCGCCTCACTTTTCGCCTCGCCTCACTTCTCGCCTCGCCTCACTTCTCGCCTCACTTCTCGCCTCGCCTCACTTCTCGCCTCGCCTCACTTTTCGCCTCGCCTCACTTTTCGCCTCGCCTCACTTTTCGCCTCGCCTCACTTTTCGCCTCGCCTCACTTTTCGCCTCGCCTCACTTTTCGCCTCGCCTCACTTTTCGCCTCGCCTCACTTTTCGCCTCGCCTCACTTTTCGCCTCACTTTTCGCCTCGCCTCACTTTTCGCCTCGCCTCACTTTTCGCCTCGCCTCACTTCTCGCCTCGCCTCACTTTTCGCTTCGCCTCACTTCTCGCCTCGCCTCACTTCTCGCCTCGCCTCACTTCTCGCCTCGCCTCACTTCTCGCCTCGCCTCACTTCTCGCCTCGCCTCACTTTTCACCTCGCCTCACTTCTCGCCTCACTTTTCGCCTCGCCTCACTTTTCGCCTCGCCTCACTTTTCGCCTCGCCTCACTTTTCGCCTCGCCTCACTTTTCGCCTCGCCTCACTTTTCGCCTCGCCTCACTTTTCGCCTCGCCTCACTTTTCGCCTCGCCTCACTTTTCGCCTCGCCTCACTTTTCGCCTCACTTTTCGCCTCGCCTCACTTTTCGCCTCGCCTCACTTTTCGCCTCGCCTCACTTCTCGCCTCGCCTCACTTTTCGCTTCGCCTCACTTCTCGCCTCGCCTCACTTCTCGCCTCGCCTCACTTCTCGCCTCGCCTCACTTCTCGCCTCGCCTCACTTCTCGCCTCGCCTCACTTCTCGCCTCGCCTCACTTTTCACCTCGCCTCACTTCTCGCCTCACTTTTCGCCTCGCCTCACTTTTCGCCTCGCCTCACTTTTCGCCTCGCCTCACTTTTCGCCTCGCCTCACTTTTCGCCTCGCCTCACTTTTCGCCTCGCCTCACTTTTCGCCTCGCCTCACTTTTCGCCTCGCCTCACTTTTCGCCTCGCCTCACTTTTCGCCTCGCCTCACTTCTCGCCTCGCCTCACTTTTCACCTCGCCTCACTTCTCACCTCGCCTCACTTCTCGCTTCACTTCTCACCTCGCTTCACTTCTCGCCTCACTTCTCACCTCGCTTCACTTCTCCCCTCACCTCGCTTCACTTCTCCCCTCACCTCGCCTCACTTCTCCCCTCACCTCGCCTCACTTCTCGCCTCGCCTCACTTCTCGCCTCGCCTCACTTCTCGCCTCGCCTCACTTCTCGCCTCGCCTCACTTCTCGCCTCGCCTCACTTCTCGCCTCGCCTCACTTCTCGCCTCACTTCTCGCCTCGCCTCACTTCTCGCCTCGCCTCGCCTCACTTTTCGCCTCGCCTCACTTTTCGCCTCGCCTCACTTCTCGCCTCGCCTCACTTCTCGCCTCGCCTCACTTCTCGCCTCGCCTCACTTCTCGCCTCACTTCTCGCCTCGCCTCACTTCTCGCCTCACTTCTCGCCTCGCCTCACTTCTCGCCTCGCCTCGCCTCACTTTTCGCCTCGCCTCACTTTTCGCCTCGCCTCACTTTTCGCCTCGCCTCACTTTTCGCCTCGCCTCACTTTTCGCCTCGCCTCACTTTTCGCCTCGCCTCACTTTTCGCCTCGCCTCACTTTTCGCCTCGCCTCACTTTTCGCCTCGCCTCACTTTTCGCCTCGCCTCACTTCTCGCCTCGCCTCACTTTTCGCTTCGCCTCACTTTTCGCCTCGCCTCACTTCTCGCCTCGCCTCACTTCTCGCCTCGCCTCACTTCTCGCCTCGCCTCACTTCTCGCCTCGCCTCACTTCTCGCCTCGCCTCACTTTTCACCTCGCCTCACTTCTCACCTCGCCTCACTTCTCGCTTCACTTCTCACCTCGCTTCACTTCTCGCCTCACTTCTCACCTCGCTTCACTTCTCCCCTCACCTCGCCTCACTTCTCCCCTCGCCTCGCCTCACTTCTCGCCTCGCCTCACTTCTCGCCTCGCCTCACTTCTCGCCTCGCCTCACTTTTCACCTCGCCTCACTTCTCACCTCGCCTCACTTCTCGCTTCACTTCTCACCTCGCTTCACTTCTCGCCTCACTTCTCACCTCGCTTCACTTCTCCCCTCACCTCGCCTCACTTCTCCCCTCACCTCGCCTCACTTCTCGCCTCGCCTCACTTCTCGCCTCGCCTCACTTCTCGCCTCGCCTCACTTCTCGCCTCGCCTCACTTCTCGCCTCGCCTCACTTCTCGCCTCACTTCTCGCCTCGCCTCACTTCTCGCCTCGCCTCGCCTCACTTTTCGCCTCGCCTCACTTTTCGCCTCGCCTCACTTTTCGCCTCGCCTCACTTTTCGCCTCGCCTCACTTTTCGCCTCGCCTCACTTTTCGCCTCGCCTCACTTTTCGCCTCGCCTCACTTTTCGCCTCGCCTCACTTTTCGCCTCGCCTCACTTCTCGCCTCGCCTCACTTCTCGCCTCACTTCTCGCCTCGCCTCACTTTTCGCCTCGCCTCGCCTCACTTTTCGCCTCGCCTCACTTTTCGCCTCGCCTCACTTTTCGCCTCGCCTCACTTTTCGCCTCGCCTCACTTTTCGCCTCGCCTCACTTTTCGCCTCGCCTCACTTTTCGCCTCGCCTCACTTTTCGCCTCGCCTCACTTTTCGCCTCGCCTCACTTTTCGCCTCGCCTCACTTTTCGCCTCGCCTCACTTCTCGCCTCGCCTCACTTCTCGCCTCACTTTTCGCCTCGCCTCACTTTTCGCCTCGCCTCACTTTTCGCCTCGCCTCACTTTTCGCCTCGCCTCACTTTTCGCCTCGCCTCACTTTTCGCCTCGCCTCACTTTTCGCCTCGCCTCACTTCTCGCCTCGCCTCACTTTTCGCCTCGCCTCACTTCTCGCCTCGCCTCACTTCTCGCCTCGCCTCACTTCTCGCCTCGCCTCACTTCTCGCCTCGCCTCACTTCTCGCCTCGCCTCACTTTTCACCTCGCCTCACTTTTCACCTCGCCTCACTTCGCCTCACTTCTCGCTTCACTTCTCACCTCGCTTCACTTCTCGCCTCACTTCTCACCTCGCTTCACTTCTCCCCTCACCTCGCCTCACTTCTCCCCTCACCTCGCCTCACTTCTCGCCTCGCCTCACTTCTCGCCTCGCCTCACTTTTCACCTCGCCTCACTTCTCACCTCGCCTCACTTCTCGCTTCACTTCTCACCTCGCTTCACTTCTCGCCTCACTTCTCACCTCGCTTCACTTCTCCCCTCACCTCGCCTCACTTCTCCCCTCACCTCGCCTCACTTCTCGCCTCGCCTCACTTCTCGCCTCGCCTCACTTCTCGCCTCGCCTCACTTCTCGCCTCGCCTCACTTCTCGCCTCGCCTCACTTCTCGCCTCACTTCTCGCCTCGCCTCGCCTCGCCTCACTTTTCGCCTCGCCTCACTTTTCGCCTCGCCTCACTTTTCGCCTCGCCTCACTTTTCGCCTCGCCTCACTTTTCGCCTCGCCTCACTTTTCGCCTCGCCTCACTTTTCGCCTCGCCTCACTTTTCGCCTCGCCTCACTTTTCGCCTCGCCTCACTTTTCGCCTCGCCTCACTTTTCGCCTCGCCTCACTTTTCGCCTCGCCTCACTTTTCGCCTCGCCTCACTTTTCGCCTCGCCTCACTTTTCGCCTCGCCTCACTTTTCGCCTCGCCTCACTTTTCGCCTCGCCTCACTTTTCGCCTCGCCTCACTTTTCGCCTCGCCTCACTTTTCGCCTCGCCTCACTTTTCGCCTCGCCTCACTTCTCGCCTCGCCTCACTTTTCGCCTCGCCTCACTTCTCGCCTCGCCTCACTTTTCGCTTCGCCTCACTTTTCGCTTCGCCTCACTTTTCGCTTCGCCTCACTTTTCGCCTCGCCTCACTTTTCGCCTCGCCTCACTTTTCGCCTCGCCTCACTTTTCGCCTCGCCTCACTTTTCGCCTCGCCTCACTTTTCGCCTCGCCTCACTTCTCGCCTCGCCTCACTTTTCGCTTCGCCTCACTTTTCACCTCGCCTCACTTCTCACCTCGCCTCACTTCTCGCTTCACTTCTCACCTCGCTTCACTTCTCACCTCGCTTCACTTCTCGCCTCACTTCTCCCCTCACCTCGCTTCACTTCTCCCCTCACCTCGCTTCACTTCTCCCCTCACCTCGCTTCACTTCTCCCCTCACCTCGCCTCACTTCTCGCCTCGCCTCACTTTTCACCTCGCCTCACTTCTCACCTCGCCTCACTTCTCGCTTCACTTCTCACCTCGCTTCACTTCTCGCTTCACTTCTCACCTCGCTTCACTTCTCGCTTTTCGCCTCGCCTCGCTTTTCGCCTCGCCTCACTTTTCGCCTCGCCTCACTTTTCGCCTCGCCTCACTTCTCGCCTCACTTTTCGCCTCGCCTCACTTTTCGCCTCGCCTCACTTTTCGCCTCGCCTCACTTCTCGCCTCACTTTTCGCCTCACTTCTCGCCTCGCCTCACTTCTCGCCTCGCCTCACTTCTCGCCTCGCCTCACTTCTCGCCTCGCCTCACTTCTCCCCTCACTTCTCGCCTCACTACTCGCCTCGCCTCTCGCCTCGCTTCTCACCTCGCCTCGCTTCACCTCAACCTTGCCTTACTTTGCCTCACCTTGCTTCGCCTTGCCTCGCCTACCCTACCCTACCCTCGCCTTGCCTCACCTCACTTCGCTTCTCTAGTTTTGTCTCCTCCAAAGTGTCCTCTAAACCTCAGTTCTTCAGTTTATTCATCCCACCTCTGTGGTTTCCTCTGGACTTCAGCTGCTGTCAGTGGTCTCCTCCTTCTGCTAGGTGTCCTCTGGACCCCCCTTCATTAGTTTCATCTGGACCTCCGTTCCTTTAGCTTGTCTTTTCTTCTAGATGTCATGTAGACCTTCGTTCCTCTGTAATGGTTTCCTCTGATCCCATATCATGTCTTTTGATATTCCGTAGAGTTGGGTTCCTTTTGTCTAGTTATCCTTCCCTCATGGTCCCTTCCAGACCGCCATTTTTCTGTCTAATCATCCCTCCCCCATGCTTTCCTCCAGACCGCCTTTTCCCTGCCTAGTCATCCCTCCGCCATGTTCTCCTCTAGACCTCCATTTCCCTGCCTAGTCATCCCTCCGCCATGTTCTCCTCTAGACCTCCATTTCCCCAACTAACCTCCTTTCCTCGGTGTCCTTTTAGAGCTCAGTTCCTATGTCTAGCCTCCTACATGATATCTCACGGACCTCGGTACCCCATTCTAACTCCTCTCTCTGGCGTGCTGAAGAGCAGAGTTCCTCCGCCTGGTGATCGCTCTCCCCGGGTTCCCTCGCCATTTCTCCCTCTCTCTCCTGAATGTCTTTTTCCTCTTTCTGACCTTCCCACCCGCATTGTCCACTTTAATATGCTGATCATTCTGTTTGTTTCACCACCTAGAGACATCGCTGGGAAATGTGGACGAGTGCTATCAGTACTTCAAGGAGCTGCTGCTGTGCCATGCTGTCCATGTGAGTGCCACAAACATTAGTAATACTGACGCGGGGAGGGCGGGTATTACGGATGGTGACACGGGGAGGGCGGGCATTACGGATGGTGACACGGGGAGGGCGGGCATTACGGATGGTGACACGGGGAGGGCGGGCATTACGGATGGTGACACGGGGAGGGCGGGCATTACGGATGGTGACACGGGGAGGGCGGGCATTACGGATGGTGACACGGGGAGGGCGGGTATTACGGATGGTGACACGGGGAGGGCGGGTATTACGGATGGTGACACGGGGAGGGCGGGTATTACGGATGGTGACGCGGGGAGGGCGGGTATTACGGATGGTGACGCGGGGAGGGCGGGCATTACGGATGGTGACGCGGGGAGGGCGGGCATTACGAATGGTGACGCGGGGAGGGCGGGCATTACGAATGGTGACGCGGGGAGGGCGGGCATTACGAATGGTGACGCGGGGAGGGCGGGCATTACGAATGGTGACGCGGGGAGGGCGGGCATTACGGATGGTGAGGCGAGGAGGGCGGGCATTACGGATGGTGACACGGGGAGGGCAGACACTACGGATGGTGACACGGGGAGGGCAGACACTACGGATGGTGACACGGGGAGGGCAGACACTACGGATGGTGACACGGGGAGGGCAGACTCTACGGATGGTGACACGGGGAGGGCAGACTCTACGGATGGTGACACGGGGAGGGCAGACTCTACGGATGGTGACACGGGGAGGGCAGACTCTACGGATGGTGACACGGGGAGGGCAGACTCTACGGATGGTGACACGGGGAGGGCAGACTCTACGGATGGTGACACGGGGAGGGCAGACTCTACGGATGGTGACACGGGGAGGGCAGACTCTACGGATGGTGACACGGGGAGGGCAGACTCTACGGATGGTGACACGGGGAGGGCAGACTCTACGGATGGTGACACGGGGAGGGCAGACTCTACGGATGGTGACACGGGGAGGGCAGACTCTACGGATGGTGACACGGGGAGGGCAGACTCTACGGATGGTGACGCGGGGAGGGCGGACACTACGGATGGTGACGCGGGGAGGGCGGACACTACGGATGGTGACGCGGGGAGGGCGGGCATTACGGATGGTGACGCGGGGAGGGCGGGCATTACGGATGGTGACGCGGGGAGGGCGGGCATTACGGATGGTGACGCGGGGAGGGCGGGCATTACGGATGGTGACACGGGGAGGGCGGGCATTACGGATGGTGATACGGGGAGGTGGTGACATCCAAGTATCGGGAGAATATGAGGCCCAGACACCTCCGTGGATCATGTGATATTCTCCTGTTTGTTTTGCAGAGACCTCCATTCAGTATCGCGGTGTTCACACAGCAGCAGCTTCCACACATATCAGATTATGTTCTTAACACTTATTTTCGCCACTTCAAGCTTTATAAATACGTCTTTACACCTCAGGTAAGTGATCAGAGGGGGGAGATCTCACACCAGTAGGGGATCCTCTGGCTATATTTGGGGCTGAATTCAGCCGTGGTGAGCCCAAGTAAAGAGCATCTATCAGCATAAGGGAGCCTGGGAAATTACCGGCAGCTTGAATCTGCTCCATAGCTGTTTATCTGAGTCTGTAGGGTGTATATCTGGGGCAGTAAAGAGTCTGTCGGCTCCTAGTGGTGGGGGGTTCCCTGGTGGTGATTCTTACAGGCGCCCTTCTTTTCTCCTAGGTGTGTTTGGACCTCACTGTCTCCTATGAGGAGGACTTGGAAAGCCCAGAAAAAGGTATGTACCATGGAGGTGACATTTTAATGGCGGTTACTTCATACCTCCTGTAATTGGGGCCCCTCCTGGTAGAGAACAGTGGGGCCCCTCCTCATCCTGTAGCTGTTGTAGAAGTGGATTGAAAATAATGCCCCCCTGTAGGTGATTGTTGGTAATACAGCTCATCATGTTCTGCTGCGCTCTCCATCACAGGTAGTTTTTGGGGTGCTTCTATTGTTCCATCTTATTGCCCTCATGTTGCTGGGAAGGCATCTCATCTTCTTGGTAGATATAACTCTCCCCCTACATATGGTGAGAAGATACGGTTTCCTGCCAGTAGGTGGAGCTCCAGGCTAATCTTAAATGCGTTGCTGAAATAAAACCTTTACACGGAATAGCAAAGCTCAGATTACACACACAGCTGAAAGAATTTAGAGTGACTCCTTCCCCCGCTCTGCCATGTGAGGCTTAGTCTGGGATCTGACGTAGAGAAAACCAGAACTCTTACTGAGAATCCGGGGCTATCTGACAGAAATTGCCCCGAATGGTATGAGAGGTGGAGATATGAGCGGCCCTGGAGCAGAGAATGATGGGAAAGTGGAGAAATGGGAGGGAACTGGAGGAGGTACGGGAACATGTGATCCCGCCCCCATTTCTCCACCTTTTCTTGGAGCACATCCTAGGACATGGCACAGTTTCATATCCATTACAATAGGGTTATGCTGCCACATACAGGTGATTGGACACTGACAGAAAGTCCTCTCCCAGTAAGACAAGGCTTCAGTTTCTGTGGCAAGCCATGATCCATGGAGGGGCGGGATCTCTATGTCCAGGTATCAAAAGTACAAACTTCAACTTTTAAGCTCAAATAGCCCAAGAGGCATTCCCACTCCCGGACAATCAGCCGTCACCAAAAACGGTGGAACTGGCACTTAAGACCAACAGCCTGAGAGATAAGCTGAGGAATCCAACAAGAAATGGAAGACTTGGAAGCTGTGTCTCCCCTCCAGCCAGCGAATCTGACTGACAAATTGCAGCAATCAATATCTGGTAACACCTGATAGCACAGACCACATTCATCGTGAGAAGAGCCTTGTCCCCTGGTGGCTTAGGATAGAAAGACTCTCTCCAAGGGAAGCTAAGTTCCATGGGCCCCCCGCCCAAAGTGCCTCCCATCACAAACGGTAACAGTTTCCTGGTTGGTATGGAAGGACGCTGACACAGTGTCCAGGTTGGGATGGAAGGACGCTGACACGGTGTCCAGGTTGGGATGGAAGGATACTGACACGGTGTCCAGGTTGGGATGGAAGGACGCTGACACGGTGTCCAGGTTGGGATGGAAGGACGCTGACACGGTGTCCAGGTTGGGATGGAAGGACGCTGACACGGTGTCCAGGTTGGGATGGAAGGACGCTGACACGGTGTCCAGGTTGGGATGGAAGGACGCTGACACGGTGTCCAGGTTGGGATGGAAGGACGCTGACACGGTGTCCAGGTTGGGATGGAAGGACGCTGACACGGTGTCCAGGTTGGGATGGAAGGACGCTGACACGGTGTCCAGGTTGGGATGGAAGGACGCTGACACGGTGTCCAGGTTGGGATGGAAGGACGCTGACACGGTGTCCAGGTTGGGATGGAAGGACGCTGACACGGTGTCTAGGTTGGGATGGAAGGACGCTGACACGGTGTCTAGGTTGGGATGGAAGGACGGTGTCTAGGTTGGGATGGAAGGACGCTGACACGGTGTCCAGGTTGGGATGGAAGGACGCTGACACGGTGTCCAGGTTGGGATGGAAGGACGCTGACACGGTGTCCAGGTTGGGATGGAAGGACGCTGACACGGTGTCCAGGTTGGGATGGAAGGACGCTGACACGGTGTCCAGGTTGGGATGGAAGGACGCTGACGCGGTGTCCAGGTTGGGATGGAAGGACGCTGACGCGGTGTCCAGGTTGGGATGGAAGGACGCTGACGCGGTGTCCAGGTTGGGATGGAAGGACGCTGACGCTGTGTCCAGGTTGGGATGGAAGGACGGTGACGCTGAGTCCAGGTTGGGATGGAAGGGCGGTGACGCTGAGTCCAGGTTGGGATGGAAGGGCGGTGACGCTGAGTCCAGGTTGGGATGGAAGGGCGGTGACGCTGAGTCCAGGTTGGGATGGAAGGGCGGTGACGCTGAGTCCAGGTTGGGATGGAAGGGCGGTGACGCTGAGTCCAGGTTGGGATGGAAGGGCGGTGACGCTGAGTCCAGGTTGGGATGGAAGGGCGGTGACGCTGAGTCCAGGTTGGGATGGAAGGGCGGTGACGCTGAGTCCAGGTTGGGATGGAAGGGCGGTGACGCTGAGTCCAGGTTGGGATGGAAGGGCGGTGACGCTGAGTCCAGGTTGGGATGGAAGGGCGGTGACGCTGAGTCCAGGTTGAGAAGGAAGGGCGGTGATGCTGAGTCCAGGTTGGGATGGAAAGGCGGTGACGCTGAGTCTAGGTTGGGATGGAAGGGCGGTGAAGCCGGGTCCAGGTTGGGATGGAAGGGCGGTGAAGCCGGGTCCAGGTTGGGATGGCAGGGCGGTGACGCTGGGTCTAGGTTGGCATGGAAGGGCGGTGACTCTGTGTCTAGGTTGGGATGGAAGGACGGTGACACGGTGTCCAGGTTGGGATGGCAGGGCGGTGAAGCCGGGTCTAGGTTGGGATGGCAGGGTGGTGACGCCGGGTCTAGGTTGGCATGGAAGGGCGGTGACTCTGTGTCTAGGTTGGCATGGAAGGGCGGTGACGCCGGGTCTAGGTTGGCAGGGAAGGGCGGTGACGCCGGGTCCAGGTTGGCATGGAAGGGCGGTGACGCCGGGTCCAGGTTGGCATGGAAGGGCGGTGACGCCGGGTCCAGGTTGGCATGGAAGGGCGGTGACGCCGGGTCTAGGTTGGGAGGGAAGGGCGGTGACGCCAGGTCCAGGTTGGCATGGAAGGGCGGTGACGCCGGGTCTTGGTTGGGATAGAATAGTGATGATGCCGGGTCCAGGTTGGGATGGAAGGACGGTGACGCCGGGTCCAGGTTGGGATGGAAGGACAGTGACGCCGGGTCCAGGTTGGGATGGAAGGACGGTGACGCCGGGTCTAGGTTGGGATGGAAGGGCAGTGACACGTGGTCCAGGTTGGGATGGAAGGACGGTGACGCCGGGTCTAGGTTGAGATGGAAGGGCGGTGACACGTGGTCCAGGAAGGACGGTGACACGGGGTCCTGGTTGGCATGGAAGGGCGGTGACGCCGGGTATAGGTTGGCATGGAAGGGCAGTGACGCCGGGTCTTGGTTGGGATAGAATGGTGATGACGCCGGGTCTAGGTTGGCATGTGTATCGATTCCAACTACAGCTATGTGCCATTCGAATCCATTTGTGGTCGGTCAGAACAAACACCAGGCAGGCTGTATGTAAGTTCAACCAAGAGAGACTTTATTAGAACCAAAAACAAGTCTTATATACAGTAACAGAGGGAGTAACCAAAACATAATTAACATGAGCTAATTAACTAAATCCTTTAGCCAGCCAAGGTGACTCATAGATATGACCGTTCAGGGTAGACATCCCGTCTCCTACCTGTCTCACCTGCTATACAATACACATTCCTAAGTGTAAACATCACACATTTTAACACAGAGGACAGACAGATGGCTGGAGGTGATTGCATTCGCATATCCTTAGAGTGAATGTGTGAATGTCCCAACAGTATGACTCAGTCACTCTAATATGGCATATACAGGGTCCCCAGAGGAAGGACGGTGACGCGGGGTCCTGGTTGGGATGGAAGGACGGTGACGCGGGGTCCTGGTTGGGATGGAAGGACGGTGACGCGGGGTCCTGGTTGGGATGGAAGGACGGTGACACGGGGTCCTGGTTGGGATGGAAGGACGGTGACACGGGGTCCTGGTTGGGATGGAAGGACGGTGACACGGGGTCCTGGTTGGGATGGAAGGACGGTGACACGGGGTCTAGGTTGGGATGGAAGGACGGTGACACGGGGTCTAGGTTGGAATGGAAGGACGGTGACACGGGGTCCAGGTTGGGATGGAAGGACGGTAACACCGGGTCTAGGTTGGGATGGAAGGACGGTGACACGGGGTCTAGGTTGGGATGGAAGGACGGTGACACGGGGTCCTGGTTGGGATGGAAGGACGGTGACACGGGGTCCTGGTTGGGATGGAAGGACGGTGACACGGGGTCTAGGTTGGGATGGAAGGACGGTGACACGGGGTCTAGGTTGGGATGGAAGGACGGTGACACGGGGTCTAGGTTGGGATGGAAGGACGGTGACACAGGGTCCAGGTTGGGATGGAAGGACGGTGACACGGGGTCTAGGTTGGGATGGAAGGACGGTGACACGGGGTCCAGGTTGGGATGGAAGGACGGTGACACGGGGTCCAGGTTGGGATGGAAGGACGGTGACACGGGGTCCAGGTTGGGATGGAAGGACGGTGACACGGGGTCCAGGTTGGGATGGAAGGACGGTGACACGGGGTCCAGGTTGGGATGGAAGGACGGTGACACGGGGTCCTGGTTGGGATGGAAGGACGGTGACACTGGGTCCTGGTTGGGATGGAAGGACGGTGACACTGGGTCCAGGTTGGGATGGAAGGACGGTGACACGGTGTCCAGGTTGGGATGGAAGGACGCTGACACGGTGTCCAGGTTGGGATGGAAGGACGGTGACACGGGGTCCTGGTTGGGATGGAAGGACGGTGACGCGGGGTCCTGGTTGGGATGGAAGGACGGTGACGCGGGGTCCTGGTTGGGATGGAAGGACGGTGACGCGGGGTCCAGGTTGGGATGGAAGGACGGTGACGCGGGGTCCTGGTTGGGATGGAAGGACGGTGACGCGGGGTCCTGGTTGGGATGGAAGGACGGTGACGCGGGGTCCTGGTTGGGATGGAAGGACGGTGACGCGGGGTCCTGGTTGGGATGGAAGGACGGTGACGCGGGGTCCTGGTTGGGATGGAAGGACGGTGACACGGGGTCCAGGTTGGGATGGAAGGACGGTGACGCGGGGTCCTGGTTGGGATGGAAGGACGGTGACACGGGGTCCAGGTTGGGATGGAAGGACGGTGACACGGGGTCCAGGTTGGGATGGAAGGACGGTGACACGGGGTCCAGGTTGGGATGGAAGGACGGTGACACGGGGTCCAGGTTGGGATGGAAGGACGGTAACACGGGGTCCTGGTTGGGATGGAAGGACGGTAACACGGGGTCTAGGTTGGGATGGAAGGACGGTGACACGGGGTCTAGGTTGGGATGGAAGGACGGTGACACGGGGTCTAGGTTGGGATGGAAGGACGGTGACACGGGGTCTAGGTTGGGATGGAAGGACGGTGACACGGGGTCCTGGTTGGGATGGAAGGACGGTGACACGGGGTCTAGGTTGGGATGGAAGGACGGTAACACCGGGTCTAGGTTGGGATGGAAGGACGGTGACACGGGGTCCAGGTTGGGATGGAATCACGGTGACACGGGGTCCAGGTTGGGATGGAAGGACGGTGACACGGGGTCCTGGTTGGGATGGAAGGACGGTGACACGGGGTCTAGGTTGGGATGAAAGGACGGTAACACCGGGTCCTGGTTGGGATGGAAGGACGGTGACACGGGGTCCTGGTTGGGATGGAAGGACGGTGACACGGGGTCTAGGTTGGGATGGAAGGACGGTGACACGGGGTCTAGGTTGGGATGGAAGGACGGTGACACGGGGTCTAGGTTGGGATGGAAGGACGGTGACACGGGGTCTAGGTTGGGATGGAAGGACGGTGACACGGGGTCTAGGTTGGGATGGAAGGACGGTAACACGGGGTCTAGGTTGGGATGGAAGGACGGTGACACGGGGTCCTGGTTGGGATGGAAGGACGGTGACACGGGGTCTAGGTTGGGATGGAAGGACGGTGACACGGGGTCTAGGTTGGGATGGAAGGACGGTGACACGGGGTCTAGGTTGGGATGGAAGGACGGTAACACGGGGTCTAGGTTGGGATGGAAGGACGGTGACACCGGGTCTAGGTTGGGATGGAAGGACGGTGACACGGGGTCTAGGTTGGGATGAAAGGACGGTAACACCGGGTCCTGGTTGGGATGGAAGGACGGTGACACGGGGTCTAGGTTGGGATGGAAGGACGGTGACACGGGGTCTAGGTTGGGATGGAAGGACGGTGACACGGGGTCTAGGTTGGGATGGAAGGACGGTGACACGGGGTCTAGGTTGGGATGGAAGGACGGTGACACGGGGTCTAGGTTGGGATGGAAGGACGGTGACACGGGGTCTAGGTTGGGATGGAAGGACGGTGACACGGGGTCTAGGTTGGGATGGAAGGACGGTGACACGGGGTCTAGGTTGGGATGGAAGGACGGTGACACGGGGTCCTGGTTGGGATGGAAGGACGGTGACACGGGGTCTAGGTTGGGATGGAAGGACGGTGACACGGGGTCTAGGTTGGGATGGAAGGACGGTGACACGGGGTCCTGGTTGGGATGGAAGGACGGTGACACGGGGTCTAGGTTGGGATGGAAGGACGGTGACACGGGGTCTAGGTTGGGATGGAAGGACGGTGACACGGGGTCTAGGTTGGGATGGAAGGACGGTAACACGGGGTCTAGGTTGGGATGGAAGGACGGTGACACCGGGTCTAGGTTGGGATGGAAGGACGGTGACACGGGGTCTAGGTTGGGATGAAAGGACGGTAACACCGGGTCCTGGTTGGGATGGAAGGACGGTGACACGGGGTCTAGGTTGGGATGGAAGGACGGTGACACGGGGTCTAGGTTGGGATGGAAGGACGGTGACACGGGGTCTAGGTTGGGATGGAAGGACGGTGACACGGGGTCTAGGTTGGGATGGAAGGACGGTGACACGGGGTCTAGGTTGGGATGGAAGGACGGTGACACGGGGTCTAGGTTGGGATGGAAGGACGGTGACACGGGGTCTAGGTTGGGATGGAAGGACGGTGACACGGGGTCTAGGTTGGGATGGAAGGACGGTGACACGGGGTCCTGGTTGGGATGGAAGGACGGTGACACGGGGTCTAGGTTGGGATGGAAGGACGGTGACACGGGGTCTAGGTTGGGATGGAAGGACGGTAACACCGGGTCTAGGTTGGGATGGAAGGACGGTGACGCTGAGTCCAGGTTGGGATGGAAGGACGGTGACACGGGGTCCTGGTTGGGATGGAAGGACGGTGACACGGGGTCTAGGTTGGGATGGAAGGACGGTGACACGGGGTCTAGGTTGGGATGGAAGGACGGTGACACGGGGTCTAGGTTGGGATGGAAGGACGGTGACACGGGGTCTAGGTTGGGATGGAAGGACGGTGACACGGGGTCTAGGTTGGGATGGAAGGACGGTGACACCGGGTCCTGGTTGGGATGGAAGGACGGTGACACGGGGTCTAGGTTGGGATGGAAGGACGGTGACACGGGGTCTAGGTTGGGATGGAAGGACGGTGACACGGGGTCTAGGTTGGGATGGAAGGACGGTGACACGGGGTCTAGGTTGGGATGGAAGGACGGTGACACGGGGTCTAGGTTGGGATGGAAGGACGGTGACACGGGGTCTAGGTTGGGATGGAAGGACGGTAACACCGGGTCTAGGTTGGGATGGAAGGACGGTGACGCTGAGTCCAGGTTGGGATGGAAGGCCGGTGACACGGGGTCCAGGTTGGGATGGAAGGATGGTAACACCGGGTCTAGGTTGGGATGGAAGGATGATAACACAGTGTCACCTTCCATCCATCCCAACCAGGACAAGAAACTGCAAAGCTTTTTGTCCTCTATCTGAACGATCACTCCTTGAGGTAGATGATTGAGAGTTTGCAAAAGCACAAAATTCTTTTGTGGATTCAAAGTAACATTTGAAAGCATGAAGCTTGGAGGGGGAAGGCTCTGAAAAGCCACAATGCTGCAGACCCATTCTTCAGCAATCTTCCCCCAGCCAACCTCCACAAAAGCCTCCAAACGCCCCCCTGACCGGACCGAGGGTGGGCACCCCTTTATTGAGAAGAGGACTTATCCCTGATTTAAAGGGCTTTTGTAAATTCACCGTTTCTGAAGGCACTATGACTGGGAGGCCTCAGACTGGCGGAAGGAATGCTTCTTGGTAGAGGAGGGACGGGTTTTTGAGCCGTAAGTAAAGCCTTCTTTTTAAGTGGTAACTGAGTTCTCTTACCCACAGACTATTGGCCAAAAAGCTTCACTATGGCCTCTCAGCCAGAATAGTCTACCCGAAGGGTAGGACCCCCTGAGTGGGTCCAACCTTCAACCACCATGGTGGGCTTTGCCACAAGTGCCTTCAGATACTCATCTCCCCAGCGGGGGATCACTGCCCTGGGGTCCAGGTGCCATCCCTGTGAGTGTTAAAGAGCCGTAGGAAAATGGATCTGGATAAAACCAATCTCCTAATCCTCGATGGAACAGTTGAGAAACTGTTTTCATGCAGAGAGCAGCACAGACGGGACCACTAGCAAAAAACTGGAGCCTGGCCTAATGGGGAGGGGTTATGTCTGGGAGGGAACTTCCTGTTTTTTTTGCCAATGTCCAATCACTTTAAGATAAGGTGGCAGCATAGCCCTATTGTAATGAAGATGCCCTGTGTCCCACCGGTGATGTACAATAATGAAAGATCTTTTATAATTCTGATAACATTTCTCTGTTCACTTTTTGTATTCAGAAGAGAATGGAAATGTAACTTCTACATCTGGACCTCTGCGAGAACACACGGATCAGCTACTGAGCCAGGTAGTCCAGGAACACTTAGAGGGAGGAGCGGAAACCAGAACCACATCTCCTGGAAGGATTGAGGGAAGATCGGAAATCAGAGACACATCTCCTGGAGGAAGGTCAGAGGGAAGAGTGGAGACCAGAACCACATCTCCAAGAGGAAGGATTGAGGGAAGAGTGGAGACCAGAAACACATCTCCTGGAGGAAGGACTGAGGGAAGATCGGAAATCAGAGACACATCTCCCAGAGGAAGGTCAGAGGGAAGAGTGGAGACCAGAACCACATCTCCCAGAGGAAGGTCAGAGGGAAGAGTGGAGACCAGAACCACATCTCCCAGAGGAAGGTCAGAGGGAAGATTGGAGACCAGAACCAGATCTCCTGGAGGAAGAGCAGAAGGAAGATCGGAAAGCAGAGACACATTGCCTGGAGGAAGGTCAGAGGGAGGAGTGGAGACCAGAACCAGATCTTCGGGAGGAAAGTCAGAGGGAGGAGTGGAGATCAGGAAGACATTTGCTGAAGGAATTGCAGGGGGTAGAAAAGGATCTGGCAGCCTGAAATGACCCAATCAGATGATTATTATCTCTGACATCTTCAGGCCTCACCTGACCTTCTAATCCCCAGAACACCGTATTCTGGATTAAGCCAATGGAGACACAATACAAAAGCTTCCAGGCCGGTGTCTCTGCCTCCCTCATCCTTCCATCACATTTTTTCCTCTGTATGTGTGTAGGATTTCCCACCGGGCAATAAAAGACTCGTAAAGAGACAGACTGGTACCTTGCTGTCCATTAGTGTTTTGTCTAATTCTAATAACCGCTTGCTGATCATATCACTTACTGTACATGCAAAGCGGCCTCTGCGCTGGATCACGTATCACATACATGATCCAGCACTTCCGGGTAGGGGGGTGTGTGCACACGCGCCCACTGCCCTGTGAATAGTTACAATGGGTGCCAGCCAATGATTGACCGCGGGCACCCACTGATTGGCTCTGTCACTTCAGGGAAAGGAGCGCTGTGATGTAAACAACACAGAGCGCTGAATACTGACTGGTGATCTTCCTGTTTTTTTTCATTCCCTGCAAAGCAGGGAAAACAGCAAGATGGCTTAGTAAAAGCACCAGATATCTTGCACATTGTTAGACACACATTTAACCCCTTCCCAGCCAGTATCATTAGTACAGTGTATAGTATTATCACGCATCACTGTATTAGTGTCCGCCGCACTATCACTGATTGCGGCCATTACTAGTATATAAAAATAAATCCAGTATCTATACCAGACGCTATAACTTTCACGCAAACCAAATAATATACATGTATTGGGATTCTTTTTACCAGACATGTAGCAGAATACATTTTGGCCTAAATACAAAGTATAATCTGCTACATGGGATGTAAATACTACAATTGGCCATCAATAACTGCAGGAAAGGTCTTTCAGCCCTTCCCCGGGTGGAGATCATGTGATGTTGGGGTGACGGGTGCAGCTGCAGGTGTCATCCACCTATCCTTTGTAAAAAGCTGTCATAGTGGCTTCTCCGATCTCTCCCAAGTGTTTGAGGAGCAGAGAATGAATCCAGCGGCAGTTAAATATAGAGCTGGCCGTGGACCAGATGGTCTCCGGCCATCTCTACGACCCTCGGAGGCCGAAAGCAACGCCATGACGTCACTTCCAGCACCTGCAGATGTAAACACTGCCTCTTTTTTTTTTGCTGGAAAGCCTGAGATCGATTTTTTGGGAGTTTGCTCTCAGGCTTTCCAACATAGAGATATGTGAGGACTTAGACCTCAGATCTTGCAATAAAGAGAACCTGTCGTGCCGTATTCCTATGAGGGGGTGCTGAGAAGTACTGAGCTTTACCCAGAAAAAATTGAACGAGGAAGCTGTAAGTTGCAGGGCGTACCGGCCAATCTGTCTTTATTCAATGGTGCAAAAATCAGCTACCTACAATTCTAACTTATCTTTCTTTTTCAGGTCCAAAGTGAACATGGCAGCACCTCCCAGAAAAATCCAATGTGGAAGATCATAGGACCATAATCAGGTTCCTGTTTCTCCAAGGGAAAAGGTGTGAAGCAGATCCATGATGAAATGTCAAACGTTGGGTGACGGCGGCCCTTCATAGGCAACGTCTGGATGACGGCGGCCCTTCATAGGCAACGTCTGGATGACGGCGGCCCTTCATAGGCAACGTCTGGATGACGGCGGCCCTTCATAGGCAACGTCTGGGTGACGTCGGCCCTTCATAGGCAACGTCTGGGTGACGTCGGCCCTTCATAGGCAAAGTCTGGGTGACGGCGGCCCTTCATAGGCAAAGTCTGGGTGACGGCGGCCCTTCATAGGCAACGTCTGGATGACGGCGGCCCTTTATAGGCAACGGCGGCCCTTCATAGGCAACGTCTGGGTGACGGCGGCCCTTCATAGGCAACGTCTGGGTGACGGCGGCCCTTCATAGGCAACGTCTGGGTGACGGCGGCCCTTCATAGGCAACGTCTGGGTGACGGCGGCCCTTCATAGGCAACGGCTGGGTGACGGCGGCCCTTCATAGGCAACGGCTGGGTGACGGCGGCCCTTCATAGGCAACGGCTGGGTGACGGCGGCCCTTCATAGGCAACGGCTGGGTGACGGCGGCCCTTCATAGGCAACGGCTGGGTGACGGCGGCCCTTCATAGGCAACGGCTGGGTGACGGCGACCCTTCATAGGCAACGGCTGGGTGACGGCGACCCTTCATAGGCAACGTCTGGGTGACGGCGACCCTTCATAGGCAACGTCTGGGTGACGGCGGCCCTTCATAGGCAACGTCTGGGTGACGGCGGCCCTTCATAGGCAACGTCTGGGTGACGGCGGCCCTTCATAGGCAACGTCTGGTTGTCCATTTTAAAACTGGTGATGAGAGCGAGAAGCCCAGTTTTCTGTCTCTGTGCCTGCAAATGTGAAAGCCACCCCATGCATGACATGATCATAGAGGAATGCAGAATATCAGCCAAAAGTATTGCTATGCATCTGGGAATATCAAGTGAGAAAGTTGGTGCCATTTATCCACAACCACTTGGAAAGGAGAAAGCTTGCAGCAAAGTGGATCCCAAAACTTTTGACTTTTACAGGCATAGAAAAAGAAACTGGCCTCCCACTGGGCTTCTCACTTTCATCACCAAAATGGCCGGTTTTAATATTGACAACCCAACGTTACATATGAAGGGCCGCCGCCACCCAAAGTGTGTGACATTTCATTGTGGATCTGCTTCGCACCTTTCCCTTGGAGAAACAGGAACTTGATTATGGTCCTAGGCTCTTCCATATTGGATTGTTCTGGAGGTTCTGCCATGTTCACTTTGGACCAGAAAAAGGAAAAAAAGTTATAATCACAGGTAGTTGATTTTTGCACCACTGAATATAAAAAAAAATTGGCAGTTACACCCTGCAATTTCCAGCTTCCTCGCTCAATTATTTCCGGGTAAGGCTCAATACTTCTCAGCACCCCCTCGTATTACAAGGGATGTTTGACCACTTTTATTCCTATTGCAAGAAATGAAAAAAAATTGTTTACGTTATTAAAGCCCCCCCAGAAGCAAATGCATAGATAGGAGATCCTAATACCCCCCCCCCCCCCCTGACCCCCTCAGAGTATGACTAGATCATTGTGTATACTCTGAGGCACAAGTGTCAAACACATGGCCCGCGGGCCGAATTCGGCCCTCCAGGCCATTTCATGTGGCCCTCGCACCTCTCCAGCCCTCCTCCAGACCCTGTACTTTCTGCTTTCAAGCAATGCATCCAGCTTCTTCCCAGCAGCAGCATAAGGAAAGGGGGGTGCACTGTGATGTGGGGGGGGGGGGGGACTCAACTTCTGATGGGGGGGGGGGGGGACTCAACTTCTGATGGTGGGGGGGGGGCTCTTGACATCTAATGTAAGGGGAGGGGATGCGCTGGACATCTAATCTTACAGATACAACCGGCCCTTTTAAGAACAATCATAATGCTGATGCGGCCCTCGATGAAATTGAGTTTGACACCCCTGGGGTCGGGGGGGGGGGGGGGGGGGGGTATAACTAGATCATTCTGTGTATACTCTGAGGGGGGGGGGGGGGGGGGAGGCCTGGAACTTGCTTGAAGGTTCTGGATACTTTCCACACATTTTGGTGCCGTGACCCGGACCCATCACAGCCGTGGCAGAAAAACAGAGTCCAGTTTTCTGTGGTTATCGATCACGTTAAACATTTTATTTTACTTTGTAACATAAATATGAATAAAAAAAAACGAATGGAAGTTCATGGTTAGTGTATCTCTTGTGACTGATGTACCTAGAAAGTGTCCTCTAACCCCCCCCCCCCCCATCCTTGAGTCACCAGAACAGAGAGACCACCGTGCAGTAAACAGAGGTCTCTGAAGTTGGCTTCAGGGGTCCCCGGCCAACCCGTCGAGTCCAGGGACGGTGTGTATCAGAAGATGGAATGTGGACAGGATGCGGCACAGATCACGATTCTTCAATCTTGACCCCAGAAAGTTGCAGTTACAGCTCCCCATCCTGATCCTCATCCTCTCCCAGGGTTAGCAGCAGAGCCTTCGGCTGGTTCTGGAATAAAGCTGCCCGATTTTGTCTCTCTCCCTTTTTCACCCAATGCCCATAGATCCGGAAGGCGCAGGCATCGATCAGTCGCCGTACACCCTTTATACCGTATGGGTCCAGAACAAGAAGTTCACTAGTAACGGGTCGGGCTCTCCGCCACCTCATCAGTATTCGCACACATGCCAAAGCTGCCCAGGCTGCCCTCTGTAGAAAGAAGATCCAGTTATTATAGACAAAGCTTAACGTCACACCAAACTTGTGATTCTTCCATTCAGGTGGAGCAGAGAACTGAAACCTATTGAGCTCTGTATTCTCTTCTGTGAGTTTTCTCCTCAATTCCTGTCCAGGTGACGGGTGTCAGACTGTACAAGAAGAGAAGATAAATCTCCTCTAAGAGGCACTAATCTCTACCCTGCTCCACCTCAGGCTGAAGATAATTTCATCATCATCACAATAAGCTCCCCCCCTTCTCCCTGACCAATGGAAGACAGACTGACCCGGAAACGGTAATAAGGAGTGACAGTCGAGCCTTGCTCTCGCTGGTGACTCTGGAAGAAGGGATGCTGTAACACCTGGTCTGCCGTAAGACGCTTTTCTGGTGATACCTCAAGGAGACGGGTAATCTAGAAGACAAGAGAGCAGAGTTCAAATTAGGAGGAAGAGAGTGAACTTGTAGGGGGGGCTCCGGATTCTCATAAGATTGACAACTCAACCCACACCGTGTACACATTGCACCCAGGGAGGAGGAACGTTACCAGATCCTTCACTGTGGCAGATCGGTCATCCCACTCTGGAGAAGTAAACTGGAAGCGTCCATCCATGATCATACGAAGCATCAGCATCTGTCTGCGGTGCCAGAATGGAGGGGAGCCGGCCAGCAGGGTAAACATGATCACACCGCACGCCCACCTACAAGAACCAGGCCACGCCTAATGAATGTCTACTACTGGCACACTGCTAGCCTCCCCCGCACCTTCCATACTTACAGGTCCACCTCCCTGCCATATCCTGGGTGAGTCTCATCCATAGAACACTTCAGAATCTCGGGAGCCAAATACCCCGGAGTTCCACACAGCTCTGAAAACAACATGAAAGAAAGAGCCAATTACAAAGTGAGATCCAAGAGACACTTCTTCATATCAGACTGTCCTATCACCATCTCCCTCCTGCACAGCCTTTCTTACCCAACCCCTTACATTGGTGATCAGTGGGAAGAATGTTCCTTACATTGGTGATCAGTGGGAAGAATGTTCCTTACATTGGTGATCAGTGAGAAGAATGTTCCTTACATTGGTGATCAGTGGGAAGAATGTTCCTTACATTGGTGATCAGTGGGAAGAATGTTCCTTACATTGGTGATCAGAGGGAAGAACGTTCCTTACATTGGTTATCAGTGGGAAGAATGTTCCTTACATTGGTGATCAGTGGGAAGAATGTTCCTTACATTGGTGATCAGTGGGAAGAATGTCCCTTACATTGGTGATCAGTGGGAAGAATGTCCCTTACATTGGTGATCAGTGGGAAGAATGTTCCTTACATTGGTAATCAGTGAGAAGAATGTTCCTTACATTGGTGATCAGAGGGAAGAATGTTCCTTACATTGGTGATCAGAGGGAAGAACGTTCCTTACATTGGTTATCAGTGGGAAGAATGTTCCTTACATTGGTGATCAGAGGGAAGAATGTTCCTCACATTGGTGATCAGTGGGAAGAATGTCCCTTACATTGGTGATCAGTGAGAAGAACGTTCCTTACATTGGTGATCAGTGGGAAGAACGTTCCTTACATTGGTGATCAGAGGGAAGAATGTTCCTCACATTGGTGATCAGTGGGAAGAATGTTCCTTACATTGGTAATCAGTGGGAAGAATGTTCCTTACATTGGTGATCAGAGGGAAGAATGTTCCTTACATTGGTGATCAGAGGGAAGAATGTTCCTTACATTGGTGGTCAGTGGGAAGAATGTTCCTTACATTGGTAATCAGTGAGAAGAATGTTCCTTACATTGGTGATCAGTGGGAAGAATGTTCCTTACATTAGTGATCAGTGGGAAGAATGTTCCTTACATTGGTGATCAGTGGGAAGAATGTTCCTTACATTGGTGATCAGTGAGAAGAATGTTCCTTACATTGGTAATCAGTGAGAAGAATGTTCCTTACATTGGTGGTCAGTGAGAAGAATGTTCCTTACATTGGTGATCAGTGGGAAGAATGTTCCTTACATTGGTGATCAGTGAGAAGAATGTTCCTTACATTGGTGGTCAGTGAGAAGAATGTTCCTTACATTGGTAATCAGTGAGAAGAATGTTCCTTACATTGGTGATCAGTGGGAAGAATGTTCCTTACATTGGTGATCAGTGAGAAGAATGTTCCTTACATTGGTGATCAGTGGGAAGAATGTTCCTTACATTGGTGATCAGAGGGAAGAATGTTCCTTACATTGGTGATCAGTGAGAAGAATGTTCCTTACATTGGTGATCAGTGGGAAGAATGTTCCTTACATTGGTGATCAGTGAGAAGAATGTTCCTTACATTGGTGATCAGTGAGAAGAATGTTCCTTACATTGGTGATCAGTGAGAAGAATGTTCCTTACATTGGTGATCAGTGAGAAGAATGTTCCTTACATTGGTGATCAGTGAGAAGAATGTCCCTTACATTGGTGATCAGTGAGAAGAATGTTCCTTACATTGGTGATCAGTGAGAAGAATGTTCCTTACATTGGTGATCAGTGGGAAGAATGTTCCTTACATTGGTGATCAGTGTGAAGAATGTTCCTTACATTGGTGATCAGTGAGAAGAATGTTCCTTACATTGGTGATCAGTGAGAAGAATGTTCCTTACATTGGTGATCAGTGAGAAGAATGTTCCTTACATTGGTGATCAGTGGGAAGAATGTTCCTTACATTGGTGATCAGTGAGAAGAATGTTCCTTACATTGGTGATCAGTGAGAAGAATGTTCCTTACATTGGTGATCAGTGAGAAGAATGTTCCTTACATTGGTGATCAGTGGGAAGAATGTTCCTTACATTGGTGATCAGTGGGAAGAATGTTCCTTACATTGGTGATCAGTTGGAAGAATGTCCCTTACATTGGTGATCAGTGGGAAGAATGTCCCTTACATTGGTGATCAGTGAGAAGAATGTTCCTTACATTGGTGATCAGTGGGAAGAATGTTCCTTACATTGGTGATCAGTGAGAAGAATGTTCCTTACATTGGTGATCAGTGAGAAGAATGTTCCTTACATTGGTGATCAGTGGGAAGAATGTTCCTTACATTGGTGATCAGTGGGAAGAATGTCCCTTACATTGGTGATCAGTGGGAAGAATGTTCCTTACATTGGTGATCAGTGAGAAGAATGTTCCTTACATTGGTGATCAGTGAGAAGAATGTTCCTTACATTGGTGATCAGTGAGAAGAATGTTCCTTACATTGGTGATCAGTGGGAAGAATGTCCCTTACATTGGTGATCAGTGGGAAGAATGTTCCTTACATTGGTGATCAGTGGGAAGAATGTTCCTTACATTGGTGATCAGTGAGAAGAATGTTCCTTACATTGGTGATCAGTGGGAAGAATGTCCCTTACATTGGTGATCAGTGGGAAGAATGTTCCTTACATTGGTGGTCAGTGAGAAGAATGTTCCTTACATTGGTGATCAGTGGGAAGAATGTTCCTTACATTGGTGATCAGTGGGAAGAATGTTCCTCACATTGGTGATCAGTGGGAAGAATGTTCCTTACATTGGTGATCAGTGAGAAGAATGTTCCTTACATTGGTGATCAGTGGGAAGAATGTTCCTTACATTGGTGATCAGTGGGAAGAATGTTCCTTACATTGGTGATCAGTGGGAAGAATGTTCCTTACATTGGTGATCAGTGGGAAGAATGTCCCTTACATTGGTGATCAGTGGGAAGGGATGTCTAGATGAACGGTAGGATTCCTGGCCGGGAAGGGAGGTCTAGTTGAACGGTAGGATTCCTGGCCGGGAAGGGAGGTCTAGTTGAGCGGTAGGATTCCTGGCCGGCAAGGGATGTCTAGATGAACGGTAGGATTCCTGGCCGGGAAGGGATGTCTAGATGAACGGTAGGATCCCTGGCCGGGAAGGGATGTCTAGATGAACGGTAGGATCCCTAGCGGGGAAGGGATGTCTAGTTGAGCGGTAGGATCCCTGGCCGGGAAGGGATGTCTAGATGAACGGTAGGATCCCTGGCCGGGAAGGGAGGTCTAGTTGAACGGTAGGATTCCTGGCCGGGAAGGGATGTCTAGATGAACGGTAGGATCCCTGGCCGGGAAGGGAGGTCTAGTTGAACGGTAGGATTCCTGGCCGGGAAGGGAGGTCTAGTTGAACGGTAGGATTCCTGGCCGGGAAGGGATGTCTAGATGAACGGTAGGATTCCTGGCCGGGAAGGGATGTCTAGATGAACGGTAGGATCCCTGGCCGGGAAGGGATGTCTAGTTAAACATTAGGATCCCTAGCGGGGAAGGGATGTCTAGTTGAACGGTAGGATTCCTGGCCGGGAAGGGAGGTCTAGATGAGCGGTAGGATTCCTGGCCGGGAAGGGATGTCTAGATGAACGGTAGGATTCCTGGCCGGGAAGGGATGTCTAGATGAACGGTAGGATTCCTGGCCGGGAAGGGATGTCTAGATGAACGGTAGGATCCCTGGCCAGGAAGGGATGTCTAGTTGAACGGTAGGATCCCTGGCCGGGAAGGGATGTCTAGATGAACGGTAGGATTCCTGGCCGGGAAGGGATGTCTAGTTGAACGGTAGGATTCCTGGCCGGGAAGGGAGGTCTAGTTGAGCGGTAGGATTCCTCGCCGGGAAGGGAGGTCTAGTTGAACGGTAGGATTCCTGGCCGGCAAGGGAGGTCTAGTTGAGCGGTAGGATCCCTGGCCGGGAAGGGATGTCTAGATGAACGGTAGGATCCCTGGCCGGGAAGGGAGGTCTAGTTGAACGGTAGGATTCCTGGCCGGGAAGGGAGGTCTAGTTGAGCGGTAGGATTCTTGGCCGGGAAGGGATGTCTAGTTGAACGGTAGGATCCCTGGCCGGGAAGGGATGTCTAGATGAACGGTAGGATTCCTGGTCGGGAAGGGAGGTCTAGTTGAGCGGTAGGATTCCTGGTCGGGAAGGGAGGTCTAGTTGAGCGGTAGGATTCTTGGCCGGGAAGGGAGGTCTAGTTGAACGGTAGGATCCCTGGCCGGGAAGGGATGTCTAGTTGAACGGTAGGATTCCTGGCCGGGAAGGGAGGTCTAGTTGAGCGGTAGGATCCCTGGCCGGGAAGGGATGTCTAGATGAACGGTAGGATCCCTGGCCGGGAAGGGATGTCTAGATGAACGGTAGGATTCCTGGCCGGGAAGGGATGTCTAGATGAACGGTAGGATTCCTGGCCGGGAAGGGAGGTCTAGTTGAGCGGTAGGATCCCTGGCCGGGAAGGGATGTCTAGATAAACGGTAGGATCCCTGGCCGGGAAGGGATGTCTAGATGAACGGTAGGATTCCTGGCCGGGAAGGGATGTCTAGATGAACGGTAGGATTCCTGGTCGGGAAGGGATGTCTAGTTGAGCGGTAGGATTCCTGGCCGGGAAGGGATGTCTAGTTGAGCGGTAGGATTCCTGGCCGGGAAGGGATGTCTAGTTGAACGGTAGGATTCCTGGCCGGGAAGGGATGTCTAGATGAGCGGTAGGATCCCTGGCCGGGAAGGGATGTCTAGTTGAACGGTAGGATTCTTGGCCGGGAAGGGATGTCTAGTTGAACGGTAGGATTCCTGGCCGGGAAGGGAGGTCTAGATGAACGGTAGGATCCCTGGCCGGGAAGGGATGTCTAGATGAACGGTAGGATTCCTGGCCGGGAAGGGAGGTCTAGTTGAACGGTAGGATTCCTGGCCGGGAAGGGAGGTCTAGTTGAACGGTAGGATCCCTGGCCGGGAAGGGATGTCTAGTTGAACGGTAGGATCCCTGGCCGGGAAGGGATGTCTAGTTGAACGGTAGGATTCCTGGCCGGGAAGGGAGGTCTAGATGAACGGTAGGATTCCTGGCCGGGAAGGGAGGTCTAGATGAACGGTAGGATTCCTGGCCGGGAAGGGAGGTCTAGTTGAGCGGTAGGATTCCTGGCCGGGAAGGGATGTCTAGTTGAACGGTAGGATTCCTGGCCGGGAAGGGAGGTCTAGATGAACGGTAGGATTCCTGGCCGGGAAGGGATGTCTAGATGAACGGTAGGATTCCTGGCCGGGAAGGGAGGTCTAGATGAACGGTAGGATTCCTGGCCGGGAAGGGATGTCTAGATGAACGGTAGGATTCCTGGCCGGGAAGGGAGGTCTAGTTGAACGGTAGGATTCCTGGCCGGGAAGGGAGGTCTAGATGAACGGTAGGATCCCTGGCCGGGAAGGGATGTCTAGTTGAACGGTAGGATTCCTGGCCGGGAAGGGAGGTCTAGATGAACGGTAGGATTCCTGGCCGGGAAGGGAGGTCTAGATGAACGGTAGGATTCCTGGCCGGGAAGGGATGTCTAGATGAACGGTAGGATCCCTGGCCGGGAAGGGATGTCTAGTTGAACGGTAGGATCCCTGGCCGGGAAGGGAGGTCTAGATGAACGGTAGGATTCCTGGCCGGGAAGGGAGGTCTAGATGAACGGTAGGATTCCTGGCCGGGAAGGGATGTCTAGATGAACGGTAGGATTCCTGGCCGGGAAGGGAGGTCTAGTTGAACGGTAGGATTCCTGGCCGGGAAGGGAGGTCTAGATGAACGGTAGGATCCCTGGCCGGGAAGGGATGTCTAGTTGAACGGTAGGATTCCTGGCCGGGAAGGGAGGTCTAGATGAACGGTAGGATTCCTGGCCGGGAAGGGAGGTCTAGATGAACGGTAGGATTCCTGGCCGGGAAGGGATGTCTAGATGAACGGTAGGATCCCTGGCCGGGAAGGGATGTCTAGTTGAACGGTAGGATTCCTGGCCGGGAAGGGATGTCTAGATGAACGGTAGGATTCCTGGCCGGGAAGGGAGGTCTAGATGAACGGTAGGATTCCTGGCCGGGAAGGGATGTCTAGATGAACGGTAGGATTCCTGGCCGGGAAGGGATGTCTAGATGAACGGTAGGATCCCTGGCCGGGAAGGGATGTCTAGTTGAACGGTAGGATTCCTGGCCGGGAAGGGAGGTCTAGTTGAGCGGTAGGATTCCTGGCCGGGAAGGGAGGTCTAGTTGAGCGGTAGGATTCCTGGCCGGGAAGGGATGTCTAGATGAACGGTAGGATTCCTGGCCGGGAAGGGAGGTCTAGATGAACGGTAGGATCCCTGGCCGGGAAGGGATGTCTAGTTGAACGGTAGGATTCCTGGCCGGGAAGGGATGTCTAGTTGAACGGTAGGATTCCTGGCCGGGAAGGGAGGTCTAGATGAACGGTAGGATTCCTGGCCGGGAAGGGATGTCTAGATGAACGGTAGGATTCCTGGCCGGGAAGGGATGTCTAGATGAACGGTAGGATTCTTGGCCGGGAAGGGATGTCTAGATGAACGGTAGGATTCCTGGCCGGGAAGGGAGGTCTAGTTGAACGGTAGGATTCCTGGCCGGGAAGGGAGGTCTAGTTGAGCGGTAGGATCCCTGGCCGGGAAGGGATGTCTAGATGAACGGTAGGATCCCTGGCCGGGAAGGGATGTCTAGATGAACGGTAGGATTCTTGGCCGGGAAGGGAGGTCTAGTTGAACGGTAGGATTCCTGGCCGGGAAGGGAGGTCTAGTTGAGCGGTAGGATCCCTGGCCGGGAAGGGATGTCTAGATGAACGGTAGGATCCCTGGCCGGGAAGGGATGTCTAGATGAACGGTAGGATTCCTGGCCGGGAAGGGAGGTCTAGTTGAACGGTAGGATTCCTGGCCGGGAAGGGATGTCTAGATGAACGGTAGGATTCCTGGCCGGGAAGGGATGTCTAGATGAACGGTAGGATTCCTGGCCGGGAAGGGATGTCTAGATGAACGGTAGGATTCTTGGCCGGGAAGGGATGTCTAGATGAACGGTAGGATTCCTGGCCGGGAAGGGATGTCTAGATGAACGGTAGGATTCCTGGCCGGGAAGGGAGGTCTAGTTGAACGGTAGGATTCCTGGCCGGGAAGGGAGGTCTAGATGAACGGTAGGATTCCTGGCCGGGAAGGGAGGTCTAGTTGAACGGTAGGATTCTTGGCCGGGAAGGGATGTCTAGTTGAACGGTAGGATTCTTGGCCGGGAAGGGATGTCTAGTTGAGCGGTAGGATCCCTGGCCGGGAAGGGAGGTCTAGTTGAACGGTAGGATTCCTGGCCGGGAAGGGAGGTCTAGTTGAACGGTAGGATTCCTGGCCGGGAAGGGATGTCTAGATGAACGGTAGGATTCCTGGCCGGGAAGGGAGGTCTAGTTGAACGGTAGGATTCTTGGCCGGGAAGGGATGTCTAGTTGAGCGGTAGGATCCCTGGCCGGGAAGGGAGGTCTAGTTGAACGGTAGGATTCCTGGCCGGGAAGGGAGGTCTAGTTGAACGGTAGGATTCTTGGCCGGGAAGGGATGTCTAGTTGAACGGTAGGATTCCTGGCCGGGAAGGGAGGTCTAGTTGAGCGGTAGGATCCCTGGCCGGGAAGGGAGGTCTAGATGAACGGTAGGATTCCTGGCCGGGAAGGGATATCTAGATGAACGGTAGGATTCCTGGCCGGGAAGGGATGTCTAGTTGAACGGTAGGATTCCTGGCCGGGAAGGGAGGTCTAGTTGAGCGGTAGGATTCCTGGCCGGGAAGGGAGGTCTAGTTGAGCGGTAGGATTCCTGGCCGGGAAGGGATGTCTAGATGAACGGTAGGATTCCTGGCCGGGAAGGGAGGTCTAGATGAACGGTAGGATCCCTGGCCGGGAAGGGATGTCTAGTTGAACGGTAGGATTCCTGGCCGGGAAGGGATGTCTAGTTGAACGGTAGGATTCCTGGCCGGGAAGGGATGTCTAGATGAACGGTAGGATTCCTGGCCGGGAAGGGATGTCTAGATGAACGGTAGGATTCCTGGCCGGGAAGGGATATCTAGATGAACGGTAGGATTCCTGGCCGGATCCAATCCACCCCACATCTGTATACAGAAGATTTCTTTGGAGACGCACCTCTCAGCTTCTCGGAAGGTTTCAGGACGCAGCTGAAGCCAAAGTCGGACAGCTTGATGTTGAGCGAGTCGTCCATCAGGATATTCTCCGGTTTTAGATCTCGGTGTACGATGTGATTTCTGTGCAGAAAAGACACGGCCTCCAGCAGGGAGCGCATGATGCACCTACAATGACATGGGGGGCAGAATGACAAGGGGGGGGGCAGAATGACAAGGGGGGGGCAGAATATGGGGGATCTCTGGGGGGAAAGAGAGAAAAACATGTAGGGAAGAGCAGAACATGAAGATCTCCGATAGTCGGAGGTTGTTATGTAGACTTCTCATGGTTTGCACCGGGTGCCGAGTCTGGTAACCCGTCTCACACTTCCACCTTATTACCCTGAAATCAGGACTGCGGCTTCCGTATTGCTCACCATGCTTTACCCCTCCCCCCCCCCCCCATCGGTGAGCTTTGCGCTGGGAACACGCAGGGCTCCTCTCCTAGGAAGGGGGCCCCTGAGGAGAACACATTTTGTGATGTTACTTTCCCAGCATACCTTAAAGGGGAAACTCCGGGATCCTCACCCCCCAGAACCCGCCCACCGTGAACAGATGACACAAAACCGAGACAGATCTACAAACACCTCCTGAGGAAGTCCTTACCGGGTCTCCTTCTCACTCAGCTTGACTTTCTCCGTCAGATAATCAAACAGCTCTCCTCTCTTCATCCTACAAGACAGACGGATACACCCCCCCGTCACTAAATCAGAAAGACCACCCCCATTGGGTCCAAGTCCACAGACCCCCGCCCCCCCCATTGGGTCCAAGCCCACAGACCCCCGCCCCCCATTGGGTCCAAGCCCACAGACCCCCGCCCCCCCATTGGGTCCAAGCCCACAGACCCCCGCCCCCCCATTGGGTCCAAGCCCACAGACCCCGCCCCCCCATTGGGTCCAAGCCCACAGACCCCGCCCCCCCATTGGGTCCAAGCCCACAGACCCCCGCCCCCCCCATTGGGTCCAAGCCCACAGACCCCCGCCCCCCCATTGGGTCCAAGCCCACAGACCCCCGCCCCCCCATTGGGTCCAAGCCCACAGACCACCGCCCCCCATTGGGTCCAAGCCCACAGACCCCCGCCCCCCCATTGGGTCCAAGCCCACAGACCCCCGCCCCCCCATTGGGTCCAAGCCCACAGACCCCGCCCCCCCATTGGGTCCAAGCCCACAGACCCCGCCCCCCATTGGGTCCAAGCCCACAGACTCACAAGTCAAACACCAGGAAGATGAACGTGGAAGACTCGTAGGAATCGATGAGGGAGACTGGAAGAGAAAAAAAAGAATCAAAGTCTGCCAACAAAACACCCCCAACCCCATTACATCTCTTCTTCATTATGCATGATGGGGGATGGAGAAGAGATGATTGATGGAGGAGTCAGAGATGGTAGGACAAGATAAAAAATGATTGGTAGAGAATAAATAGGGAGGAGTCAAAGATGATTGGAGGAGATCAGTGAGGGAGAGGAGTCGGAGGTGGTAGGACAGAAGATCGGTGATGGAGAGTCGGAGGTGGTAGGACAGAAGATCGGTGATGGAGAGTCGGAGTCGGAGGTGGTAGGACAGAAGATCGGTGATGGAGAGGAGTCGTCGGAGGTGGTAGGACAGAAGATCGGTGATGGAGAGGAGGAGTCGGAGGTGGTAGGACAGAAGATCGGTGATGGAGAGAAGGAGTCGGAGGTGGTAGGACAGAAGATCGGTGATGGAGAGGAGGAGTCGGAGGTGGTAGGACAGAAGATCGGTGATGGAGAGGAGGAGTCGGAGGTGGTAGGACAGAAGATCGGTGATGGAGAGGAGGAGGAGTCGGAGATGGTAGGACAGAAGATCGGTGATGGAGAGGAGGAGGAGTCAGAGATGGTAGGACAGAAGATCGGTGATGGGGAGGAGGAGGTGGTAGGACAGAAGATCGGTGATGGAGAGGAGGAGGTGGTAGGACAGAAGATCGGTGATGGAGAGGAGGAGGTGGTAGGACAGAAGATCGGTGATGGAGAGGAGGAGTCGGAGATGGTAGGACAGAAGATCGGTGATGGAGAGGAGGAGTCGGAGGTGGTAGGACAGAAGATCGGTGATGGGGAGGAGGAGGTGGTAGGACAGAAGATCGGTGATGGGGAGGAGGAGTCGGAGGTGGTAGGACAGAAGATCGGTGATGGAGAGGAGGAGGTGGTAGGACAGAAGATCGGTGATGGAGAGGAGGAGTCGGAGGTGGTAGGACAGAAGATCGGTGATGGAGAGTCGGAGGTGGTAGGACAGAAGATCGGTGATGGAGAGTCGGAGGTGGTAGGACAGAAGATCGGTGATGGAGAGTCGGAGTCGGAGGTGGTAGGACAGAAGATCGGTGATGGAGAGGAGGAGTCGGAGGTGGTAGGACAGAAGATCGGTGATGGAGAGGAGGAGGTGGTAGGACAGAAGATCGGTGATGGAGAGGAGGAGGTGGTAGGACAGAAGATCGGTGATGGGGAGGAGGAGGTGGTAGGACAGAAGATCGGTGATGGAGAGGAGGAGTCGGAGGTGGTAGGACAGAAGATCGGTGATGGAGAGGAGGAGGTGGTAGGACAGAAGATCGGTGATGGGGAGGAGGAGGTGGTAGGACAGAAGATCGGTGATGGGGAGGAGGAGGTGGTAGGACAGAAGATCGGTGATGGAGAGAAGGAGTCGGAGGTGGTAGGACAGAAGATCGGTGATGGAGAGGAGGAGTCAGAGATGGTAGGACAGAAGATCGGTGATGGAGAGGAGGAGTCGGAGGTGGTAGGACAGAAGATCGGTGATGGAGAGGAGGAGTCGGAGGTGGTAGGACAGAAGATCGGTGATGGAGAGGAGGAGTCGGAGGTGGTAGGACAGAAGATCGGTGATGGAGAGGAGGAGTCGGAGGTGGTAGGACAGAAGATCGGTGATGGAGAGGAGGAGTCGGAGGTGGTAGGACAGAAGATCGGTGATGGAGAGGAGGAGGTGGTAGGACAGAAGATCGGTGATGGGGAGGAGGAGGTGGTAGGACAGAAGATCGGTGATGGAGAGGAGGAGTCGGAGGTGGTAGGACAGAAGATCGGTGATGGAGAGGAGGAGGTGGTAGGACAGAAGATCGGTGATGGAGAGGAGGAGTCGGAGGTGGTAGGACAGAAGATCGGTGATGGAGAGGAGGAGTCGGAGGTGGTAGGACAGAAGATCGGTGATGGAGAGGAGGAGTCGGAGGTGGTAGGACAGAAGATCGGTGATGGAGAGGAGGAGGAGTCAGAGATGGTAGGACAGAAGATCGGTGATGGAGAGGAGGAGGTGGTAGGACAGAAGATCGGTGATGGAGAGGAGGAGTCGGAGATGGTAGGACAGAAGATCGGTGATGGAGAGGAGGAGTCGGAGGTGGTAGGACAGAAGATCGGTGATGGAGGAGTCGGAGGTGGTAGGACAGAAGATCGGTGATGGAGGAGTCGGAGATGGTAGGACAGAAGATCGGTGATGGAGAGGAGGAGTCGGAGGTGGTAGGACAGAAGATCGGTGATGGAGAGGAGGAGTCGGAGATGGTAGGACAGAAGATCGGTGATGGAGAGGAGGAGTCGGAGATGGTAGGACAGAAGATCGGTGATGGAGAGGAGGAGTCGGAGGTGGTAGGACAGAAGATCGGTGATGGAGAGGAGGAGTCGGAGGTGGTAGGACAGAAGATCGGTGATGGAGAGGAGGAGGTGGTAGGACAGAAGATCGGTGATGGAGAGGAGGAGGTGGTAGGACAGAAGATCGGTGATGGAGGAGTCGGAGGTGGTAGGACAGAAGATCGGTGATGGAGAGGAGGAGGTGGTAGGACAGAAGATCGGTGATGGAGAGGAGGAGGTGGTAGGACAGAAGATCGGTGATGGAGAGGAGGAGGTGGTAGGACAGAAGATCGGTGATGGAGAGGAGGAGTCGGAGGTGGTAGGACAGAAGATCGGTGATGGAGAGGAGGAGTCGGAGATGGTAGGACAGAAGATCGGTGATGGAGAGGAGGAGGTGGTAGGACAGAAGATCGGTGATGGAGAGGAGGAGGTGGTAGGACAGAAGATCGGTGATGGAGAGGAGGAGGAGGTGGTAGGACAGAAGATCGGTGATGGAGAGTCGGAGGTGGTAGGACAGAAGATCGGTGATGGGGAGGAGGAGGTGGTAGGACAGAAGATCGGTGATGGAGAGGAGGAGGTGGTAGGACAGAAGATCGGTGATGGAGAGGAGGAGGTGGTAGGACAGAAGATCGGTGATGGAGAGGAGGAGTCGGAGGTGGTAGGACAGAAGATCGGTGATGGAGAGGAGGAGTCAGAGATGGTAGGACAGAAGATCGGTGATGGGGAGGAGGAGGTGGTAGGACAGAAGATCGGTGATGGAGAGGAGGAGTCAGAGATGGTAGGACAGAAGATCGGTGATGGAGAGGAGGAGTCGGAGGTGGTAGGACAGAAGATCGGTGATGGAGAGGAGGAGTCGGAGGTGGTAGGACAGAAGATCGGTGATGGAGAGGAGGAGTCGGAGGTGGTAGGACAGAAGATCGGTGATGGGGAGGAGGAGGTGGTAGGACAGAAGATCGGTGATGGAGAGGAGGAGTCGGAGGTGGTAGGACAGAAGATCGGTGATGGAGAGGAGGAGGTGGTAGGACAGAAGATCGGTGATGGAGAGGAGGAGTCGGAGGTGGTAGGACAGAAGATCGGTGATGGAGAGGAGGAGTCGGAGGTGGTAGGACAGAAGATCGGTGATGGAGAGGAGGAGTCGGAGGTGGTAGGACAGAAGATCGGTGATGGAGAGGAGGAGTCGGAGGTGGTAGGACAGAAGATCGGTGATGGAGAGGAGGAGTCGGAGGTGGTAGGACAGAAGATCGGTGATGGAGAGGAGGAGTCGGAGGTGGTAGGACAGAAGATCGGTGATGGAGAGGAGGAGTCGGAGGTGGTAGGACAGAAGATCGGTGATGGAGAGGAGGAGTCGGAGGTGGTAGGACAGAAGATCGGTGATGGGGAGGAGGAGGTGGTAGGACAGAAGATCGGTGATGGGGAGGAGGAGGTGGTAGGACAGAAGATCGGTGATGGAGAGGAGGAGTCGGAGGTGGTAGGACAGAAGATCGGTGATGGAGAGGAGGAGTCAGAGATGGTAGGACAGAAGATCGGTGATGGAGAGGAGGAGTCGGAGGTGGTAGGACAGAAGATCGGTGATGGAGAGGAGGAGTCGGAGGTGGTAGGACAGAAGATCGGTGATGGAGAGGAGGAGTCGGAGGTGGTAGGACAGAAGATCGGTGATGGAGAGGAGGAGTCGGAGGTGGTAGGACAGAAGATCGGTGATGGAGAGGAGGAGTCGGAGGTGGTAGGACAGAAGATCGGTGATGGAGGAGTCGGAGATGGTAGGACAGAAGATCGGTGATGGAGAGGAGGAGTCGGAGGTGGTAGGACAGAAGATCGGTGATGGAGAGGAGGAGTCGGAGGTGGTAGGACAGAAGATCGGTGATGGAGAGGAGGAGTCGGAGGTGGTAGGACAGAAGATCGGTGATGGAGGAGTCGGAGATGGTAGGACAGAAGATCGGTGATGGAGGAGTCGGAGATGGTAGGACAGAAGATCGGTGATGGAGAGGAGGAGTCGGAGGTGGTAGGACAGAAGATGGGTGATGGAGAGGAGTCGTCGGAGGTGGTAGGACAGAAGATCGGTGATGGAGAGGAGGAGTCGGAGGTGGCAGGACAGAAGATCGGTGATGGAGAGGAGGAGGTGGTAGGACAGAAGATCGGTGATGGAGAGGAGGAGTCGGAGGTGGTAGGACAGAAGATCGGTGATGGAGAGGAGGAGTCGGAGATGGTAGGACAGAAGATCGGTGATGGAGAGGAGGAGTCGGAGGTGGTAGGACAGAAGATCGGTGATGGAGGAGTCGGAGGTGGTAGGACAGAAGATCGGTGATGGAGAGGAGGAGGTGGTAGGACAGAAGATCGGTGATGGAGAGGAGGAGTCGGAGGTGGTAGGACAGAAGATCGGTGATGGAGAGGAGGAGTCGGAGATGGTAGGACAGAAGATCGGTGATGGAGGAGTCGGAGATGGTAGGACAGAAGATCGGTGATGGAGAGGAGGAGTCGGAGGTGGTAGGACAGAAGATCGGTGATGGAGAGGAGGAGTCGGAGATGGTAGGACAGAAGATCGGTGATGGAGAGGAGGAGTCGGAGGTGGTAGGACAGAAGATCGGTGATGGAGGAGTCGGAGATGGTAGGACAGAAGATCGGTGATGGAGAGGAGGAGGAGTCGGAGGTGGTAGGACAGAAGATCGGTGATGGAGAGTCGGAGGTGGTAGGACAGAAGATCGGTGATAGAGAGGAGGAGTCGGAGGTGGTAGGACAGAAGATCGGTGATGGAGAGGAGGAGGTGGTAGGACAGAAGATCGGTGATGGAGAGTCGGAGGTGGTAGGACAGAAGATCGGTGATGGAGAGGAGGAGTCGGAGGTGGTAGGACAGAAGATCGGTGATGGAGAGGAGGAGTCGGAGGTGGTAGGACAGAAGATCGGTGATGGAGAGGAGGAGGTGGTAGGACAGAAGATCGGTGATGGAGGAGTCGGAGGTGGTAGGACAGAAGATCGGTGATGGAGAGTCGGAGGTGGTAGGACAGAAGATCGGTGATGGAGGAGTCGGAGGTGGTAGGACAGAAGATCGGTGATGGAGAGGAGGAGGTGGTAGGACAGAAGATCGGTGATGGAGAGGAGGAGTCGGAGGTGGTAGGACAGAAGATCGGTGATGGAGAGGAGGAGTCGGAGGTGGTAGGACAGAAGATCGGTGATGGAGAGGAGGAGTCGGAGGTGGTAGGACAGAAGATCGGTGGAGAGGAGGAGGTGGTAGGACAGAAGATCGGTGATAGAGAGGAGGAGTCGGAGGTGGTAGGACAGAAGATCGGTGATGGAGAGTCGGAGGTGGTAGGACAGAAGATCGGTGATGGAGAGGAGGAGGTGGTAGGACAGAAGATCGGTGATGGAGAGGAGGAGTCAGAGATGGTAGGACAGAAGATCGGTGATGGAGAGGAGGAGTCGGAGGTGGTAGGACAGAAGATCGGTGATGGAGAGGAGGAGTCAGAGATGGTAGGACAGAAGATCGGTGATGGAGAGGAGGAGTCGGAGGTGGTAGGACAGAAGATCGGTGATGGAGAGGAGGAGTCGGAGGTGGTAGGACAGAAGATCGGTGATGGAGAGGAGGAGGTGGTAGGACAGAAGATCGGTGATGGAGAGGAGGAGTCGGAGGTGGTAGGACAGAAGATCGGTGATGGGGAGGAGGAGTCGGAGGTGGTAGGACAGAAGATCGGTGATGGAGAGGAGGAGTCGGAGGTGGTAGGACAGAAGATCGGTGATGGAGAGGAGGAGTCGGAGGTGGTAGGACAGAAGATCGGTGATGGAGAGGAGGAGGTGGTAGGACAGAAGATCGGTGATGGAGAGGAGGAGTCAGAGATGGTAGGACAGAAGATCGGTGATGGAGAGGAGGAGTCGGAGGTGGTAGGACAGAAGATCGGTGATGGAGAGGAGGAGTCAGAGATGGTAGGACAGAAGATCGGTGATGGAGAGGAGGAGTCGGAGGTGGTAGGACAGAAGATCGGTGATGGAGAGGAGGAGTCGGAGGTGGTAGGACAGAAGATCGGTGATGGAGAGGAGGAGTCGGAGATGGTAGGACAGAAGATCGGTGATGGAGAGTCAGAGATGGTAGGACAGAAGATCGGTGATGGGGAGGAGGAGGTGGTAGGACAGAAGATCGGTGATGGAGAGTCGGAGGTGGTAGGACAGAAGATCGGTGATGGAGAGGAGGAGTCGGAGGTGGTAGGACAGAAGATCGGTGATGGAGAGGAGGAGGTGGTAGGACAGAAGATCGGTCATGGAGAGGAGGAGTCGGAGGTGGTAGGACAGAAGATCGGTGATGGAGAGGAGGAGTCGGAGGTGGTAGGACAGAAGATCGGTGATGGAGAGGAGGAGTCGGAGGTGGTAGGACAGAAGATCGGTGATGGAGAGGAGGAGTCAGAGATGGTAGGACAGAAGATCGGTGATGGAGAGGAGGAGTCGGAGGTGGTAGGACAGAAGATCGGTGATGGAGAGGAGGAGTCAGAGATGGTAGGACAGAAGATCGGTGATGGAGAGGAGGAGTCGGAGGTGGTAGGACAGAAGATCGGTGATGGAGAGGAGGAGTCGGAGGTGGTAGGACAGAAGATCGGTGATGGAGAGGAGGAGGTGGTAGGACAGAAGATCGGTGATGGAGAGTCGGAGATGGTAGGACAGAAGATCGGTGATGGAGAGGAGGAGTCGGAGGTGGTAGGACAGAAGATCGGTGATGGAGAGGAGGAGTCGGAGGTGGTAGGACAGAAGATCGGTGATGGAGAGGAGGAGGTGGTAGGACAGAAGATCGGTGATGGAGAGGAGGAGGTGGTAGGACAGAAGATCGGTGATGGAGAGGAGGAGGAGTCGGAGGTGGTAGGACAGAAGATCGGTGATGGAGAGGAGGAGGTGGTAGGACAGAAGATCGGTGATGGAGAGGAGGAGTCGGAGGTGGTAGGACAGAAGATCGGTGATGGAGAGGAGGAGGTGGTAGGACAGAAGATCGGTGATGGAGAGTCGGAGGTGGTAGGACAGAAGATCGGTGATGGAGAGTCGGAGGTGGTAGGACAGAAGATCGGTGATGGAGAGTCGGAGGTGGTAGGACAGAAGATCGGTGATGGAGAGGAGGAGTCGGAGGTGGTAGGACAGAAGATCGGTGATGGAGAGTCGGAGGTGGTAGGACAGAAGATCGGTGATGGAGAGTCGGAGTCGGAGGTGGTAGGACAGAAGATCGGTGATGGAGAGGAGGAGTCGGAGGTGGTAGGACAGAAGATCGGTGATGGAGAGGAGGAGTCGGAGGTGGTAGGACAGAAGATCGGTGATGGAGAGGAGGAGTCGGAGGTGGTAGGACAGAAGATCGGTGATGGAGAGGAGGAGTCGGAGGTGGTAGGACAGAAGATGGGTGATGGAGAGGAGGAGGAGTCAGAGATGGTAGGACAGAAGATCGGTGATGGGGAGGAGGAGGTGGTAGGACAGAAGATCGGTGATGGGGAGGAGGAGGTGGTAGGACAGAAGATCGGTGATGGAGAGGAGGAGTCGGAGGTGGTAGGACAGAAGATCGGTGATGGAGAGGAGGAGTCGGAGGTGGTAGGACAGAAGATCGGTGATGGAGAGGAGGAGTCGGAGGTGGTAGGACAGAAGATCGGTGATGGAGAGGAGGAGGTGGTAGGACAGAAGATCGGTGATGGAGAGGAGGAGGTGGTAGGACAGAAGATCGGTGATGGGGAGGAGGAGTCGGAGGTGGTAGGACAGAAGATCGGTGATGGAGAGGAGGAGTCGGAGGTGGTAGGACAGAAGATCGGTGATGGAGAGGAGGAGTCGGAGGTGGTAGGACATTAGATCGGTGATGGAGAGTCGGAGGTGGTAGGACAGAAGATCGGTGATGGAGAGTCGGAGTCGGAGGTGGTAGGACAGAAGATCGGTGATGGAGAGGAGGAGGAGTCGGAGGTGGTAGGACAGAAGATCGGTGATGGAGAGGAGGAGGTGGTAGGACAGAAGATCGGTGATGGAGAGGAGGAGTCGGAGGTGGTAGGACAGAAGATCGGTGATGGAGAGGAGGAGGTGGTAGGACAGAAGATCGGTGATGGAGAGTCGGAGGTGGTAGGACAGAAGATCGGTGATGGAGAGTCGGAGGTGGTAGGACAGAAGATCGGTGATGGAGAGGAGGAGTCGGAGGTGGTAGGACAGAAGATCGGTGATGGAGAGGAGGAGTCGGAGGTGGTAGGACAGAAGATCGGTGATGGAGAGAAGGAGTCGGAGGTGGTAGGACAGAAGATCGGTGATGGAGAGGAGGAGTCGGAGGTGGTAGGACAGAAGATCGGTGATGGAGAGGAGGAGTCGGAGGTGGTAGGACAGAAGATCGGTGATGGAGAGGAGGAGGTGGTAGGACAGAAGATCGGTGATGGGGAGGAGGAGGTGGTAGGACAGAAGATCGGTGATGGAGAGGAGGAGTCGGAGGTGGTAGGACAGAAGATCGGTGATGGAGAGGAGGAGTCAGAGATGGTAGGACAGAAGATCGGTGATGGAGAGGAGGAGTCGGAGGTGGTAGGACAGAAGATCGGTGATGGAGAGGAGGAGGTGGTAGGACAGAAGATCGGTGATGGAGAGGAGGAGTCGGAGATGGTAGGACAGAAGATCGGTGATGGAGAGGAGGAGTCGGAGGTGGTAGGACAGAAGATCGGTGATGGAGGAGTCGGAGGTGGTAGGACAGAAGATCGGTGATGGAGAGGAGGAGGTGGTAGGACAGAAGATCGGTGATGGAGAGGAGGAGTCAGAGATGGTAGGACAGAAGATCGGTGATGGAGAGGAGGAGTCGGAGGTGGTAGGACAGAAGATCGGTGATGGAGAGGAGGAGGAGTCAGAGATGGTAGGACAGAAGATCGGTGATGGAGAGGAGGAGGTGGTAGGACAGAAGATCGGTGATGGAGAGGAGGAGGTGGTAGGACAGAAGATCGGTGATGGAGGAGTCGGAGGTGGTAGGACAGAAGATCGGTGATGGGGAGGAGGAGGTGGTAGGACAGAAGATCGGTGATGGAGAGGAGGAGTCAGAGATGGTAGGACAGAAGATCGGTGATGGAGAGGAGGAGGTGGTAGGACAGAAGATCGGTGATGGAGAGGAGGAGGTGGTAGGACAGAAGATCGGTGATGGAGAGGAGGAGGTGGTAGGACAGAAGATCGGTGATAGAGAGGAGGAGTCGGAGGTGGTAGGACAGAAGATCGGTGATAGAGAGGAGGAGTCGGAGGTGGTAGGACAGAAGATCGGTGATGGAGAGGAGGAGGTGGTAGGACAGAAGATCGGTGATGGAGGAGTCGGAGGTGGTAGGACAGAAGATCGGTGATGGAGAGGAGGAGTCGGAGGTGGTAGGACAGAAGATCGGTGATGGAGAGGAGGAGGTGGTAGGACAGAAGATCGGTGATGGAGAGTCGGAGGTGGTAGGACAGAAGATCGGTGATGGAGAGGAGGAGGTGGTAGGACAGAAGATCGGTGATGGAGAGTCGGAGGTGGTAGGACAGAAGATCGGTGATGGAGAGGAGGAGTCGGAGGTGGTAGGACAGAAGATCGGTGATGGAGAGTCGGAGGTGGTAGGACAGAAGATCGGTGATGGAGAGTCGGAGGTGGTAGGACAGAAGATCGGTGATGGAGAGTCGGAGTCGGAGGTGGTAGGACAGAAGATCGGTGATGGAGAGGAGGAGTCGGAGGTGGTAGGACAGAAGATCGGTGATGGAGAGGAGGAGGTGGTAGGACAGAAGATCGGTGATGGAGAGGAGGAGGTGGTAGGACAGAAGATCGGTGATGGAGAGGAGGAGTCGGAGGTGGTAGGACAGAAGATCGGTGATGGAGAGTCGGAGGTGGTAGGACAGAAGATCGGTGATGGAGAGTCGGAGGTGGTAGGACAGAAGATCGGTGATGGAGGAGGAGGAGTCGGAGGTGGTAGGACAGAAGATCGGTGATGGAGAGTCGGAGGTGGTAGGACAGAAGATCGGTGATGGAGAGGAGGAGGTGGTAGGACAGAAGATCGGTGATGGAGAGGAGGAGGTGGTAGGACAGAAGATCGGTGATGGAGGAGTCGGAGGTGGTAGGACAGAAGATCGGTGATGGAGAGGAGGAGGTGGTAGGACAGAAGATCGGTGATGGAGAGGAGGAGGTGGTAGGACAGAAGATCGGTGATGGAGGAGTCGGAGGTGGTAGGACAGAAGATCGGTGATGGAGAGTCGGAGGTGGTAGGACAGAAGATCGGTGATGGAGGAGTCGGAGGTGGTAGGACAGAAGATCGGTGATGGAGAGTCGGAGGTGGTAGGACAGAAGATCGGTGATGGAGGAGGAGGAGTCGGAGGTGGTAGGACAGAAGATCGGTGATGGAGAGTCGGAGGTGGTAGGACAGAAGATCGGTGATGGAGAGGAGGAGGTGGTAGGACAGAAGATCGGTGATGGAGAGTCGGAGGTGGTAGGACAGAAGATCGGTGATGGAGAGGAGGAGTCGGAGGTGGTAGGACAGAAGATCGGTGATGGAGAGGAGGAGGTGGTAGGACAGAAGATCGGTGATGGAGAGGAGGAGGTGGTAGGACAGAAGATCGGTGATGGAGAGTCGGAGGTGGTAGGACAGAAGATCGGTGATGGAGAGGAGGAGTCGGAGGTGGTAGGACAGAAGATCGGTGATGGAGAGGAGGAGTCGGAGATGGTAGGACAGAAGATCGGTGATGGAGAGGAGGAGTCGGAGGTGGTAGGACAGAAGATCGGTGATGGAGAGGAGGAGTCGGAGGTGGTAGGACAGAAGATCGGTGATGGAGAGGAGGAGTCGGAGGTGGTAGGACAGAAGATCGGTGATGGAGAGGAGGAGGAGGAGGTGGTAGGACAGAAGATCGGTGATGGAGAGGAGGAGGTGGTAGGACAGAAGATCGGTGATGGAGAGGAGGAGGTGGTAGGACAGAAGATCGGTGATGGGGAGGAGGAGTCGGAGGTGGTAGGACAGAAGATCGGTGATGGAGAGGAGGAGGTGGTAGGACAGAAGATCGGTGATGGAGAGGAGGAGGTGGTAGGACAGAAGATCGGTGATGGGGAGGAGGAGGTGGTAGGACAGAAGATCGGTGATGGGGAGGAGGAGTCGGAGATGGTAGGACAGAAGATCGGTGATGGAGAGGAGGAGGTGGTAGGACAGAAGATCGGTGATGGGGAGGAGGAGGTGGTAGGACAGAAGATCGGTGATGGAGAGGAGGAGGTGGTAGGACAGAAGATCGGTGATGGAGAGGAGGAGTCGGAGGTGGTAGGACAGAAGATCGGTGATGGAGAGGAGGAGGAGGAGGTGGTAGGACAGAAGATCGGTGATGGAGAGGAGGAGGTGGTAGGACAGAAGATCGGTGATGGAGAGGAGGAGGTGGTAGGACAGAAGATCGGTGATGGAGAGGAGGAGTCGGAGGTGGTAGGACAGAAGATCGGTGATGGAGAGGAGGAGGTGGTAGGACAGAAGATCGGTGATGGAGAGGAGGAGGTGGTAGGACAGAAGATCGGTGATGGGGAGGAGGAGGTGGTAGGACAGAAGATCGGTGATGGGGAGGAGGAGTCGGAGATGGTAGGACAGAAGATCGGTGATGGAGAGGAGGAGGTGGTAGGACAGAAGATCGGTGATGGAGAGGAGGAGGTGGTAGGACAGAAGATCGGTGATGGGGAGGAGGAGGTGGTAGGACAGAAGATCGGTGATGGAGAGGAGGAGGTGGTAGGACAGAAGATCGGTGATGGGGAGGAGGAGGTGGTAGGACAGAAGATCGGTGATGGAGAGGAGGAGTCGGAGATGGTAGGACAGAAGATCGGTGATGGAGAGGAGGAGGTGGTAGGACAGAAGATCGGTGATGGGGAGGAGGAGGTGGTAGGACAGAAGATCGGTGATGGAGAGGAGGAGGTGGTAGGACAGAAGATCGGTGATGGAGAGGAGGAGTCGGAGGTGGTAGGACAGAAGATCGGTGATGGAGAGGAGGAGGTGGTAGGACAGAAGATCGGTGATGGAGAGGAGGAGTCGGAGGTGGTAGGACAGAAGATCGGTGATAGAGAGGAGGAGTCGGAGGTGGTAGGACAGAAGATCGGTGATGGAGGAGTCGGAGGTGGTAGGACAGAAGATCGGTGATGGAGAGGAGGAGGTGGTAGGACAGAAGATCGGTGATGGAGAGGAGGAGTCGGAGATGGTAGGACAGAAGATCGGTGATGGAGAGGAGGAGGTGGTAGGACAGAAGATCGGTGATGGGGAGGAGGAGGTGGTAGGACAGAAGATCGGTGATGGAGAGGAGGAGGTGGTAGGACAGAAGATCGGTGATGGAGAGGAGGAGTCGGAGGTGGTAGGACAGAAGATCGGTGATGGAGAGGAGGAGTCGGAGGTGGTAGGACAGAAGATCGGTGATGGAGGAGGAGGAGTCGGAGGTGGTAGGACAGAAGATCGGTGATGGGGAGGAGGAGGTGGTAGGACAGAAGATCGGTGATGGAGAGGAGGAGTCGGAGGTGGTAGGACAGAAGATCGGTGATGGAGAGTCGGAGGTGGTAGGACAGAAGATCGGTGATGGAGAGGAGGAGGAGGTGGTAGGACAGAAGATCGGTGATGGAGAGTCGGAGGTGGTAGGACAGAAGATCGGTGATGGAGAGGAGGAGGTGGTAGGACAGAAGATCGGTGATGGAGAGGAGGAGGTGGTAGGACAGAAGATCGGTGATAGAGAGGAGGAGTCGGAGGTGGTAGGACAGAAGATCGGTGATAGAGAGGAGGAGTCGGAGGTGGTAGGACAGAAGATCGGTGATGGAGAGGAGGAGGTGGTAGGACAGAAGATCGGTGATGGAGGAGTCGGAGGTGGTAGGACAGAAGATCGGTGATGGAGAGGAGGAGTCGGAGGTGGTAGGACAGAAGATCGGTGATGGAGAGGAGGAGGTGGTAGGACAGAAGATCGGTGATGGAGAGTCGGAGGTGGTAGGACAGAAGATCGGTGATGGAGAGGAGGAGGTGGTAGGACAGAAGATCGGTGATGGAGAGTCGGAGTCGGAGGTGGTAGGACAGAAGATCGGTGATGGAGAGGAGGAGTCGGAGGTGGTAGGACAGAAGATCGGTGATGGAGAGGAGGAGGTGGTAGGACAGAAGATCGGTGATGGAGAGGAGGAGGTGGTAGGACAGAAGATCGGTGATGGAGAGGAGGAGTCGGAGGTGGTAGGACAGAAGATCGGTGATGGAGAGTCGGAGGTGGTAGGACAGAAGATCGGTGATGGAGAGTCGGAGGTGGTAGGACAGAAGATCGGTGATGGAGGAGGAGGAGTCGGAGGTGGTAGGACAGAAGATCGGTGATGGAGAGTCGGAGGTGGTAGGACAGAAGATCGGTGATATAGAGGAGGAGGTGGTAGGACAGAAGATCGGTGATGGAGAGGAGGAGGTGGTAGGACAGAAGATCGGTGATGGAGGAGTCGGAGGTGGTAGGACAGAAGATCGGTGATGGAGAGGAGGAGGTGGTAGGACAGAAGATCGGTGATGGAGAGGAGGAGGTGGTAGGACAGAAGATCGGTGATGGAGGAGTCGGAGGTGGTAGGACAGAAGATCGGTGATGGAGAGTCGGAGGTGGTAGGACAGAAGATCGGTGATGGAGGAGTCGGAGGTGGTAGGACAGAAGATCGGTGATGGAGAGTCGGAGGTGGTAGGACAGAAGATCGGTGATGGAGGAGGAGGAGTCGGAGGTGGTAGGACAGAAGATCGGTGATGGAGAGTCGGAGGTGGTAGGACAGAAGATCGGTGATGGAGAGGAGGAGGTGGTAGGACAGAAGATCGGTGATGGAGAGTCGGAGGTGGTAGGACAGAAGATCGGTGATGGAGAGGAGGAGTCGGAGGTGGTAGGACAGAAGATCGGTGATGGAGAGGAGGAGGTGGTAGGACAGAAGATCGGTGATGGAGAGGAGGAGTCGGAGGTGGTAGGACAGAAGATCGGTGATGGAGAGGAGGAGTCGGAGGTGGTAGGACAGAAGATCGGTGATGGAGAGGAGGAGGTGGTAGGACAGAAGATCGGTGATGGAGAGGAGGAGGTGGTAGGACAGAAGATCGGTGATGGAGAGGAGGAGGTGGTAGGACAGAAGATCGGTGATGGGGAGGAGGAGGTGGTAGGACAGAAGATCGGTGATGGGGAGGAGGAGTCAGAGATGGTAGGACAGAAGATCGGTGATGGAGAGTCGGAGATGGTAGGACAGAAGATCGGTGATGGAGAGGAGGAGGTGGTAGGACAGAAGATCGGTGATGGGGAGGAGGAGGTGGTAGGACAGAAGATCGGTGATGGAGAGGAGGAGGTGGTAGGACAGAAGATCGGTGATGGAGAGGAGGAGTCGGAGGTGGTAGGACAGAAGATCGGTGATGGAGAGGAGGAGTCGGAGGTGGTAGGACAGAAGATCGGTGATGGAGAGTCGGAGGTGGTAGGACAGAAGATCGGTGATGGAGAGTCGGAGGTGGTAGGACAGAAGATCGGTGATGGAGAGGAGGAGGAGGTGGTAGGACAGAAGATCGGTGATGGAGAGGAGGAGGTGGTAGGACAGAAGATCGGTGATGGAGAGGAGGAGTCAGAGATGGTAGGACAGAAGATCGGTGATGGAGAGGAGGAGTCGGAGGTGGTAGGACAGAAGATCGGTGATGGAGAGGAGGAGGTGGTAGGACAGAAGATCGGTGATGGAGAGGAGGAGGTGGTAGGACAGAAGATCGGTGATGGAGAGGAGGAGTCGGAGATGGTAGGACAGAAGATCGGTGATGGAGAGTCGGAGATGGTAGGACAGAAGATCGGTGATGGAGAGGAGGAGTCGGAGGTGGTAGGACAGAAGATCGGTGATGGAGAGGAGGAGGTGGTAGGACAGAAGATCGGTGATGGAGAGGAGGAGTCGGAGATGGTAGGACAGAAGATCGGTGATGGAGAGGAGGAGGTGGTAGGACAGAAGATCGGTGATGGGGAGGAGGAGGTGGTAGGACAGAAGATCGGTGATGGAGAGGAGGAGGTGGTAGGACAGAAGATCGGTGATGGAGAGGAGGAGTCGGAGGTGGTAGGACAGAAGATCGGTGATGGAGAGGAGGAGTCGGAGGTGGTAGGACAGAAGATCGGTGATGGAGAGTCGGAGGTGGTAGGACAGAAGATCGGTGATGGAGAGTCGGAGGTGGTAGGACAGAAGATCGGTGATGGAGAGGAGGAGGAGGTGGTAGGACAGAAGATCGGTGATGGAGAGTCGGAGGTGGTAGGACAGAAGATCGGTGATAGAGAGGAGGAGTCGGAGGTGGTAGGACAGAAGATCGGTGATGGAGAGTCGGAGTCGGAGGTGGTAGGACAGAAGATCGGTGATGGAGAGGAGGAGGAGTCGGAGGTGGTAGGACAGAAGATCGGTGATGGAGAGGAGGAGGTGGTAGGACAGAAGATCGGTGATGGAGAGGAGGAGGTGGTAGGACAGAAGATCGGTGATGGGGAGGAGGAGGTGGTAGGACAGAAGATCGGTGATGGAGAGGAGGAGGTGGTAGGACAGAAGATCGGTGATGGAGAGGAGGAGGTGGTAGGACAGAAGATCGGTGATGGAGAGTCGGAGGTGGTAGGACAGAAGATCGGTGATGGAGAGTCGGAGGTGGTAGGACAGAAGATCGGTGATGGAGAGGAGGAGTCGGAGGTGGTAGGACAGAAGATCGGTGATGGAGAGGAGGAGTCGGAGGTGGTAGGACAGAAGATCGGTGATGGAGAGGAGGAGGTGGTAGGACAGAAGATCGGTGATGGAGAGGAGGAGTCGGAGGTGGTAGGACAGAAGATCGGTGATGGAGAGGAGGAGTCGGAGGTGGTAGGACAGAAGATCGGTGATGGAGAGGAGGAGTCGGAGGTGGTAGGACAGAAGATCGGTGATGGAGAGGAGGAGTCGGAGGTGGTAGGACAGAAGATCGGTGATGGAGAGTCGGAGGTGGTAGGACAGAAGATCGGTGATGGAGAGTCGGAGGTGGTAGGACAGAAGATCGGTGATGGAGAGGAGGAGGTGGTAGGACAGAAGATCGGTGATGGAGAGTCGGAGGTGGTAGGACAGAAGATCGGTGATGGAGAGGAGGAGTCGGAGGTGGTAGGACAGAAGATCGGTGATGGAGAGGAGGAGGTGGTAGGACAGAAGATCGGTGATGGAGAGGAGGAGTCGGAGGTGGTAGGACAGAAGATCGGTGATGGAGAGGAGGAGTCGGAGGTGGTAGGACAGAAGATCGGTGATGGAGAGGAGGAGTCGGAGGTGGTAGGACAGAAGATCGGTGATGGAGAGGAGGAGTCGGAGGTGGTAGGACAGAAGATCGGTGATGGAGAGGAGGAGGAGTCGGAGGTGGTAGGACAGAAGATCGGTGATGGAGAGTCGGAGGTGGTAGGACAGAAGATCGGTGATAGAGAGGAGGAGTCGGAGGTGGTAGGACAGAAGATCGGTGATGGAGAGGAGGAGGTGGTAGGACAGAAGATCGGTGATGGAGAGTCGGAGGTGGTAGGACAGAAGATCGGTGATGGAGAGGAGGAGTCGGAGGTGGTAGGACAGAAGATCGGTGATGGAGAGGAGGAGTCGGAGGTGGTAGGACAGAAGATCGGTGATGGAGAGGAGGAGTCGGAGGTGGTAGGACAGAAGATCGGTGATGGAGAGTCGGAGGTGGTAGGACAGAAGATCGGTGATGGAGAGTCGGAGGTGGTAGGACAGAAGATCGGTGATAGAGAGGAGGAGTCGGAGGTGGTAGGACAGAAGATCGGTGATGGAGAGGAGGAGTCGGAGGTGGTAGGACAGAAGATCGGTGATGGAGAGGAGGAGGTGGTAGGACAGAAGATCGGTGATGGAGAGGAGGAGGTGGTAGGACAGAAGATCGGTGATGGAGAGGAGGAGTCGGAGGTGGTAGGACAGAAGATCGGTGATGGAGAGGAGGAGTCGGAGGTGGTAGGACAGAAGATCGGTGATGGAGAGGAGGAGTCGGAGGTGGTAGGACAGAAGATCGGTGATGGAGAGGAGGAGTCGGAGGTGGTAGGACAGAAGATCGGTGATGGAGAGTCGGAGGTGGTAGGACAGAAGATCGGTGATGGGGAGGAGGAGGTGGTAGGACAGAAGATCGGTGATGGGGAGGAGGAGGTGGTAGGACAGAAGATCGGTGATGGGGAGGAGGAGGTGGTAGGACAGAAGATCGGTGATGGGGAGGAGGAGGTGGTAGGACAGAAGATCGGTGATGGGGAGGAGGAGGTGGTAGGACAGAAGATCGGTGATGGAGAGGAGGAGTCGGAGATGGTAGGACAGAAGATCGGTGATGGAGAGGAGGAGGAGTCGGAGGTGGTAGGACAGAAGATCGGTGATGGAGAGGAGGAGTCGGAGGTGGTAGGACAGAAGATCGGTGATGGGGAGGAGGAGTCGGAGGTGGTAGGACAGAAGATCGGTGATGGAGAGTCGGAGGTGGTAGGACAGAAGATCGGTGATGGAGAGGAGGAGTCGGAGATGGTAGGACAGAAGATCGGTGATGGAGAGGAGGAGTCGGAGGTGGTAGGACAGAAGATCGGTGATGGAGGAGGAGGAGTCGGAGGTGGTAGGACAGAAGATCGGTGATGGAGAGTCGGAGGTGGTAGGACAGAAGATCGGTGATGGAGAGGAGGAGTCGGAGGTGGTAGGACAGAAGATCGGTGATGGAGAGGAGGAGTCGGAGGTGGTAGGACAGAAGATCGGTGATGGAGAGTCGGAGGTGGTAGGACAGAAGATCGGTGATGGGGAGGAGGAGGTGGTAGGACAGAAGATCGGTGATGGGGAGGAGGAGGTGGTAGGACAGAAGATCGGTGATGGAGGAGTCGGAGGTGGTAGGACAGAAGATCGGTGATGGAGAGGAGGAGGTGGTAGGACAGAAGATCGGTGATGGAGAGGAGGAGGTGGTAGGACAGAAGATCGGTGATGGAGAGTCGGAGGTGGTAGGACAGAAGATCGGTGATGGGGAGGAGGAGTCGGAGGTGGTAGGACAGAAGATCGGTGATGGAGAGGAGGAGGTGGTAGGACAGAAGATCGGTGATGGAGAGGAGGAGGTGGTAGGACAGAAGATCGGTGATGGGGAGGAGGAGGTGGTAGGACAGAAGATCGGTGATGGAGGAGTCGGAGGTGGTAGGACAGAAGATCGGTGATGGAGAGGAGGAGGTGGTAGGACAGAAGATCGGTGATGGAGAGGAGGAGGTGGTAGGACAGAAGATCGGTGATAGAGAGGAGGAGTCGGAGGTGGTAGGACAGAAGATCGGTGATGGAGAGGAGGAGTCGGAGGTGGTAGGACAGAAGATCGGTGATGGAGAGTCGGAGGTGGTAGGACAGAAGATCGGTGATGGAGAGGAGGAGGTGGTAGGACAGAAGATCGGTGATGGAGAGGAGGAGTCGGAGGTGGTAGGACAGAAGATCGGTGATGGAGAGGAGGAGTCGGAGGTGGTAGGACAGAAGATCGGTGATGGAGAGGAGGAGTCAGAGATGGTAGGACAGAAGATCGGTGATGGAGAGGAGGAGTCGGAGGTGGTAGGACAGAAGATCGGTGATGGGGAGGAGGAGGTGGTAGGACAGAAGATCGGTGATGGAGAGTCGGAGGTGGTAGGACAGAAGATCGGTGATGGAGAGGAGGAGGTGGTAGGACAGAAGATCGGTGATGGAGAGGAGGAGGTGGTAGGACAGAAGATCGGTGATGGAGAGGAGGAGTCGGAGGTGGTAGGACAGAAGATCGGTGATGGAGAGGAGGAGTCGGAGGTGGTAGGACAGAAGATCGGTGATGGAGAGTCGGAGGTGGTAGGACAGAAGATCGGTGATGGAGAGTCGGAGGTGGTAGGACAGAAGATCGGTGATGGAGAGTCGGAGGTGGTAGGACAGAAGATCGGTGATGGAGAGTCGGAGGTGGTAGGACAGAAGATCGGTGATGGAGAGTCGGAGGTGGTAGGACAGAAGATCGGTGATGGAGAGGAGGAGTCAGAGATGGTAGGACAGAAGATCGGTGATGGAGAGGAGGAGGTGGTAGGACAGAAGATCGGTGATGGAGAGTCGGAGGTGGTAGGACAGAAGATCGGTGATGGAGAGGAGGAGTCGGAGGTGGTAGGACAGAAGATCGGTGATGGAGAGGAGGAGTCGGAGATGGTAGGACAGAAGATCGGTGATGGAGAGTCGGAGGTGGTAGGACAGAAGATCGGTGATGGAGGAGTCGGAGGTGGTAGGACAGAAGATCGGTGATGGAGAGTCAGAGATGGTAGGACAGAAGATCGGTGATGGAGAGGAGGAGGTGGTAGGACAGAAGATCGGTGATGGAGAGGAGGAGGTGGTAGGACAGAAGATCGGTGATGGAGAGGAGGAGGTGGTAGGACAGAAGATCGGTGATGGAGAGTCGGAGGTGGTAGGACAGAAGATCGGTGATGGAGAGGAGGAGTCGGAGGTGGTAGGACAGAAGATCGGTGATGGAGAGGAGGAGTCGGAGATGGTAGGACAGAAGATCGGTGATGGAGAGGAGGAGTCGGAGGTGGTAGGACAGAAGATCGGTGATGGAGAGGAGGAGTCGGAGGTGGTAGGACAGAAGATCGGTGATGGAGAGGAGGAGTCGGAGGTGGTAGGACAGAAGATCGGTGATGGAGAGGAGGAGGAGGAGGTGGTAGGACAGAAGATCGGTGATGGAGAGGAGGAGGTGGTAGGACAGAAGATCGGTGATGGAGAGGAGGAGGTGGTAGGACAGAAGATCGGTGATGGGGAGGAGGAGTCGGAGGTGGTAGGACAGAAGATCGGTGATGGAGAGGAGGAGGTGGTAGGACAGAAGATCGGTGATGGGGAGGAGGAGGTGGTAGGACAGAAGATCGGTGATGGGGAGGAGGAGTCGGAGATGGTAGGACAGAAGATCGGTGATGGAGAGGAGGAGTCGGAGGTGGTAGGACAGAAGATCGGTGATGGAGGAGTCGGAGGTGGTAGGACAGAAGATCGGTGATGGGGAGGAGGAGGTGGTAGGACAGAAGATCGGTGATGGAGAGGAGGAGTCGGAGATGGTAGGACAGAAGATCGGTGATGGAGAGGAGGAGGTGGTAGGACAGAAGATCGGTGATGGAGAGGAGGAGGTGGTAGGACAGAAGATCGGTGATGGGGAGGAGGAGGTGGTAGGACAGAAGATCGGTGATGGAGAGGAGGAGTCGGAGATGGTAGGACAGAAGATCGGTGATGGAGAGGAGGAGGTGGTAGGACAGAAGATCGGTGATGGAGAGGAGGAGGTGGTAGGACAGAAGATCGGTGATGGGGAGGAGGAGGTGGTAGGACAGAAGATCGGTGATGGAGAGGAGGAGGTGGTAGGACAGAAGATCGGTGATGGAGAGGAGGAGTCGGAGGTGGTAGGACAGAAGATCGGTGATGGAGAGGAGGAGGTGGTAGGACAGAAGATCGGTGATGGAGAGGAGGAGTCGGAGATGGTAGGACAGAAGATCGGTGATGGAGAGGAGGAGGTGGTAGGACAGAAGATCGGTGATGGGGAGGAGGAGGTGGTAGGACAGAAGATCGGTGATGGAGAGGAGGAGGTGGTAGGACAGAAGATCGGTGATGGAGAGGAGGAGTCGGAGGTGGTAGGACAGAAGATCGGTGATGGAGAGGAGGAGTCGGAGGTGGTAGGACAGAAGATCGGTGATGGAGAGTCGGAGGTGGTAGGACAGAAGATCGGTGATGGAGAGTCGGAGGTGGTAGGACAGAAGATCGGTGATGGAGAGGAGGAGGAGGTGGTAGGACAGAAGATCGGTGATGGAGAGTCGGAGGTGGTAGGACAGAAGATCGGTGATAGAGAGGAGGAGTCGGAGGTGGTAGGACAGAAGATCGGTGATGGAGAGTCGGAGTCGGAGGTGGTAGGACAGAAGATCGGTGATGGAGAGTCGGAGTCGGAGGTGGTAGGACAGAAGATCGGTGATGGAGAGGAGGAGGAGTCGGAGGTGGTAGGACAGAAGATCGGTGATGGAGAGGAGGAGGTGGTAGGACAGAAGATCGGTGATGGAGAGGAGGAGTCGGAGATGGTAGGACAGAAGATCGGTGATGGAGAGGAGGAGGTGGTAGGACAGAAGATCGGTGATGGAGAGTCGGAGGTGGTAGGACAGAAGATCGGTGATGGAGAGGAGGAGGTGGTAGGACAGAAGATCGGTGATGGAGAGTCGGAGGTGGTAGGACAGAAGATCGGTGATGGGGAGGAGGAGGTGGTAGGACAGAAGATCGGTGATGGAGAGTCGGAGGTGGTAGGACAGAAGATCGGTGATGGAGGAGGAGGAGTCGGAGGTGGTAGGACAGAAGATCGGTGATGGAGAGTCGGAGGTGGTAGGACAGAAGATCGGTGATGGAGAGGAGGAGGTGGTAGGACAGAAGATCGGTGATGGAGGAGTCGGAGGTGGTAGGACAGAAGATCGGTGATGGAGAGGAGGAGTCGGAGGTGGTAGGACAGAAGATCGGTGATGGAGAGGAGGAGTCGGAGGTGGTAGGACAGAAGATCGGTGATGGAGAGGAGGAGTCGGAGGTGGTAGGACAGAAGATCGGTGATGGAGGAGTCGGAGGTGGTAGGACAGAAGATCGGTGATGGAGAGGAGGAGGTGGTAGGACAGAAGATCGGTGATGGAGAGGAGGAGTCGGAGGTGGTAGGACAGAAGATCGGTGATGGGGAGGAGGAGTCGGAGGTGGTAGGACAGAAGATCGGTGATGGAGAGGAGGAGGTGGTAGGACAGAAGATCGGTGATGGAGGAGGAGGAGTCGGAGGTGGTAGGACAGAAGATCGGTGATGGAGAGGAGGAGTCGGAGGTGGTAGGACAGAAGATCGGTGATGGAGGAGTCGGAGGTGGTAGGACAGAAGATCGGTGATGGAGAGGAGGAGGTGGTAGGACAGAAGATCGGTGATGGAGAGGAGGAGTCGGAGGTGGTAGGACAGAAGATCGGTGATGGGGAGGAGGAGGTGGTAGGACAGAAGATCGGTGATGGAGAGTCGGAGGTGGTAGGACAGAAGATCGGTGATGGAGAGAAGGAGTCGGAGGTGGTAGGACAGAAGATCGGTGATGGAGAGGAGGAGGTGGTAGGACAGAAGATCGGTGATGGAGAGTCGGAGGTGTCAGAGATGGTAGGACAGAAGATCGGTGATGGAGAGGAGGAGTCGGAGGTGGTAGGACAGAAGATCGGTGATGGAGAGGAGGAGGTGGTAGGACAGAAGATCGGTGATGGAGAGGAGGAGGTGGTAGGACAGAAGATCGGTGATGGAGAGTCGGAGGTGGTAGGACAGAAGATCGGTGATGGAGAGGAGGAGTCGGAGATGGTAGGACAGAAGATCGGTGATGGAGAGGAGGAGGAGTCGGAGATGGTAGGACAGAAGATCGGTGATAGAGAGGAGGAGTCGGAGGTGGTAGGACAGAAGATCGGTGATGGAGAGTCGGAGGTGGTAGGACAGAAGATCGGTGATGGAGGAGTCGGAGGTGGTAGGACAGAAGATCGGTGATGGAGAGGAGGAGGTGGTAGGACAGAAGATCGGTGATGGAGAGGAGGAGGTGGTAGGACAGAAGATCGGTGATGGAGAGGAGGAGTCGGAGGTGGTAGGACAGAAGATCGGTGATGGAGAGGAGGAGGTGGTAGGACAGAAGATCGGTGATGGAGAGGAGGAGGTGGTAGGACAGAAGATCGGTGATGGAGAGGAGGAGGTGGTAGGACAGAAGATCGGTGATGGAGGAGGAGGAGTCGGAGGTGGTAGGACAGAAGATCGGTGATGGAGAGGAGGAGTCGGAGGTGGTAGGACAGAAGATCGGTGATGGGGAGGAGGAGGTGGTAGGACAGAAGATCGGTGATGGGGAGGAGGAGGTGGTAGGACAGAAGATCGGTGATGGAGAGGAGGAGGTGGTAGGACAGAAGATCGGTGATGGAGAGGAGGAGTCGGAGGTGGTAGGACAGAAGATCGGTGATGGAGAGGAGGAGGTGGTAGGACAGAAGATCGGTGATGGAGAGTCGGAGGTGGTAGGACAGAAGATCGGTGATGGAGAGGAGGAGGTGGTAGGACAGAAGATCGGTGATGGAGAGTCGGAGGTGGTAGGACAGAAGATCGGTGATGGAGAGGAGGAGGTGGTAGGACAGAAGATCGGTGATGGAGAGTCGGAGGTGGTAGGACAGAAGATCGGTGATGGAGAGGAGGAGGTGGTAGGACAGAAGATCGGTGATGGAGAGTCGGAGGTGGTAGGACAGAAGATCGGTGATGGAGAGGAGGAGGTGGTAGGACAGAAGATCGGTGATGGAGAGGAGGAGGTGGTAGGACAGAAGATCGGTGATGGAGAGGAGGAGTCGGAGGTGGTAGGACAGAAGATCGGTGATGGAGAGGAGGAGGAGGTGGTAGGACAGAAGATCGGTGATGGAGAGTCGGAGGTGGTAGGACAGAAGATCGGTGATGGAGAGGAGGAGTCGGAGGTGGTAGGACAGAAGATCGGTGATGGAGAGGAGGAGTCGGAGGTGGTAGGACAGAAGATCGGTGATGGAGAGTCGGAGGTGGTAGGACAGAAGATCGGTGATGGAGAGTCGGAGGTGGTAGGACAGAAGATCGGTGATGGAGAGTCGGAGGTGGTAGGACAGAAGATCGGTGATGGAGAGGAGGAGTCAGAGATGGTAGGACAGAAGATCGGTGATGGAGAGGAGGAGGTGGTAGGACAGAAGATCGGTGATGGAGAGTCGGAGGTGGTAGGACAGAAGATCGGTGATGGAGAGGAGGAGTCGGAGGTGGTAGGACAGAAGATCGGTGATGGAGAGGAGGAGTCGGAGATGGTAGGACAGAAGATCGGTGATGGAGAGTCGGAGGTGGTAGGACAGAAGATCGGTGATGGAGGAGTCGGAGGTGGTAGGACAGAAGATCGGTGATGGAGGAGTCGGAGGTGGTAGGACAGAAGATCGGTGATGGAGAGTCAGAGATGGTAGGACAGAAGATCGGTGATGGAGAGGAGGAGGTGGTAGGACAGAAGATCGGTGATGGAGAGGAGGAGGTGGTAGGACAGAAGATCGGTGATGGAGAGGAGGAGGTGGTAGGACAGAAGATCGGTGATGGAGAGTCGGAGGTGGTAGGACAGAAGATCGGTGATGGAGAGGAGGAGTCGGAGGTGGTAGGACAGAAGATCGGTGATGGAGAGGAGGAGGTGGTAGGACAGAAGATCGGTGATGGGGAGGAGGAGGTGGTAGGACAGAAGATCGGTGATGGAGAGGAGGAGGTGGTAGGACAGAAGATCGGTGATGGGGAGGAGGAGGTGGTAGGACAGAAGATCGGTGATGGAGAGGAGGAGGAGGTGGTAGGACAGAAGATCGGTGATGGAGAGTCGGAGGTGGTAGGACAGAAGATCGGTGATGGAGAGGAGGAGTCGGAGGTGGTAGGACAGAAGATCGGTGATGGAGAGGAGGAGTCGGAGGTGGTAGGACAGAAGATCGGTGATGGAGAGGAGGAGGAGGAGGTGGTAGGACAGAAGATCGGTGATGGAGAGGAGGAGGTGGTAGGACAGAAGATCGGTGATGGAGAGGAGGAGGTGGTAGGACAGAAGATCGGTGATGGGGAGGAGGAGTCGGAGGTGGTAGGACAGAAGATCGGTGATGGAGAGGAGGAGGTGGTAGGACAGAAGATCGGTGATGGGGAGGAGGAGGTGGTAGGACAGAAGATCGGTGATGGGGAGGAGGAGTCGGAGATGGTAGGACAGAAGATCGGTGATGGAGAGGAGGAGTCGGAGGTGGTAGGACAGAAGATCGGTGATGGAGGAGTCGGAGGTGGTAGGACAGAAGATCGGTGATGGGGAGGAGGAGGTGGTAGGACAGAAGATCGGTGATGGAGAGGAGGAGTCGGAGATGGTAGGACAGAAGATCGGTGATGGGGAGGAGGAGGTGGTAGGACAGAAGATCGGTGATGGAGAGGAGGAGGTGGTAGGACAGAAGATCGGTGATGGAGAGGAGGAGTCGGAGGTGGTAGGACAGAAGATCGGTGATGGAGGAGGAGGAGGAGGAGGTGGTAGGACAGAAGATCGGTGATGGAGAGGAGGAGGTGGTAGGACAGAAGATCGGTGATGGAGAGGAGGAGGTGGTAGGACAGAAGATCGGTGATGGAGAGGAGGAGTCGGAGGTGGTAGGACAGAAGATCGGTGATGGAGAGGAGGAGGTGGTAGGACAGAAGATCGGTGATGGAGGAGTCGGAGGTGGTAGGACAGAAGATCGGTGATGGAGAGGAGGAGGTGGTAGGACAGAAGATCGGTGATGGGGAGGAGGAGGTGGTAGGACAGAAGATCGGTGATGGAGAGGAGGAGGTGGTAGGACAGAAGATCGGTGATGGGGAGGAGGAGGTGGTAGGACAGAAGATCGGTGATGGAGAGGAGGAGGTGGTAGGACAGAAGATCGGTGATGGAGAGGAGGAGTCGGAGGTGGTAGGACAGAAGATCGGTGATGGAGAGGAGGAGGAGTCGGAGGTGGTAGGACAGAAGATCGGTGATGGAGAGGAGGAGGTGGTAGGACAGAAGATCGGTGATGGAGAGGAGGAGTCGGAGGTGGTAGGACAGAAGATCGGTGATGGAGAGTCGGAGGTGGTAGGACAGAAGATCGGTGATGGAGAGTCGGAGGTGGTAGGACAGAAGATCGGTGATGGAGAGGAGGAGGAGGTGGTAGGACAGAAGATCGGTGATGGAGAGTCGGAGGTGGTAGGACAGAAGATCGGTGATAGAGAGGAGGAGTCGGAGGTGGTAGGACAGAAGATCGGTGATGGAGAGTCGGAGTCGGAGGTGGTAGGACAGAAGATCGGTGATGGAGAGTCGGAGTCGGAGGTGGTAGGACAGAAGATCGGTGATGGAGAGGAGGAGGAGTCGGAGGTGGTAGGACAGAAGATCGGTGATGGAGAGGAGGAGGTGGTAGGACAGAAGATCGGTGATGGAGAGGAGGAGTCGGAGATGGTAGGACAGAAGATCGGTGATGGAGAGGAGGAGGTGGTAGGACAGAAGATCGGTGATGGAGAGTCGGAGGTGGTAGGACAGAAGATCGGTGATGGAGAGGAGGAGGTGGTAGGACAGAAGATCGGTGATGGAGAGGAGGAGGTGGTAGGACAGAAGATCGGTGATGGAGAGTCGGAGGTGGTAGGACAGAAGATCGGTGATGGAGAGTCGGAGGTGGTAGGACAGAAGATCGGTGATGGAGAGGAGGAGTCGGAGGTGGTAGGACAGAAGATCGGTGATGGAGAGGAGGAGTCGGAGGTGGTAGGACAGAAGATCGGTGATGGAGAGAAGGAGGTGGTAGGACAGAAGATCGGTGATGGAGAGGAGGAGTCGGAGGTGGTAGGACAGAAGATCGGTGATGGAGAGGAGGAGTCGGAGGTGGTAGGACAGAAGATCGGTGATGGAGAGGAGGAGTCGGAGGTGGTAGGACAGAAGATCGGTGATGGAGAGTCGGAGGTGGTAGGACAGAAGATCGGTGATGGAGAGGAGGAGTCGGAGGTGGTAGGACAGAAGATCGGTGATGGAGAGTCGGAGGTGGTAGGACAGAAGATCGGTGATGGAGAGTCGGAGGTGGTAGGACAGAAGATCGGTGATGGAGAGGAGGAGGTGGTAGGACAGAAGATCGGTGATGGAGAGTCGGAGGTGGTAGGACAGAAGATCGGTGATGGAGAGGAGGAGTCGGAGGTGGTAGGACAGAAGATCGGTGATGGAGAGGAGGAGGTGGTAGGACAGAAGATCGGTGATGGAGAGGAGGAGTCGGAGGTGGTAGGACAGAAGATCGGTGATGGAGAGGAGGAGTCGGAGGTGGTAGGACAGAAGATCGGTGATGGAGAGGAGGAGTCGGAGGTGGTAGGACAGAAGATCGGTGATGGAGAGGAGGAGTCGGAGGTGGTAGGACAGAAGATCGGTGATGGAGAGGAGGAGGAGTCGGAGGTGGTAGGACAGAAGATCGGTGATGGAGAGTCGGAGGTGGTAGGACAGAAGATCGGTGATAGAGAGGAGGAGTCGGAGGTGGTAGGACAGAAGATCGGTGATGGAGAGGAGGAGGTGGTAGGACAGAAGATCGGTGATGGAGAGTCGGAGGTGGTAGGACAGAAGATCGGTGATGGAGAGGAGGAGTCGGAGGTGGTAGGACAGAAGATCGGTGATGGAGAGGAGGAGTCGGAGGTGGTAGGACAGAAGATCGGTGATGGAGAGGAGGAGTCGGAGGTGGTAGGACAGAAGATCGGTGATGGAGAGTCGGAGGTGGTAGGACAGAAGATCGGTGATGGAGAGTCGGAGGTGGTAGGACAGAAGATCGGTGATAGAGAGGAGGAGTCGGAGGTGGTAGGACAGAAGATCGGTGATGGAGAGGAGGAGTCGGAGGTGGTAGGACAGAAGATCGGTGATGGAGAGGAGGAGGTGGTAGGACAGAAGATCGGTGATGGAGAGGAGGAGGTGGTAGGACAGAAGATCGGTGATGGAGAGGAGGAGTCGGAGGTGGTAGGACAGAAGATCGGTGATGGAGAGTCGGAGGTGGTAGGACAGAAGATCGGTGATGGAGAGGAGGAGTCGGAGATGGTAGGACAGAAGATCGGTGATGGAGAGGAGGAGTCGGAGGTGGTAGGACAGAAGATCGGTGATGGAGGAGGAGGAGTCGGAGGTGGTAGGACAGAAGATCGGTGATGGAGAGTCGGAGGTGGTAGGACAGAAGATCGGTGATGGAGAGGAGGAGTCGGAGGTGGTAGGACAGAAGATCGGTGATGGAGAGGAGGAGTCGGAGGTGGTAGGACAGAAGATCGGTGATGGAGAGGAGGAGGTGGTAGGACAGAAGATCGGTGATGGAGAGGAGGAGGTGGTAGGACAGAAGATCGGTGATGGAGAGGAGGAGTCGGAGGTGGTAGGACAGAAGATCGGTGATGGAGAGTCGGAGGTGGTAGGACAGAAGATCGGTGATGGGGAGGAGGAGGTGGTAGGACAGAAGATCGGTGATGGAGAGGAGGAGGTGGTAGGACAGAAGATCGGTGATGGAGAGGAGGAGGTGGTAGGACAGAAGATCGGTGATGGAGGAGGAGGAGTCGGAGGTGGTAGGACAGAAGATCGGTGATGGAGAGGAGGAGTCGGAGGTGGTAGGACAGAAGATCGGTGATGGAGAGGAGGAGTCGGAGGTGGTAGGACAGAAGATCGGTGATGGAGAGGAGGAGTCGGAGGTGGTAGGACAGAAGATCGGTGATGGAGAGGAGGAGGTGGTAGGACAGAAGATCGGTGATGGGGAGGAGGAGGTGGTAGGACAGAAGATCGGTGATGGAGAGGAGGAGGTGGTAGGACAGAAGATCGGTGATGGAGAGGAGGAGGTGGTAGGACAGAAGATCGGTGATGGAGAGGAGGAGTCGGAGGTGGTAGGACAGAAGATCGGTGATGGAGAGGAGGAGTCGGAGGTGGTAGGACAGAAGATCGGTGATGGAGAGGAGGAGTCAGAGATGGTAGGACAGAAGATCGGTGATGGAGAGGAGGAGTCGGAGGTGGTAGGACAGAAGATCGGTGATGGAGAGGAGGAGGTGGTAGGACAGAAGATCGGTGATGGAGAGGAGGAGGTGGTAGGACAGAAGATCGGTGATGGAGAGGAGGAGTCGGAGGTGGTAGGACAGAAGATCGGTGATGGAGAGGAGGAGGTGGTAGGACAGAAGATCGGTGATGGAGAGGAGGAGGTGGTAGGACAGAAGATCGGTGATGGAGAGGAGGAGTCGGAGGTGGTAGGACAGAAGATCGGTGATGGAGAGGAGGAGGTGGTAGGACAGAAGATCGGTGATGGAGAGGAGGAGTCGGAGGTGGTAGGACAGAAGATCGGTGATGGAGAGTCGGAGGTGGTAGGACAGAAGATCGGTGATGGAGAGGAGGAGGTGGTAGGACAGAAGATCGGTGATGGAGAGGAGGAGTCGGAGGTGGTAGGACAGAAGATCGGTGATGGAGAGGAGGAGTCGGAGGTGGTAGGACAGAAGATCGGTGATGGAGAGGAGGAGTCGGAGGTGGTAGGACAGAAGATCGGTGATGGAGAGGAGGAGGAGGTAGGACAGAAGATCGGTGATGGAGAGGAGGAGTCGGAGGTGGTAGGACAGAAGATCGGTGATGGAGAGGAGGAGTCGGAGGTGGTAGGACAGAAGATCGGTGATGGAGAGGAGGAGGTGGTAGGACAGAAGATCGGTGATGGAGAGGAGGAGTCGGAGGTGGTAGGACAGAAGATCGGTGATGGGGAGGAGGAGTCGGAGGTGGTAGGACAGAAGATCGGTGATGGAGAGGAGGAGGTGGTAGGACAGAAGATCGGTGATGGAGGAGGAGGAGTCGGAGGTGGTAGGACAGAAGATCGGTGATGGAGAGGAGGAGTCGGAGGTGGTAGGACAGAAGATCGGTGATGGAGGAGTCGGAGGTGGTAGGACAGAAGATCGGTGATGGAGAGGAGGAGGTGGTAGGACAGAAGATCGGTGATGGAGAGGAGGAGGTGGTAGGACAGAAGATCGGTGATGGGGAGGAGGAGGTGGTAGGACAGAAGATCGGTGATGGAGAGGAGGAGGTGGTAGGACAGAAGATCGGTGATGGAGAGGAGGAGGTGGTAGGACAGAAGATCGGTGATGGAGAGGAGGAGGTGGTAGGACAGAAGATCGGTGATGGAGAGTCGGAGGTGGTAGGACAGAAGATCGGTGATGGAGAGGAGGAGGTGGTAGGACAGAAGATCGGTGATGGGGAGGAGGAGGTGGTAGGACAGAAGATCGGTGATGGAGAGGAGGAGGTGGTAGGACAGAAGATCGGTGATGGAGAGGAGGAGTCGGAGGTGGTAGGACAGAAGATCGGTGATGGAGAGGAGGAGTCGGAGGTGGTAGGACAGAAGATCGGTGATGGAGAGGAGGAGGTGGTAGGACAGAAGATCGGTGATGGAGAGGAGGAGTCGGAGGTGGTAGGACAGAAGATCGGTGATGGAGAGGAGGAGGTGGTAGGACAGAAGATCGGTGATGGAGAGGAGGAGTCGGAGGTGGTAGGACAGAAGATCGGTGATGGAGAGTCGGAGGTGGTAGGACAGAAGATCGGTGATGGAGAGGAGGAGTCGGAGGTGGTAGGACAGAAGATCGGTGATGGAGAGGAGGAGGTGGTAGGACAGAAGATCGGTGATGGAGAGGAGGAGTCGGAGATGGTAGGACAGAAGATCGGTGATGGAGAGGAGGAGTCGGAGGTGGTAGGACAGAAGATCGGTGATGGAGGAGGAGGAGTTGGAGGTGGTAGGACAGAAGATCGGTGATGGAGAGTCGGAGGTGGTAGGACAGAAGATCGGTGATGGAGAGGAGGAGGTGGTAGGACAGAAGATCGGTGATGGAGAGGAGGAGTCGGAGGTGGTAGGACAGAAGATCGGTGATGGAGAGGAGGAGTCGGAGGTGGTAGGACAGAAGATCGGTGATGGAGAGGAGGAGTCGGAGGTGGTAGGACAGAAGATCGGTGATGGAGAGTCGGAGGTGGTAGGACAGAAGATCGGTGATGGGGAGGAGGAGGTGGTAGGACAGAAGATCGGTGATGGGGAGGAGGAGTCGGAGGTGGTAGGACAGAAGATCGGTGATGGAGAGGAGGAGTCGGAGGTGGTAGGACAGAAGATCGGTGATGGAGAGGAGGAGTCGGAGGTGGTAGGACAGAAGATCGGTGATGGAGAGTCGGAGGTGGTAGGACAGAAGATCGGTGATGGAGAGGAGGAGTCGGAGGTGGTAGGACAGAAGATCGGTGATGGAGAGGAGGAGGTGGTAGGACAGAAGATCGGTGATGGAGAGGAGGAGGTGGTAGGACAGAAGATCGGTGATGGAGAGGAGGAGGTGGTAGGACAGAAGATCGGTGATGGAGAGGAGGAGGAGGTGGTAGGACAGAAGATCGGTGATGGAGAGGAGGAGGAGGTGGTAGGACAGAAGATCGGTGATGGAGAGTCGGAGGTGGTAGGACAGAAGATCGGTGATGGAGAGGAGGAGGTGGTAGGACAGAAGATCGGTGATGGGGAGGAGGAGGTGGTAGGACAGAAGATCGGTGATGGAGGAGGAGGAGGTGGTAGGACAGAAGATCGGTGATGGGGAGGAGGAGGTGGTAGGACAGAAGATCGGTGATGGGGAGGAGGAGGTGGTAGGACAGAAGATCGGTGATGGAGAGGAGGAGTCGGAGATGGTAGGACAGAAGATCGGTGATGGAGAGGAGGAGTCGGAGGTGGTAGGACAGAAGATCGGTGATGGAGGAGTCGGAGGTGGTAGGACAGAAGATCGGTGATGGAGAGGAGGAGGAGGTGGTAGGACAGAAGATCGGTGATGGAGAGTCGGAGGTGGTAGGACAGAAGATCGGTGATGGAGAGGAGGAGGTGGTAGGACAGAAGATCGGTGATGGGGAGGAGGAGGTGGTAGGACAGAAGATCGGTGATGGAGGAGGAGGAGGTGGTAGGACAGAAGATCGGTGATGGGGAGGAGGAGGTGGTAGGACAGAAGATCGGTGATGGGGAGGAGGAGGTGGTAGGACAGAAGATCGGTGATGGAGAGGAGGAGTCGGAGGTGGTAGGACAGAAGATCGGTGATGGAGGAGGAGGAGGTGGTAGGACAGAAGATCGGTGATGGGGAGGAGGAGGTGGTAGGACAGAAGATCGGTGATGGAGAGGAGGAGTCGGAGGTGGTAGGACAGAAGATCGGTGATGGAGAGGAGGAGGTGGTAGGACAGAAGATCGGTGATGGAGTGGAGGAGGTGGTAGGACAGAAGATCGGTGATGGAGAGTCGGAGGTGGTAGGACAGAAGATCGGTGATGGAGTGGAGGAGGTGGTAGGACAGAAGATCGGTGATGGAGTGGAGGAGGTGGTAGGACAGAAGATCGGTGATGGAGAGTCGGAGGTGGTAGGACAGAAGATCGGTGATGGAGTGGAGGAGGTGGTAGGACAGAAGATCGGTGATGGAGAGGAGGAGGTGGTAGGACAGAAGATCGGTGATGGGGAGGAGGAGGTGGTAGGACAGAAGATCGGTGATGGAGGAGGAGGAGGTGGTAGGACAGAAGATCGGTGATGGGGAGGAGGAGGTGGTAGGACAGAAGATCGGTGATGGAGAGGAGGAGTCGGAGATGGTAGGACAGAAGATCGGTGATGGAGGAGTCGGAGGTGGTAGGACAGAAGATCGGTGATGGAGGAGTCGGAGGTGGTAGGACAGAAGATCGGTGATGGAGAGGAGGAGGTGGTAGGACAGAAGATCGGTGATGGAGAGTCGGAGGTGGTAGGACAGAAGATCGGTGATGGAGAGTCGGAGGTGGTAGGACAGAAGATCGGTGATGGAGAGGAGGAGGTGGTAGGACAGAAGATCGGTGATGGAGAGGAGGAGTCGGAGGTGGTAGGACAGAAGATCGGTGATGGAGGAGTCGGAGGTGGTAGGACAGAAGATCGGTGATGGAGGAGTCGGAGGTGGTAGGACAGAAGATCGGTGATGGAGGAGTCGGAGGTGGTAGGACAGAAGATCGGTGATGGAGGAGTCGGAGGTGGTAGGACAGAAGATCGGTGATGGAGAGGAGGAGGTGGTAGGACAGAAGATCGGTGATGGAGAGTCGGAGGTGGTAGGACAGAAGATCGGTGATGGAGAGTCGGAGGTGGTAGGACAGAAGATCGGTGATGGAGAGGAGGAGGTGGTAGGACAGAAGATCGGTGATGGAGAGGAGGAGTCGGAGGTGGTAGGACAGAAGATCGGTGATGGAGAGGAGGAGGTGGTAGGACAGAAGATCGGTGATGGAGAGGAGGAGGTGGTAGGACAGAAGATCGGTGATGGAGAGGAGGAGTCGGAGGTGGTAGGACAGAAGATCGGTGATGGAGAGTCGGAGGTGGTAGGACAGAAGATCGGTGATGGAGAGGAGGAGGTGGTAGGACAGAAGATCGGTGATGGAGTGGAGGAGGAGGTGGTAGGACAGAAGATCGGTGATGGAGAGTCGGAGGTGGTAGGACAGAAGATCGGTGATGGAGAGGAGGAGGAGGTGGTAGGACAGAAGATCGGTGATGGAGAGTCGGAGGTGGTAGGACAGAAGATCGGTGATGGAGAGGAGGAGGTGGTAGGACAGAAGATCGGTGATGGAGTGGAGGAGGTGGTAGGACAGAAGATCGGTGATGGAGAGGAGGAGGTGGTAGGACAGAAGATCGGTGATGGAGAGGAGGAGGTGGTAGGACAGAAGATCGGTGATGGAGAGTCGGAGGTGGTAGGACAGAAGATCGGTGATGGAGAGGAGGAGGTGGTAGGACAGAAGATCGGTGATGGAGAGGAGGAGGTGGTAGGACAGAAGATCGGTGATGGAGGAGTCGGAGGTGGTAGGACAGAAGATCGGTGATGGAGGAGTCGGAGGTGGTAGGACAGAAGATCGGTGATGGAGAGGAGGAGGTGGTAGGACAGAAGATCGGTGATGGAGAGTCGGAGGTGGTAGGACAGAAGATCGGTGATGGAGAGGAGGAGGTGGTAGGACAGAAGATCGGTGATGGAGAGGAGGAGGTGGTAGGACAGAAGATCGGTGATGGAGGAGTCGGAGGTGGTAGGACAGAAGATCGGTGATGGAGGAGTCGGAGGTGGTAGGACAGAAGATCGGTGATGGAGAGGAGGAGGTGGTAGGACAGAAGATCGGTGATGGAGAGGAGGAGGTGGTAGGACAGAAGATCGGTGATGGAGAGTCGGAGGTGAGGGAAGTTCTTACTGATGGAGGGATGGTGGGACACTTGGTGGAGGATCTCCAGCTCCTTGGCAGTGGATTGTCGCACCTCCTGGAGTTGCTCTGGACTCAGCCTCTCTGGTGTCACCTCGATAATCTTTGCGGCATATTCTCTCCCTGTTTCTCGGTGTATACATCGCCGGACGGTGCTGGAAACTCCCCTGTGAGGAACATCTGGTGTGAGAAAAGATCGCCGGAACGTCATGTACCGGCGTCACCATCCTCCATAGTGGGAAATATTGCTGAGTGTGCAAATCCAACAGAGGAACCGCCCACATGACCTCACCACACCGCCCACATGACCTCACCACACCGACCACATGACCTCACCACACCGACCACATGACCTCACCACACCGCCCACATGACCTCACCACACCGCCCACATGACCTCACCACACCGCCCACATGACCTCACCACACCGCCCACATGACCTCACCACACCACCCACATGACCTCACCACACCGACCACATGACCTCACCACACCGACCACATGACCTCACCACACCGGCAATCACATGACCTCACCACACCGGCAATCACATGACCTCACCACACCGGCAATCACATGACCTCACCACACCGCCAACTCACCGACCACATGACCTCACCACACCGACCACATGACCTCACCACACCGCCCACATGACCTCACCACACCGCCCACATGACCTCACCACACCGCCCACATGACCTCACCACACCGCCCACATGACCTCACCACACCGCCCACATGACCTCACCACACCGACCACATGACCTCACCACACCGACCACATGACCTCACCACACCGGCAATCACATGACCTCACCACACCGGCAATCACATGACCTCACCACACCGGCAATCACATGACCTCACCACACCGGCAATCACATGACCTCACCACACCGGCAATCACATGACCTCACCACACCGCCAACTCACCGACCACATGACCTCACCACACCGCCCACATGACCTCACCACACCGCCCACATGACCTCACCACACCGCCAACTCACCGACCACATGACCTCACCACACCGGTAATCACATGACCCCACCACACCGGCAACTCACCGACCACATGACCTCACCACACCGGCAATCACATGACCTCACCACACCGGCAATCACATGACCTCACCACACCGGCAATCACATGACCTCACCACACCGGCAATCACATGACCTCACCACACCGGCAATCACATGACCTCACCACACCGGCAATCACATGACCTCACCACACCGGTAATCACATGACCCCACCACACCGGCAACTCACCGACCACATGACCTCACCACACCGGCAATCACATGACCTCACCACACCGCCAACTCACCGACCACATGACCTCACCACACCGGCAATCACATGACCTCACCACACCGCCAACTCACCGACCACATGACCTCACCACACCGGCAATCACATGACCTCACCACACCGGCAATCACATGACCTCACCACACCGCCAACTCACCGACCACATGACCTCACCACACCGGCAATCACATGACCTCACCACACCGGCAACTCACCGACCACATGACCTCACCACATCGGCAATCACATGACCTCACCACACCAGCAATCACATGACCTCACCACACCGGCAATCACATGACCTCACCACACCGCCAACTCACCGCCCACATGACCTCACCACACCGACCACATGACCTCACCACACCGGCAATCACATGACCTCACCACACCGGCAATCACATGACCTCACCACACCGGCAATCACATGACCTCACCACACCGGCAACTCCCCGACCACATGACCTCACCACACCGGCAATCACATGACCTCACCACACCGCCAACTCACCGACCACATGACCTCACCACACCGACCACATGACCTCACCACACCGCCAACTCCCCGACCACATGACCTCACCACACCGCCAACTCCCCGACCACATGACCTCACCACACCGACCACATGACCTCACCACACCGACCACATGACCTCACCACACCGCCAACTCACCGACCACATGACCTCACCAGACCGCCAACACACCGACCACATGACCTCACCACACCGACCACATGACATCACCACACCACCAACACACTGACCACATGACCTCACCACACCGACCACATGACATCACCACACCACCAACTCACCGACCACATGACCTCACCACACCGCCCACATGACCTCACCAGACCGCCAATCACATGACCTCACCACACCGGCAATCACATGACCTCACCACACCGCCAATCACATGACCTCACCACACCGGCAACTCCCCGACCACATGACCTCACCACACCGGCAATCACATGACCTCACCACACCGCCAACTCACCGACCACATGACCTCACCACACCGACCACATGACCTCACCACACCGCCAACTCCCCGACCACATGACCTCACCACACCGACCACATGACCTCACCACACCGCCAACTCCCCGACCACATGACCTCACCACACCGCCAACTCCCCGACCACATGACCTCACCACACCGACCACATGACCTCACCACACCGGCAATCACATGACCTCACCACACCGCCAACTCACCGACCACATGACCTCACCACACCGACCACATGACCTCACCACACCGCCAACTCCCCGACCACATGACCTCACCACACCGCCAACTCCCCGACCACATGACCTCACCACACCGACCACATGACCTCACCACACCGCCAACTCACCGACCACATGACCTCACCAGACCGCCAACACACCGACCACATGACCTCACCACACCGCCAATCACATGACCTCACCACACCGCCAATCACATGACCTCACCACACCGCCAATCACATGACCTCACCACACCGCCAATCACATGACCTCACCACACCGCCAATCACATGACCTCACCACACCGCCAATCACATGACCTCACCACACCGCCAACTCACCGATCACATAGGTGTAGTAGAGGTAGGGTTGCCACCCTTTAATCCAGGACACATGAATTACACGGGTTATGAGGCCGATTTAAAAGAGAAGTTTGGGGTTTACCTTTTTTTTGTCTGTTCTTACCTCGGTGGATGGAGAATCAGACTGATGCTCCATCTGTGCCCCGCCGTCTGTGCACTGAGAACCGAGCCACCGAACACCGCCGCTGCCTCGGTTCTCAACGATCCCCGAGAGGAAAGAGGCTGACTAGCGGGGGTGTAGTAGTAGTAGTAGTAGAGGCGGTGTAGCAGAGGGGGGGGGGGTGTAGTAGCTGTGTAATACAGGGGGGTGTAGTAGTAGAGGGGGGTGTAGTAGTAGAGGGGGGTGTAGTAGCTGTGTAATACAGGGGGGTGTAGTAGTAGAGGGGGGTGTAGTAGTAGAGGGGGGTGTAGTAGCTGTGTAATACAGGGGGGTGTAGTAGTAGAGGGGGGTGTAGTAGCTGTGTAATACAGGGGGGTGTAGTAGTAGAGGGGGGTGTAGTAGCTGTGTAATACAGGGGGGTGTAGTAGTAGAGGGGGGTGTAGTAGTAGAGGGGGGTGTAGTAGCTGTGTAATACAGGGGGGTGTAGTAGTAGAGGGGGGTGTAGTAGAAGAGGGGGGTGTAGTAGCTGTGTAATACAGGGGGGTGTAGTAGTAGAGGGGGTGTAGTAGTAGAGGGGGTGTAGTAGCTGTGTAATACAGGGGGGTGTAGTAGTAGAGGGGGGTGTAGTAGTAGAGGGGGGTGTAGTAGTAGAGGGGGGTGTAGTAGCTGTGTAATACAGGGGGGTGTAGTAGTAGAGGGGGGTGTAGTAGTAGAGGGGGGTGTAGTAGCTGTGTAATACAGGGGGGTGTAGTAGTAGAGGGGGGTGTAGTAGTAGAGGGGGGTGTAGTAGCTGTGTAATACAGGGGGGTGTAGTAGTAGAGGGGGGTGTAGTAGAAGAGGGGGGTGTAGTAGTAGAGGGGGTGTAGTAGTAGAGGGGGGGTGTAGTAGCTGTGTAATACAGGGGGGTGTAGTAGTAGAGGGGGGTGTAGTAGCTGTGTAATACAGGGGGGTGTAGTAGTAGAGGGGGGTGTAGTAGTAGAGGGGGGTGTAGTAGCTGTGTAATACAGGGGGGTGTAGTAGCTGTGTAATACAGGGGGGTGTAGTAGTAGAGGGGGGTGTAGTAGCTGTGTAATACAGGGGGGTGTAGTAGTAGAGGGGGGTGTAGTAGTAGAGGGGGGTGTAGTAGCTGTGTAATACAGGGGGGTGTAGTAGTAGAGGGGGGTGTAGTAGTAGAGGGGGGTGTAGTAGCTGTGTAATACAGGGGGGTGTAGTAGTAGAGGGGGGTGTAGTAGTAGAGGGGGGTGTAGTAGCTGTGTAATACAGGGGGGTGTAGTAGTAGAGGGGGGTGTAGTAGTAGAGGGGGGTGTAGTAGCTGTGTAATACAGGGGGGTGTAGTAGTAGAGGGGGGTGTAGTAGTAGAGGGGGGTGTAGTAGCTGTGTAATACAGGGGGGTGTAGTAGTAGAGGGGGGTGTAGTAGCTGTGTAATACAGGGGGGTGTAGTAGTAGAGGGGGGTGTAGTAGTAGAGGGGGGTGTAGTAGCTGTGTAATACAGGGGGGTGTAGTAGTAGAGGGGGGTGTAGTAGTAGAGGGGGGTGTAGTAGCTGTGTAATACAGGGGGGTGTAGTAGTAGAGGGGGGTGTAGTAGTAGAGGGGGGTGTAGTAGCTGTGTAATACAGGGGGGTGTAGTAGTAGAGGGGGGTGTAGTAGTAGAGGGGGGTGTAGTAGCTGTGTAATACAGGGGGGTGTAGTAGTAGAGGGGGGTGTAGTAGAAGAGGGGGGTGTAGTAGTAGAGGGGGTGTAGTAGTAGAGGGGGGGTGTAGTAGCTGTGTAATACAGGGGGGTGTAGTAGTAGAGGGGGGTGTAGTAGTAGAGGGGGGTGTAGTAGCTGTGTAATACAGGGGGGTGTAGTAGTAGAGGGGGGTGTAGTAGTAGAGGGGGGTGTAGTAGCTGTGTAATACAGGGGGGTGTAGTAGTAGAGGGGGGTGTAGTAGCTGTGTAATACAGGGGGGTGTAGTAGTAGAGGGGGGTGTAGTAGTAGAGGGGGGTGTAGTAGCTGTGTAATACAGGGGGGTGTAGTAGTAGAGAGGGGTGTAGTAGTAGAGGGGGGTGTAGTAGCTGTGTAATACAGGGGGTGTAGTAGTAGAGGGGGGTGTAGTAGAAGAGGGGGGTGTAGTAGCTGTGTAATACAGGGGGGTGTAGTAGTAGAGGGGGGTGTAGTAGCTGTGTAATACAGGGGGGTGTAGTAGTAGAGGGGGGTGTAGTAGTAGAGGGGGGTGTAGTAGCTGTGTAATACAGGGGGTGTAGTAGTAGAGGGGGGTGTAGTAGAAGAGGGGGGTGTAGTAGCTGTGTAATACAGGGGGGTGTAGTAGTAGAGGGGGGTGTAGTAGCTGTGTAATACAGGGGGGTGTAGTAGTAGAGGGGGGTGTAGTAGTAGAGGGGGGTGTAGTAGCTGTGTAATACAGGGGGGTATAGTAGTAGAGGGGGGTGTAGTAGTAGAGGGGGGTGTAGTAGCTGTGTAATACAGGGGGGTGTAGTAGTAGAGGGGGGTGTAGTAGCTGTGTAATACAGGGGGGTGTAGTAGTAGAGGGGGGTGTAGTAGCTGTGTAATACAGGGGGGTGTAGTAGTAGAGGGGGGTGTAGTAGTAGAGGGGGGGGTGTAGTAGCTGTGTAATACAGGGGGGTGTAGTAGTAGAGGGGGTGTAGTAGTAGAGGGGGGTGTAGTAGCTGTGTAATACAGGGGGGTGTAGTAGTAGAGGGGGGTGTAGTAGCTGTGTAATACAGGGGGGTGTAGTAGTAGAGGGGGGTGTAGTAGCTGTGTAATACAGGGGGGTGTAGTAGTAGAGGGGGGTGTAGTAGCTGTGTAATACAGGGGGGTGTAGTAGTAGAGGGGGGTGTAGTAGCTGTGTAATACAGGGGGGTGTAGTAGTAGAGGGGGGTGTAGTAGCTGTGTAATACAGGGGGGTGTAGTAGTAGAGGGGGGTGTAGTAGTAGAGGGGGGGGGTGTAGTAGCTGTGTAATACAGGGGGGTGTAGTAGTAGAGGGGGGTGTAGTAGTAGAGGGGGGTGTAGTAGCTGTGTAATACAGGGGGGTGTAGTAGTAGAGGGGGGTGTAGTAGCTGTGTAATACAGGGGGGTGTAGTAGTAGAGGGGGGTGTAGTAGTAGAGGGGGGTGTAGTAGCTGTGTAATACAGGGGGGTGTAGTAGTAGAGGGGGGTGTAGTAGTAGAGGGGGGTGTAGTAGCTGTGTAATACAGGGGGGTGTAGTAGTAGAGGGGGGTGTAGTAGTAGAGGGGGGGTGTAGTAGCTGTGTAATACAGGGGGGTGTAGTAGTAGAGGGGGGTGTAGTAGTAGAGGGGGGGGTGTAGTAGCTGTGTAATACAGGGGGGTGTAGTAGTAGAGGGGGGGTGTAGTAGTAGAGGGGGGTGTAGTAGTAGAGGGGGGGGGTGTAGTAGCTGTGTAATACAGGGGGGTGTAGTAGTAGAGGGGGGTGTAGTAGTAGAGGGGGGTGTAGTAGTAGAGGGGGGGGGTGTAGTAGCTGTGTAATACAGGGGGGTGTAGTAGTAGAGGGGGGTGTAGTAGTAGAGGGGGGGGGGTGTAGTAGCTGTGTAATACAGGGGGGTGTAGTAGTAGAGGGGGGTGTAGTAGTAGAGGGGGGTGTAGTAGTAGAGGGGGGTGTAGTAGCTGTGTAATACAGGGGGGTGTAGTAGTAGAGGGGGGTGTAGTAGTAGAGGGGGGGGGGTGTAGTAGCTGTGTAATACAGGGGGGTGTAGTAGTAGAGGGGGGTGTAGTAGTAGAGGGGGGGGTGTAGTAGCTGTGTAATACAGGGGGGTGTAGTAGTAGAGGGGGGTGTAGTAGTAGAGGGGGGGGGTGTAGTAGCTGTGTAATACAGGGGGGTGTAGTAGTAGAGGGGGGTGTAGTAGTAGAGGGGGGGGGGTGTAGTAGCTGTGTAATACAGGGGGGTGTAGTAGCTGTGTAATACAGGGGGGTGTAGTAGTAGAGGGGGGTGTAGTAGTAGAGGGGGGGGTGTAGTAGCTGTGTAATACAGGGGGGTGTAGTAGTAGAGGGGGGTGTAGTAGTAGAGGGGGGTGTAGTAGTAGAGGGGGGGGGTGTAGTAGCTGTGTAATACAGGGGGGTGTAGTAGTAGAGGGGGGTGTAGTAGCTGTGTAATACAGGGGGGTGTAGTAGAGGGGGGAGGTGCAGTAGAGGGGGGGTGTAGTGGTACCCCCCCCCTCTCTCAGGAAAGTCGGGGTGATATATCCGGAGGGGGCGGGACGGTGGGCGGTTCTTACCTATCACAGCCCCTCCCCCGTGTCTATGGTGATCTGATCTCCACCTACAATGAGATGAGGGTCAGGGCTGACACCAGGCTGGGGGGTGGGGCAGTACAATCCCAGCACTGGCTCCTCCTTCTCTGAGTTCTCCTATAGGGTGAGTCTGATGGGCGGAGTCACACTGACAATCCCACCCCTATAGGGGAGTTGAAGGGATCAGTGGGCGTGGTGTATCAGAGAAATGGGCGGGGTGTATGGAAGCAGTGGGCGGGGTCTCACCGGCCGATGATCTCCTTCGGGTCGTACTTCTGGTAGAACTCTTTGGCTCCGGCCCAGTCC